>JARHVA010008386.1:215000-499421 GCA_037957365.1 Torreya grandis | reverse complement strand
TGATCTCTGTAGTCAAATGATTCTTGAGGTTAGCTACCCTCTTATACAACTATTTACATATTCAACTATATCTACATTATCCTTTTATCAAACTTAGTAGGGGAATGATTACAATGTTTTATTTTTGTACACAACACAAAAAATGAAAAATAAAATATTATGAGGAATAAATCCTTATTATCTTCTTTATTATGCTTTTTCCATGTTTTTTTACACCCAAACCAAAACAACATAGACAATCTCCAATCCCATAAAATTTCCCTTGTCTTTAGTTGCTAAAACTTTTCCTTCCTCCATTGACTTTGACCTCCATTATATAGCTCACATACATATATTAGTGAAGATAATTAACCCGCCTCCTGCGCCTCTCCCTCCCCCCCAAAAAAAAAATTTTGACATAAATTTTATAAAAAAGACATTAGTTACCTCGTTAATGTGTCCTTTTACAATATAATAAGATTTTTCAAATTTTGGACACTTTTGAATGACACAAAATGACTCTAAATGAAGATAAAAGGTATAATTTATAGTAATCTTTTGGCAAGACTATAAAAGACTCATAAACTAATTGTAGAACTCACATATATTAAGAGATAATAATGACAAAACATATACATACATGACACCATTTATTAGAACATATGACTTTATTAACCATTGATTGACACCTAAAACATACTAAGAGAGGAAAATCAATTAAATAAACAAGAAAATATTATAAAAAAAGATTTGAGACTATTTAAAATGACTAAGAAGCAAAACTCATGATTAAAAACTATAAAAAAAACTTACTAAATTAACTCTTTAAGATAAAATGACTCCTCAAAATAAGAAAATAAAATGATAATTATTTTATCTCTCTTTGAGTGAAACTTCGATCCAAATGTGATGATTAATATAGTAGGTGAAAGAATGACTTGCATAGATGAGTACAAATAATGCATGCAATATATTCCTAAATTTGAAATAAGCACATAAGATAATGAAGATAGATGTACACAAGGAAAATAGCTCAATAACAATTGTAGAGTTGTTGAGCCTTTGGAGAATATAATATAGATATGAAATCTCAAACTCTTCTCAGTACTGAGTTATTATATGTAGAATTATTGATTTTTTTAAAAATAATAAATAGAATAATTCTCTTTTTGACTTGTATGCACAATAAAATCCTAACAAAATACGCTCAGGTAGAATGGTAGATATAACTTCAAAAGACCAATCCTTTCTATGTGATTTTGATCTGAAGTTTTATCTAAGCACCAAGTCTGCAATTTGCACTCTTTGACAAAGAGCCACCACTTCTGAAGGATACAAAGATATCTAATGACTTATATTTATATGTAAAAATTTTATATGCTTCTTCAATATAAAAATAAACTAAAATAAACTTATCCTAATATAAAAACTTGGAATAGGACTCTCATGGTTGATGGATTGACCCAGTTTGATACCAAATAATGAGTTTAGCTTATATTTGAAGAATTTGAAGACATAAAAATCACACTCTATCATCTATTACTTCGTTCAAATAATACATTGGCTATTATATAACCATTGTAATAGCAAACCAACTTCCTATTAAATAGGAAGCCACAATAACAAAGAATCTGGTAATAGTCATGGGTATAACAAACTAACCACTAAACTACATACATACCAAATAATAACCATAATAACCATATGGTAAACAACAGATAGTATACATTATTTTATCCAATGTAAATACTAATTTATAACATATTGTGTGGTACACTTATAGTGTTATACATCATGATTATGTTCTCCAACCTAGTTTTTCCACATCATAGAGCCATGCTTCATCATAGGATGTGTTTGATGTGTAGTTATGGAGAGACCGTTGGTGAGTAAATTATGTTTTGTTTATGTAAGTGTTATTTATTATTTTGTGAATATATAGATATATATGATGTATATATCATTTTAGACATATCTAAATGTGATCTAATGTACATTTAGTTTTCATTTTATAGATGCTATGGTGGATGAGGTTAGGTGGTTAGCTATGGTACATGTGTCACACCATGATATTTTGGATGATGTGTTACCACTTTTTTCACCAAATGTTTCACCCTTGGAGAGGTAGTTCAAGCCTAATCCAAATTGAGTGTAACAATGGGATTACCTTAGACCTATGGGTTGTCTATAGTAGGGGTAAACCTCTAGCTCCCTTGATATGTCTATTAAACTCATCACCTATGCTAATAACTTGTTGAGATGAAAAATAAGAGAGAAAACCTAAAATAAAACTAACCTAATGAGGTGATGCACAAAGTTAATCTCCATAATAATACCATTTTTATTACACTATGAAAGGTGATTCATAAATGGACTCCAACATCAAAGGTTTCTATAGCATAAGTATTTCAAATTAGAGGTAAGATGTAATGCACTTATCAAAGTGGATGAATAAGAGGCTTGATTTTAGAAAATAGTACTATTCCTTACACTTAGAGTCATACAAAAACACTAAATACACTTCATGTGACCTTTTAGAGAGTACACTACTTGCACAAAATAGGAAAGAGTAATGTGAACACAAGGATAGATGATTATCACTTATCATTCAACTATGCACTACTTCACAGATGTAGACAAGAATTTTAGAACTCAATCTAGTTTGAAAGGTTTTATTCAAAGGCAAAAAATAGTATTCAAATTAACATAGTTTCACCATACTATATGTGGATTGTTTACAAAGTCAAAAGTGGATAATTATATAGAGAAGTGTGAAGAGAGAGGGGTGTAGTGTAAGAGGATTGAAAAGTTTCCATGTGAGTTAAAAAAAGAGAGGGAGTTATGAGATAGTCTAAATAGACTTCCAAGGCCATATGTCTCACTTCTTAATATGTTGTAACCTTCCAATTGGTGTAGGATTTAAAAATTTTCTTGACACCTTGACTAACTTCTTAAAAATTGACCTTATTTGCATGAAAAGAGTGACAATTCAAAATTCTAGCCATTTTTTGGCCCACATATCAAAATATTGCCTAAGTATGGAAAAGGGATCCTTTAGGCAATAAAATGACAAGTCTTTGGGAGGACTTCAAGTTTTCCAGTAATGACAACTTTGGGTTTTTAAGGGTATAGAACAAATTAGGTTTCAAATAGTGCTTAACTTATAAGTGTTTTATAAGTAGAAGTAATTCAGGTTTACAAACCTGAACTACTCATGGGCAGTGTATTTTGGGTTCTTGAAGGAGCACTACTTGACTACTTTATAATTTGTGAGTAGTCAAAATCCTAAAATAAGTAAAGGGGCATGGCAAACATAATTTGGTCTTGAAAAATAGTGTTTCTCAAGTTCTTCAAGGTATGAGTATTTTTCAAAAAATCCAAAGGGCATTTTCAAAATGTCGAAGGGACTTTTAAGGGAAAAAGGGACTATTCAAATTTTTTGAAGGGTCTTTCAAGAACTTGAAGGTACACTTAAAAAAATTTGAAGGTTTTTTTCTTCTTCAAGTGGATAGTTGTGAGTTTCTTGAAGGGTATGTTACCCTTCAAAGGACCATTTCAAAATTCTTGAAGGGTATCTTTCCCTTCAGGAGGATCATTCATAGAAGTCTGAAGAGACACACAAGAAGCTCAAAGGGTCTTTCACCCTTCAAGAAAGTTCATTTTGAAAAGTTTGAAAGGTAATTTTTTAAGATAGATGCAAACAAAAATTCTAAATGAATTCCTTTAGATAAATTGTCTGAAGAAATTCCTTCAAGAGATATGCCCAAAAGAAATAAGTGAAGAGGGAAGATCGAGACCAAGTGTCCAAAGGAAATGATGAGCTAATGGATGTCAAAATTAGGATAAGTGACTAGCTATTAGAAGTAATTGAGTTTGAAAATCCCAAAGTCTTAAGGATTAAGAAACAACAAAGGGAGAAGACTTCAAGACGGACAAGTCTGAAGTAAGTGAGCTTAGAGAATCCAAATTACTCTATACAGAGTAAATCAAGTTTCTCCAAGTACTTTTCTTAAAAGGCTTTATAAGTAGAGGATCTAGGAAATTTCAAAATTAGAGAGATCAAAGAACCTAAATTACACTGCATAGAATAAATTGGGATTCTCCAAGTACACAACTTAAGATTGGTCTAGCAACATAAGAATCATGATGTAATGAATGAAAGGCTACCACATGGCTTAAGCTATAGTAGAAAGGGCTAATCAGTAAAGGACAAGTGGCACAAGGATGACCAATGAGCATGGGAGAATCCAAGTTTCTAGTAGCTAGAAGTTATGAAGGCTATATCTACCATGATTCACTACCCAAAATCACCATTTGATGCTGAAATGCATCATGCCAAGAAGATATGTTCCAGATACTCACAACACAGCTTCTCAAATGTGCCAAAAGAAAAAATTTAAAGATGGAAGGGGCTCGAGAGGATTATCAAGTGATCTTGAGCTCCTGCCATTGGTGACTTCTTCTTTCTTCGCCTTCTCTCTCCCCCCTTTTCTATATAAATAGAGGCCTTAGAACTAATAAAATCATCCCTAGACTGGTGATAGAATCACTCTATGAAAATCATTATGTAATAGACCTTTGAAGTAATAAATATTATTTTACCTATCTCTTTGTTTAAAAATTGTGTTGAGTAGCTTGTACACAATAGCATTGTGAAGAAGCATCCTTCCAACCTTATTGTCCTTCTGTCTTGCTTATTTTTAGGTGTTTTCCAATTAGTTATAGGTCTGAACTTGAGCTTTTATGCCATTAATGGATGCTTAATATGGATTTAGAAAACCCTCTTTGCTTCACGTATGGTTTGGTGAGCCTAATTTATGAAATATTTATGAAATTTAGCTAGTTAGGAGGTTGTGTAAGAAAAATTATCTTATGTTGAATTAGTGTCATTCCCCAGACCAAGTGGATCACTTAATTTTGGTGTATCACCTCCCTTATCTTAGATTTCTATTCAAGTAATCTTCCTATCCCTTTTTCTTATGATAATAGTAGATTTTAGTGTGAGATCAAGAGCTGAAGTGAAGTACCTGAGGAACTAGCCTCATAAAAAATCCTAGAGGTTTAAACTCACTATAAGATACCCACATCCAAAGGTTGTTCCCATGATTATAGATGGAAGTGAGGGATCCTGAAGAACTCTCTCACAAGGGTGAGATTCCAAGTTATAATAGTTCTAGCATGCTTGGTGGGACAACTACCATTTTAATTTCATTTTTTATGAAATATTGGTCAAATTTGATGTTATTTTGATCATTTCATAGTAGTGGTAGCATTCATCCTTCAACATCTGGCGACTCCAAATAACACCTAGCTATCTAGTGGTTGAGTAGTAGCTATCTTTCATGCCAAAGGTGACTACAAGATTGACTTATATATGTATTCCTTTTGAATTTGTTGAATTACCTTTAAACTTAGTAAGAAGGTTAAGGTTCACCCATACTCACCCTTACGTAATAAGCTACACTCATAAACCAATCATAAGGTATACCTATGCAAGAAGATCTTTATCAGTCCCTCTTGCTGCTATAATTCCCTAAAGAGCTTTTATGGGCTTTAGTAGCCAAATATCTTTGAACTTACCATAGTATGATCCTATGCCAGTATCAACCCTCAAGATTATCTCTTATTACATAGGAGACCAAGCTATAACTCCTACTAAGGACATAACAGACATAACCAACTTTTGTAACATTCATAATATCATAGTGGAGAACATGGTTATTAGGATATTGGCTATATCCTTCAAAGGAAAGGAATTAGATTGGTATAGGGGCCTATCTCCTAATTCTATCCACTCATGGGATGAGCTAGGAATAGCCTTATATAAAAGGTTTGTAGATAAGAGTGATCATCTATTACTTTCAGAGCAACTGACCATAATCAAGAGAGCTCCTCATGAAGTAATGAAAGACTTTAATATGAGATTTTAGAAGGCATGGGATAGAATTATAGTAGCTATTAGACTATCTCCAAAATTTACTTTCTTGTATTACTTGAAGGCTCTTAATAGTGACATAGTTTTAATGATTCAATCTATGGGAGGAGACATACTACCAAATGCATATGAGGTGGAAACCAAGGTAGATAATTACCTATTTTAAGCTAGCAAGCTTACTCCCAGACCCCCAATGCCTCTTTTTATATAGATTAGACCACCTCTTATAGTCATTACTCTACTTGATGTTATACTTCTAATACCAATAATTAATTTTGTGCCTTCACCTAAGCAAGAGAAGGCCTCTACTAGGGGATCCAACGACTCCCAATAGTAGAAAAATTACTTGGAATTGAAAAGCATTCTCTAATCCTTGGGGAATGATGTGGTTAATGTCAAAAGGAATCAAGCTTACAAAAATCCTTATCAATCTCTATATCAACCTCAAAAATAGCCTTATCAAGCTAATAGGCCACCCTAAAAAGGAGGTTCCAAAGATAGGGGCACCCTAACTATACTAGGCAACATAATTATAATTTAATCATTGTAGGCCCTTACAACTCCTTGGTCTTGATTCAAAACAATGTGGCTCAAGAGGTTGAAGGTAAAATTAGAATAATTATTTTGGATAATCCATTATCCCAACTAATGGATCTAACCAAGAATTTAATGATCAATTGTAGCAGGTTGTTACTTATGGATATAACCATGCTCTTATAGCCAAAAGCATAGAGGTGCCCACACTGACAAAGAAAGAGTAGCCTTGATAATAAAAAGTCTCAGATCAGGGCTCAAACCATTTGAAATCCTTAATGGTCATCAATGAGCAAGAGGAGTGCTATGTGTCTAATCAGTAGGTCACCCCCAGTTTGGCTCACGTCCTAATCTTAGAAAACAAAAGGTTTAAGAAAAGTAATATGGGTGAAAATTAGGAAGGTTTAAAAGAACCTCTTGTCACCATTCCTTCACTAACAAAGCATCAATAGTTACTCCCAAAACCTAGGCAAAAGATGAGGGTATGACAATCAACATTGTGGAATAAATGAAGAAATCCAGTGTGAGCGTACCAATGTGGGACATGATTTCCATGCTCAACTAAGTAGACATTAGTCAGGAAGGTTTGTCTAAGATGAGTGTTCCTATAACTACAAGAAAACAACCAAGCAAGGAAGCTAAAGTCTTCACCAATGTAGCCAAGAGTCCTTTGGGAGAAAGGTCAATTAGTGTGACCAAACCCTCCCCATTCTACATCTCATTAATCATCAGTGACTCCTTGGTGCATAATTGCTTGGTGGATAGTGGGGCTAGCACCTTAATATGCCAAAGTCTATTGCTGACCAATCTAACCTCAAGTATGAGCCACACACCAAGGGAGTCCTATAACTTGATGTTTCTTCCATGAATCCATTAGGTACCATCAAGAATTTGAGCCTAACCTTGCATGCTTGTCCTAGCATGTCTGTGATAAAAGATGTGTTGATCTTAGATGTCACTCCTCACTTTTCATTGTGTCTTTCCAAAGAGTTCACAACAAATATTGGGGGTTACCTTGTAGAAAATTGGTCTTACATGGCATTTAGGATAAGGTATGGGACTAAGGTCTCAATAAAGTTTGAACCCATTGCACAATTCCACATTGAACCCTATCATCTAGATAGCATAAAACTCAATTGTATTATCCTTGATGAGGATGAGTTTACAATTGGCTAGGATCTAAACACTCATCTTGAAGAGGTTCCAGACTTGTTCTTGGATGATCTATGGGGATATAACCAATTTTTCAACCCTTTAAAAGGTGTTGAGGAGAAATACATGGGTGTCTATCTATTACATGAAGATAATGATCCCATGCCTTCCCTCATTAAACCTAAATAAGACCCCAATAGTTTATGGAAGTTTTTATTTGATGGCTAAAGGATAAAAAATGGTGTGGGTGTTAGGGAAATGTTGGTTTCCCTTTCGAGTAATAAGATTTTCTCTTCTTACAAGTTCCATTTTAGTTTCTCTTAAAATGTATTAGAATATAAAGGCTTGATTCATGGCCTTCAATGAGATAATAAAAGAGGAATCAAACTGCTACAAGTTTATGGAGACATCAAACTCATAGTAAACCAAGTCATAGGATTGAATGTTACAAAGAATTCCTTGATGAGGTCCTAAAAAAATTGAGTGTGGGACCTAATTGAAGACTTTGAGGATTTTGACATTAAAGTTGTCCTAAGAAATTAGAGCCAACATGATGATAGGCTGATAGCCATAAGAGCTCAATTTAACATTCTAAGTGAGCTAAAAGAAGATAAGGTTCAACCATATGTAAAGGTGGTGGTGAGGTCATTGGTGCTAGATAATGAAGCTCACTTGTAGGTTTTTGAAAGTGATAAGAAAATTACTTGCTTATTATAGAAGGAAGCTAAGTTCTCCTCTTCCAACCAAGATAAATTATATCATCAATATGAGGATCAGATTATTTAGCTAAAGTCACACAAACTTTCTAAGGGGTTGGTTACACTTGAGGGCCTTTTTCATGAAGGAGACCATATGAAGAAAGATAAGGTAGTAATATCAACTGAAGAAGAGAACTATGAGAAAGTCCTCATCTTCAAATATAAACTTCTCAAGCTTGGGAAGGTAAGTAACAAGGCTAAGAGGTATGATTTCATAGCACTTTACCAAGAGTATGTAAACATTTTTACTTGGGAGTACAGTGACCTAAAGGGTTTTGATCCTGAGTTAGCTCAGTATACCATAGAGTTAGAGGCCAATGCCAATCACATAAGGCAAAATAAAAGGCACATTAACCCAAGATTAAAGAGCTGATGAGGAAGGAACTAACCAAGTTGATCAAGTCTAGGATCATTTTTCCCTTCAATCATTCATCATGGGTAGCCAACTTGGTGCCTGTAAGAAAAAAAAGTGGGGAGATTAGGCTTTGTGTGGACTTTAGAGATTTGAAAAAAGTCTCCTTGAAGGATCAATACCCTCTACCATCCATGGAGAAACTTCTCCAAGTAGTTGTAGGATCAGAATGCTTCTCTCTATTGGATGGATTTTTTACTACAACCAAATTTAGGTGAAAGATAAAGATCGATACAAGACTGCCTTCACCACCAAATGGGACATGTATGCATACCAAAAGATGTTTTTTAGTCTATAAAAAGTTGGTGTAACTCTCCAAAGAGCCATGGACATGGATTTCTAGGGGATACTAAACCAAATGGTGATGGTTTACTTAGATGACATCATAGTTTTCTCCAAGAATGCTAGTGAGCATATGTACCATCTGAGGCTAATTTTTGAAAGGTGTAGAGTATGGGATTTATTTGAATCCCAAGAAGTGTGTGTTTGTCATGCATAAAGGTAAACTATTGGGATACATCATCTCAAAAGAGGGGTTGTCCATTGATCCTGAGAGAACAAGTGCCATCTTGGCCTAATCCTTGCCCAAGAATAAGAAGGGACTCCAAAGTTTCCTTGAAAAGATAAACTTTATGAGAAGATTTATCCTTAAATTTTTAGTTTTGGTCAAACCCATCACTATTATGATGAAAAATAACCAAGTGTTCACTTAGTCAAATGAAGGAAAGTCAACATTTGAGGCTATCAAGCAAGCCATCACTCAAATACCCACACTTATGAATCTTGATTTCTTAAGCTATTTCATATTGTATGTTTTTTCCAACATTGATAACATATCAACTATGCTGATGCAAAGGAATGGTGAAGGATTTGAGCAAAAAAAGAGCTAGGTGGATTACTAAAGTCATGGAGTATGATGTAGAGATCAAGATCACTAAGCTAATAAAAGCTAAAGTATTATGTGAGCATATGATTGATGACTTTCATGAAAATAAAGAGGTCATCTTGGTAACACAAGATAACCTATAAGTAGATGCACCTCCACCTCACACTAGTTGGCTCCATGATATGATGAACTTTCTACTAATAGGTGAGTGCCCTCAAGGTATGGATAAAGATAAAAGAAGGTATTTCAAAATTTAGTCTATACCTTATGCTTTAGTTGATGGGTTTTTATTTAGAAGAGACCTCAATGGAGTGATCCTAAGGTGCTAGATGATGATCAAGTAGCCAAGATTTTGGAGCATTTCCATGATGGCCTGCAGGAGGTCATTTTGCTCCAAGAACTACTGTAGCAAAGATCATGAGGGCTGGTTACTACTAGCCCAGCATCTTTAAGGACACTTATGCATGGGAGAGGATATGTCAAGAATGTGCTCTTTTCATAGGTAAGCAAAGGTTAGCAGATTTCCCTCTCAACCTGATTCAATTGGAGCAGCCATTCATCTAGTTGGGTTTGGATTTCATTGGTATGATCAACCCCCCATCAAGTCTAGAGCATAAGTGGGTGCTTACTATAATTTATTATTTAACTAAGTGGGTGGAAGCCATTACATTGAAGGAAACTAATGAAAGTATAGTCTTATATTTCTATGACAGTATTGTGACCAAGTTTGGTGTTTGATCCACTATCATATCTGATAATGCTTTAATTTTCCTTAGTTTGAAGACAAGTGAATAGGCTCTCAAGATGGGCATCTACCTCATCACTTCCTTAAATTATTATCCTCAAGGCAATAGGTTGGTTGAGTCCAAAAATAAAAATTTGTTGAGGATTATAAAGAGGACCATGGAGGAGAATCAGAGGATGTAGCACACCAAGTTGAAAAAAACCTTGTGGGTTGATCAAGTAACTCCTAAAGTTGCTATTAAAAAGTATCCATATGTTTTAGTAAATGGAAGGGAGGCTAAGTTACCCATTTCCCTAGACCTACCTACATTAGAGCTATCCCATTAGCTAGAGCTACTAGAAGATGAACCCATGAATGTGAGATTGGAAAAACTCATAGAACTTGAGGAGACAAGGGACCTTGTAATGAAGACACTGGAGGCACATAAAGCTCAGGTCAAAAAGGCTTTTGACAAGAGAGATATAGTAAATAATTTTCAAGAAGGAGACCTAGTTCTCAAATGGGACTCAAATAAGACAAAACCATGCAATCATACCAAGTTTGACAGCTTGTGGAGTGGCCCTTATTTGATCTATGGATGTAAACATCATAACACTTTTCAGCTCACCCAACTAGATGGGGAGGTATTACCCATCCCAATCAATGGGATCCATCTAAAGACTTGTTATTAAAGGAGTTTGTAGTCATTGTATATTATACCTTTTGTATATATTTTCATGTTTTTCTCCAAGTGCCTTATGTACATCCATTTTAGTTGTGTGTTTTCCCTTTCCTAAGTACCTTGGGCATATTTGTTTTCATTTTAGTTATTCTTGTTGCTTCAAGGGATATTTATAGATAAATCTAGCTTTATAGAAAAGCAGTGACTCCATGCTTAATGGATCGAATGAAGCAAATGAGCTGGGTTCTCAAGTATAGCAGGCATGTTTCTCTATGAATCACCAAAAATGTTGGCCATTTTTTGGCCCACATATCAAAATATTTCCCAAGTATGGAAAAGGGAACTTTCAGGTAAGAAAATGACAAGCCTTTGGGAGGACTTCAAGTTTTTTAGCAGTGATAACTTTGAGTTTCTGAAGGCATAATGCAGATTGGGTTTCCAGTAGTGCTTAACTTCTAAATATTTTATACGTAGAAGTAATTCAAGTTTATGAACCTGAAATACTCATGGGTATTATATTTTGAGTTTTCTAAGGATCACTACTTGATTAATTCAAAAGTTGTGAGTAGTCAGAAGCCTAAAATAAGTAAAGGGGCTTGACAAACCTGATTTGGTCTTGAAAAATAGTGCTTCTCAGGTTCTTCAAGGGATGAGTCTTTTTCAAAAGATTTGAAGGGCATTTTCAAAATGCCAAAGGGTATTTTTAGGGCAAAAGGGACTAGTCAACTTTTTTGAAGGGCCTTTCAAGAACTCAAAGGTACACTTCAAAAAATCCAAAGGGATTTTTCTTCTCCAATTAGATGGTTGTGATTTTCCCGAAGGGTATGTTACCCTTCAAAAATATCATTTCAAAATTATCAAAGGCTATCTTTCCCTTTAGGAGGATCATTCATGAAAGTCTGAAGGGACATGCAGGAAGCTCGAAGGGTCTCTCACCCTTCAAGAAAGTTCGTTTTGAAAGTTTGAAAGGTAATTTCTAAAGATAGATGTAGATAAAAAGTTTGAAAGAATTCCTTCATACAAATTATCTAAAGAAATTCCTTCAAGAGATTTGCTTGAAAGAAATAATCTGAGAGGGAATCCTGAGACCAAGTGTCCAAAGGAAATGATGGGCCAATGGACGTCAAAATCAAGATAAGTAACTAGCCATTAGAAGTAATCAGGTTTGAATAGCTTGAAGTCTTAAGGCTTGGGAAATATTAAAGTGAGAAGACTTCAAGATGGATAATTCTAAAGTAAGTGAGCTTACAGAACCCAAATTACTCTACATAGACTTTACTTTACTTAAAAGGCTTTATAAGTAAAGGATCTAGGAAATTTTGACGTTGGAGAGATTAAAGAACCTGAATTACTCTGTATAGAATAAATCAAGATTCTCCAAGTGTTCAACTTAATCTTGGTATTGTAATGTGAGAATCATGATGCAACAAATGAAAGGCTACCACATGGCTTAATTTGGAGCAGAAAGGGCCAATAAGTAAAGGATAAGTGGCACAAGGATGACCAATGAGCATAAGAGAGTCTAAGTGACTAGTAGCTGGAAGTTATGAATTATCTCATCTACCATGATTCACTACCCAAAATTGATCTTTGATACTTAAATGCATCATTCTAAGAAGAGACGTTCTAGCTGTTCACAACATGGCTTCTCAAATGTGCCAAAAGAAAAAACTTAAAGATGGGAGGGGCTTGAGAGGATTATTAAATGATCTTGAGTAGTACATTTAGGGAGAATAAGAAAGTGTAACATCATATTTATTGCCATTGATGACTTATTATTTCTTCCCCTTCTCTCTCCCCCATTTTCTACATAAATAGAGGCCTTGGAGCTAATAAAATCATTACCTGACTGGTGATAGAATCACTCTATGAAAATCATTGTGTAACAAACCTTTGAAACAATAAATATTATTTCACCTATCTCTTTGTCTAAAATTGTGTTGAATTAGCTTGTGCACAATAGAATTATGAAGAATCATCCTTATAACCTTATTATCCTTATTTCTTTCTTATTTTAGGTGTTTTCCAGTTAGTTGTAGGTCTGAACTTGAGCTTTTCTACCATTAATGGATGCTTAATGTGGATTTAGAAATCCCTCTTTGCTTCATGTATGGTTTAGTTAACCTAGTATACAAAATATTTATGCAATTTAGTTGGTTATAAGGTTGTGTAAGAAAACTTATCTTATGCTAAATTAGTTTCATTCCCTAGACCAAGTGGATCACTTACTTTTGGTGCATCACCTCCCTTACCTTAGATTTTGTTTCAAGTAATCCTCCTATCCCTTTTCTTTATGTTTCTAGTAGATTTTAGTGTGAGATCAAGAGCTAAAGTGAATCACCTGAGGAAATAGCCTCATGAAAAATTCTATAGATTCAACCTCACTATAGGATACCCACATCCCGAGGTTGTTCCCATGCTTATAGCTAGAAGTGAGGGAGCCTGAAGAACTCTATCACAAGGGTGTAATTCCAAGATATAATAGGAATTTAAAACAATAAATTCACCATGAAATTATCATATTTAACTCATTAAACACCTTTCATGTCTTAATAAACTCCTTTAATTTGACATTTCATCATTCATGTCCATAGGTGTCTTGAAACTCTTTATTTCCCATGCCTAGTTTGGTCCAAGTGGACTAAAACTCAAGTTCATCTTCTTAAAGTATCTATATATCCATGAATGATCTTAAAATATGTTATTAGGCTTGAAACAAACATTTTTTATTCTTGGAATAACTCTCAATAACTCATTTTTCTCCTCAAGCACTCACTAGGCCTATTTTCCTTATAGCCCTAAAAACCAGTAAACCTCCTTGTATAGAACAATGTAAAGATGGAAATGAAAAAAAATGGA
The DNA here is from genome assembly GCA_037957365.1 of Torreya grandis. Classification (NCBI taxonomy): domain Eukaryota; kingdom Viridiplantae; phylum Streptophyta; class Pinopsida; order Cupressales; family Taxaceae; genus Torreya; species Torreya grandis. The sequence goes on along the minus strand of JARHVA010008386.1, from coordinate 485,500 downwards.
ATATTATAGGACCCAATATGTCCTTACATATCCATGTCAAATTTAATCTTTATATTCTAAGTGGAAGCCCATTTTGTATTCCTTTCTCTCTCCTTAATTAGGCCTCCTTGCCTAGAACCTTGTTTTACTACTCCATACCTCTTCCGCACATGTGAAATCACAAAAAATCATGTTATTAAATTTAAATATGATATCACCAACATCCATTTCAATTTTTAGGTCTTGATACCCTATGGAAGTATGAAAACTAAGAAATGACCTTGCCACCTATTCTCATTTTGAGTCTGTTTGAGACTGCCTTGGAAAATGAGCCTAATTTGACTTCATAAATAATATATTATTATTTTTTTTAGTTTTAATAGTTATTAAACATCCAAAAATACTTCATCCATTTATTTTTAAGATCTCACTTTCATAGAACATGTAAAAAACACCAAAATATATGAAAAATAAGGCATTTATTATAGTCTTTACAATTTCATGTATAAAATAAGTACATGTGTGGAACCTAATTTTAGTTATAAATAACATTAAATATGTTTCAAGATAAATATATGGAATTATATGTGATTTATATGTCTATTTATTCCTTGGACACTATCAGGGTTTTAGGAGGGTTTAAGACCTTTCTAGGGTCTTAACGATTATTCATAAAGAACAAATCACCAACTGACACAATTAAATGTCAAAAAATTTATTTAATGAACCTAATTTTTTTCCGAATGGATCAATTTACTATGCCAACCATGAGAGATGGTGTGAGTGTTTGAAGTTGCTCCTTATGTAGTAGTCCCAGTGTTTCTTAAACTCGAGAGAGGTCTAATTTGGGTTTTAGGTCTCAAACTCAATTATAATATTTTTAAAGGTTTAAAACCTCAAAAAATCATATGTCATTATTATAAACTCCTTGTAAAGGATAATTACTCCTTTTTATGCATCTAGTGTACTGGTCAGGGAGCTTGGGTGTTAAAGCCTGTCACCTCTTTGCTAGCCCTCAAGGGGATTTGGATTGAAAACTAAGTTTTTGTGCCACTTTAGTATATTGAAACATTTTATATGTTTTTGTATTTCCTCAAGGGATATATATGGTGTTTTAAATTTTTAACTCATGTTTAGACCTCAAATAGACCCCTTGGTCTCAACATTTCCCCTTGCTAATGGAGTGAGCAAGGTCTAAGATAAAACATTAGGTATATATTCTACTTGTGTGGATTTTAAATGACCATGGATGTATTTTTACACTCATGACCATATTTTTACCAATTTTTAAAGTGTGATCATGCCTATAGAGACCTCAAAACACTAATCTCTCTCATGACTAACTTTATTTGCTTGTGTGTGAGAATTAGGCCTACAGGGGTAAACAAGGATTTGAACATTTTATCTTTAGTAATTTGGTATAAGAGTTTAAATGATAAAATTATTGAATTTTTATACCACTTACCAACTTCATATTTTTCAAACCTATTCACATTCCTTTACTCTCCTTCAATCCAAGCAAAATCTCTCAAAGAGCAAGCATACATGTAGTTTTGTGTTTGACTATGTATGGGGTTTGAAACTAAATTTGATTCATCATATTCATGTTTCATTTTTTAAAACTAAAATTATGACCTTTATTAAATATTATAATTGGCCTCATATCCCTTCATATCATGTTTTTCTCCTTTCTTCAAGTTTAAGATCGGTCTGCCTTGACTTTTAGCCTATAGGTGACTTTAGGGTATTGACTATGCTTTGTGTATTTAAGAACTTAACCTTGAAGGATACATATCTTATTTTGTCTCTTGAACTTGTTTTAATTTCCAATTTAGTCTCATATTATCCCTCAAACATCTTATTCTTTCTTTTCTCAAGCTTAGGACTAGTCTGCTCCTCATTATAGTCTATAGGTGGCCTTTAGAGGATCTTGACTGCATACTGTGTGTTTGGACCTTACCCTCTCATCACTGATCCTCCTTTGGATGTTTGAAAATTTTTAAAATATCAATTGGGTTTATAACTCTCTCAAACACCTCTTCCCTTTATTTTTATGCATTTTTAGTTCACACTTTCCAAGGCATGTTTGTAGGTGATCATTAAGATTAGGTTTAAGCATACAGTCTTGAACTTAGTTTCTTTCATTAGAAATTGTGATTGAATATATCCAAACCAAAATAGTATTCATTATCATTATCTACAAGGTATATTTTCTAATTCATGGAATTTTCAACCTCATTGTCACTTGCTCCTTTTGTATAAATACTTGTAGGTGGTCTTTTAGGACTGTAAATTCAGTCCTTTAGTCACCACTTGACTTGCAAGTGACCTATTTATTCTTCAATGATTATTATTATTATATCCCCATCTACAATGAAATAAAATTGGATAAATATTTAGTATCTTGGCTTGATATTATTGATCTAAGGTTGAATTTGGTCCAAAATGAGGACCTACAGGCTTAGGGTATGTAGGTCAACTTTTGATTATTTAGGGATACAAAACCACTTTATTAAGTCTTTAGATTTTTATCACTATCAAATAACTTTTTTACTTCCCTTTAAATATCTCATAGAGCTTATAGGCCTTTTGAGAATGCCTGATATAAACTTCAACTCACCCTATAGTTCGTATAGACCTATAGGTGCAATCATCTTATGTGTAGGGTTTATGTATTGGAACTTGGAGCATCTAGTCCATTTGAACAACTTGATGACAGAAATGGGGTATTAAAATCCACATGAATTCATGAAGATATGTATCAAGTCTTCATCATGACTCTGGGAATATTCTAAACACTTGTATAGCCTTTACAAGCCTATATATGAAGGAAAAGCTTGTGACTATCTTTGGAAGTTGTGTTTGGACTGCTAGCTTCATCTTTCTATATTTCCAATAGTGTAATATTATATTAATAATCTAAAACTATGATATATCATCAGTATTTGAGTCTATTTTGATAATCAAACATATTGTGGACTACTCAAACCTTGACAAAGTTTCCAAAGACCAAACACTTGAAGATTACATACAAGAAAAACCTTCCAAGAGAGAAATGCATGAAATCCATAAATTTTAATGATCTTTCACTGGTGATGAAGAATTTTTAACCTTTGATAGTGACCATGATGAAGACAAAATAAAAACTTACAACATGATTGATTGGAAAACATGTACATCAAGACCACTTTTCCTCTAAGTTAAGGAACTTCATGGAGATGATTTGGCTATTTAAACCACCATGAAAAGGAGCTCCATGACCTCAAAAAATAACCCTAAAAATAACTCCACTCTATTTAGTGGAGAAATAGATGCAATAACTTACCCCTCTTAGATGGATAGGACATAGTGACCTAGTGTCACTCTTAGTGATTATTCATAAATAAAAGTCCATAAATATGATAACCAATTCCACTAATTTCAAGGTTACTAGGGCCCCTAACAATGGAAAAATTTTCATCTCATAACTCTATCTCTCTCTCTCTCTCTCTCAGCCATACCATTTATTTCAAATTTGCCTTCCCAATCTTGGGAAAGCAATGATTGAGTAGAAAGAGTGCTTGAAGTGTCAGTTTGACTTAAAACATGTTCCAAAACTAAAAAATGATTTGAGGGATCACAAGGGACACTTAAAAACTATTTCCAACTAAAATATGATATTGCAAGGTTATACATGCCTAAAAGTGCTTGTAAAGTGTCCTTTAGGGATTAAACTATAGATTTTATCAGTATACAACTATCCATAAACATTATCTGACCCATTTATGACATCAGGGACATTAGGAATCCTATTGAAATGTTTTATTCTTGGAATGGTATGTCCAAATCTTCCAAATAGGCCAAAAGGGGGCCAAATTGAATTTTTTTATATGAGAGTCAAATAAAATGTTAGTGCATGATATTATGATATTGATGAAACCTAAATAACCTTTTGTAATGACCTTACACCATACTAAACCTTTGACCTTGTTTGATAATTCTAGGACCTTGTAATTAACCCTTAAGAATAGATAAGTGAATATAAGACAAAACCTTAGATAATCCTAGACAAGGACAAATATGACCATATGGAAAATTTTAAGACCATTTGATACCATGAAAATACCATGACAAGTTTTTGACAATTCTATGAGGTTTCAACCTAGAGGTGGTGACCAATTTTGACTTGAGGTCAAACTTTGGTCAAAAATATTGGGGATTCATAGGGGTAACATGCTTACAATGATAATGGAATAGTAGCCTTGTCCTTCCATTGGGTAATGGATTCACTCTTGTGCTACAATATGAAATTTACATGCCTTTTAAAGACTTCAAAATCACACAAAATAGACAACAAGAAACAAACACACACTATGCCAAATGAATTTAAGGAAACCACACACAAAGACTTAAAAAAATAGACCTAATCTAATATGTACAAACCTTAAATAATGTTTGAGGTGATGAAACACTTCATTTTAATTCAACCAGGATAATAAAAAATATTTCTTGAGTCACAGTTTATCTATGAGAACAAGCCACCATATGATGGATGTTTGTAAAAGAAAATTAGCTTGTGAAGGTGATAGAAAGACTTACCACTCATAGGACCTCTTATAACTGAAAGTGAACCACTTGAAACTCTTTTTAAGGGTCTTTCTAGTTATCATTTAGGTCTGTTTGATAGTGCAACATGCTTAATCTCCTTCATACTCATTTGATGTTTGTAATTCTACTTATTGGGAGTCATGGTAAATTTCTCAACTTTACCCTCATTTATACCATGATGTGATTGATGTCTAGAACCATCATACTTGTCTTCTTTATAGTCAATCATGTCTACAAGTGACTCAATGTTAGATTAAAGTCAAGGTTCCTCTTAAATAAAAAAATATTTTACCTTGGTCTGATTAAACTATTATAGTTGATTGACAATGAATTGACAATCCTTGTCATGATTAATAGGTCCACCAATGACCTCACTATAAATATCATGCTTATTTTGAGGGAGATATTTCTTAATTACTTGTTTAAACTCTTGTACTATGGCATGAAACTAATGCCATAGATCATAATATTATTCATGACTATCACACTTATAGAGTTATTCATCTTGGGTAGTTAGAATTGCACCTTCTTCATTACCATGTTCTATTTAACTTTGAAAAGCATCATCTATGCGAAGAATATAGTTACCTTCTGCAGGTTGTTGAAAAGTACCAACAAAAATTACCTCAGAATGTTCATCACCCTCATCATGAATGATATATGTGCCAAGGCCTATCTCTTCAATGAAAGCATATAGATCATACTTATATGTCTTATAACCATATTTATTTGGGAAGATATAAAAAATACCTTCAATCTTGGAAGATGCTCCATCATCTATGGCATGCTCCTCTTGATCATTGATTGTAAAATTCATATTGGAACTAGTTTCCACATATGGTTAAATGTGTAAATTGACCAATGGATACATTATTATTTTAATATTAGCTTCATACCTTATTATAAAATCCAATAAAGGCTAATAGATAGAAACATACCCTCCTATCTTGACAGTGAAGTCTCTTAGTAGGAAAATGGCAAAGTGTGCAGGCATATCTACCACCACTATGTCTTATAGAATTGGAAAACATGGGTAGTCATGTAAGAAAAATTTTAAACCTTTGATTATCCCTATTTACTTGGCTAGTCTCCTATCAAGATACAACACTCCTTTTATATAAGGTTTATACTTCAATCCTAACTTATATACAACTAGTTTAGGCATAACTAAAGCGCTTGTCCTATTATCCAAAATGTAATTATGAGCTAACTTATATCCGACAATGAGGGTAAGATATAAAGGTGGGGGATTTTTAGACTTGATGTAAGGTTTAAAAATATTATTAGGTGCATTTGTGAGGTCTACACCAATATGCTTTGATGGTTGTGGAGAAGTATGGAACTGGGATAATTGCTCTTGGAGTAACTCTTTTTGATTGGGCATGTGGAGTACTTCCTAAAGAGATATTCTTATTTTGGTATTATTCAAAGAGTCAATGATATTCAAAGGAGAAACACTAAACTTTTATTAAATATTTGGAGGTAATTAATTACCTTGGGTTTGAGGCAATGAAGTCTTCACCACCCTTCTCAAGTTCTGATTTTGAAAAGGTACAAGACTTGTATACATTGCCACATTTATATTCACACCCAGTTGCCTTGAACAGGGTTTTTTGGATTTATATCTACATATTGAACATATAAAAAATATCTCCTATTTTACCTTATGTTGGCTATGACTTAGGTGCTTTGATTTAGGACAAATCTATCCTCCACTTAGAAGTTCATAAGGTTCACTCTTGAATCGCTAAAATCTCCACTTGATTCTACTTGCATGAAGATTTCATCTTATATTATCAATGAAGAAGTAGTTCCTCTTTGAGCTACCAAATCATGAAATTCACCCTCATTAACATTCATGTATAGTATTTGAGGATTTCATTCTTCTCTTTGAACTATGTTGTTATGAACTAGAACCATAACTCTTGAAGTAGAAGGAGAACTTGGATTATAGACATTAGGTAACCCATGGAAATTAGATTGAAATTGTCTAATCCCTTGAAAATTATGATAAGGTGGAAATATATTTGATTTTGGAGGATAATAGTAAGATTTTTGGTGAGATCCGATATGTTGATTTGGTTGCCTAGTGTTGACCAATTTTGACTTTTTAGTCAAATTGGGGCACCTATAGGTAAAAACATGAATTTATAGGTCTATATTAGGTATAATATATTGTCATGAGGTGTTTAATAGGTCATTTTATTTCATTTAATTTTAAATTAGCCTTGGTAACTTGTTTCATTAGTCTCTCATGTCATTTTGGGTCATTTTAACGGTCAAAATAGTGCATTTAATGCTTTTTATGGGTTTCTTGGGAAGTGTGAAGGTGTAAAAAAGTTATGTCACATGAAATGTGTCCTATTAATTCTTTGGTAACTACTAATAACTGAAAATTTTTAGGTTTCTTAGAAAGAGGTAGATTTCTTGAAGTAAAAGGTGAGTTTGGCACTTGTACAACCTCCTTGGGAAGTGTGCCACATCATAAAATATCATGGAACATCCATTAATATTAATAAAAATTATAATAGTGATTTAAATTTTTTTTTTCCATTTATTGATAAAAATCGTTCATCTCCTTTTCAACCCTTCTTGGCAAGCAAAAGTGACTTGTAGGTTTCTACTTGGTATAGACAACTCAGGATGTTTCAGGGAAAATGTTTTTGGGATGTTATTTTAAAATAAAATAACTTAATTTAAATATAATTATCTTGTTAAATTATCAAATGTGCTTTATGAATCATCCATTTAAAGTTGACTGTGTAAATCTACTTGCCATTTTGTGAACCCTGCAGGTTTTGCTTCATTTTGGGCAAGTATGTATGAACCATTTGCTAATGTTGGTCCTATAGGATGTTTAATTAATCATAAAATACATCCTATGCTTTGTTTCATTTATTTTAGTGTTTTGATGAGCTAACAACCTTAGTTTTTTAGACTGGCTCCTTTTTTAGAGTGACAGGCACTTTCCAACATTTTAAGGAGTTTCAAGATGCTTAATGGATAAAGTGGGTTGTGTAAAGTTAATTTAAATAAGTTTAAAAATTTAATTTTATTCTAATTTTCTCATTTCATCCTCATTATACAAGTAATGTGCATGATTTGTAATTATACACTACATATGCACGTAGTCCACCATTAGACTGTACATCTACAAGCAGTTATAAAGAGGTTTTCAAGTTGAAATATATGTTTTGGAACTATTTTTAAAACTTTAACCATGAAAGACACCCACCTAGTCAATTTTAAGGAGTCTAAGTCTACCCAATGAGGCCTAAGCCTCCCACATTGCCCAAACCTCTCTTCACTGCCTGCATATTTAGAATATGTACTTTTAGGAGGTGTTAATAGAGGACTAAGAGTGCATATATGGGAATGTTAAAGAAAATTTGAACTCTTTTATAATACTTGACATGTTGAGGAGACTTAAAATGTATGTTTAGTATGTTAAGTGGGTAGATAAAATCTGAGGAATCTTTCTAACATTCAATGAATGAGTTTAAGCCCTTGTTCCTTGAAGAGTAAAAATAGAAGTCCATGGCATTTTTTTTGAGTTTTCCCATATAGGGCTGCTTTGAACTCAAATACCTCCAAGTATACTTATTATTAAGCCTCCACATAGGTATTTTATCTTTGAAAGAGGAAATGTATTTTAATTAAGGAGAATGGTTTTCAAAAGCTCCCAAGTTACCTCCTAAACATTGAAAATCATGCAGTGATATCTACAACAGTCTAACTTAAGTGATTTCCCATAAGACATAGGTTAATTTGATGCATGAAACTCGGATTAAATTGATATTTTACACTAGGGGATAAATAATTACCATATAAAACAATAATAAGGAGCATTGAAGATGGTTTGCACTCTCTAACACATTCCCAATCTGTACACTATTGACAATGACACCTACAATTGCAATAAGATGAAAGGTACCCTAAAGTAACAACTAAAAAGGGGATAAATTTGAGAGAATTTAGTGAAAAAAAGTATAAATAAGTTCCAAGTGAATATAAATCTTCAATTAAGGTCTCCAAACTTAATGATCAAGGTCCTAGTAAAAAAATCACACCTACAACCAGTTGTAGCTAACTGAGACAGGGAAAATAGTGAATTTATCGATGTTTTCATGATGTTTAAATGGAATTCAAGGTGAATTATAGTGATAACATGTTTTTTTTACCATAATTTATTCTAATTAATCATTAAACACTCTGATTAATGTCTAAAAATGCAAATAACACCTACAAGTACCCTCCCTCAAGCATGGAATTGCCACCTATAGGGGTCAAATAGGTTTGGTCAAGGAATAATGAATATGCATAGTTTAGATGATATTAAAACCATATAGGGTGAGTAAATATGACATAAATGTTTCATGACCTTAAATGGAATTTAATTGAGTCTTTTGGCATCATAAACAAGCTAATTACAGATAGGGGCAAACTAGTAGTGTCTCAATCAATAGACAGATAATGGGCAATTTGGAGATTTTGAGGTGTTAGTTGTGCCTAGGAATAAAAGGGATGACCCAAAACAAGTGTGAGATATTTAAAATATAACTTAGTTAGGTTTAAAACATCTCTCTTGAATTAAAAGGTGACAAGGAACATATAGGTTTCACTATTTAGGATACAAGAAGGTTAAAAGCACACTCAGTCACCTAGGTAAGATTGTGAAGATCATGTAAAAGATTGGGGAATGAAACAAATGAATTAAGAAAAGGGTAATGTGACTTAAATTAACCCTTAAAAGTTTATATACCATATTCTTAGGCCTAAGGCATAAATTCATGCACATACAGATACCCTTAGAATGCCAAACACAGTCAGTTGATACTTAACCTTGACTAAACAGTTGTATGGGAGTAAAGTAGAGGATTGGAGTGATGAAAGGGAATAATAACACCTTTGTTATGGTAAATATAGTTTCATGGAGATTTCATGATATAATTAAAATAAATTGAGGGGCCTAAATGATGAAACATATAGTCCTTATGCCTTTTTCTATACATAGTTTGCCTATAAAAGTTTGTCTTGGTTTTTGAAGAAATTGAGGGGTCAAATGGATTTTCCAAAGGCTCAATTTTTTTATAGGGCACATATATCACCTGAAAAATACCTTAAATCATTCCTTTTTGTTTGGTTAAATAAGGGAGTGCCCTCTATTTTGTCATAGACAGAGGGCACTCCCCTCATGCTCAAAACTGGTAGTCTTGGGGAAATAAGAGAAAAGTAGTGACCAAAAGCTAAGGAGATCCTTTAGGAGGATTTTTAAAGTTGAGTAAAAACCATACAAACATGGGGAACCAAGCAAGGATATGTGAAACACAATAGGTTTCTCCATGCTTTGAGATTTGTAGATAGACCTAAAGCATAGGTTTAAGCCTAATAACCAAGTGTGAGTTCATATTCACTTTTGTCCCTAGATAAGATTTCTAATTGATTGAATCATGTTTAAGGGACTATTAAAGCCCTGTTCAAGCCCCTAGGATGAAATGGAAATCATCAAAACTCATTTTAGGCCAAGAGTTGTAGGCAGACCTATTGAACAAGGTTTAGGCCTAACATCTAAAGGGGGTCATCTTCATTTATATATTTTGATGAGATATTAAGATGATTAAAACATGTTTATGGGGTGAATATATAAGTTTTTTAAGCATTGGAGTGTAGATAAAATAAAGGAAAACCATTTTTGGCTTAAAAACCAATTTGAGAATGCATGAATAGAGGAAAAAGAGCTCGATAGGGTGATTTCAAGAGCACATATATATCATGACGATTTGCATGGGAACCAAAGACATTTGGAGAGATTAGTAGGGTCCATGAGGATCATATTTTGAATATTTGTTAGCAAGTTAGATGTTGGATTTTTATGAACCAACCTTAAGACCAAAAAAGGCCTAAAACCCTATTAAACCCTCAGTTAGGACCCAATTGGAGAAAAAAGTTTCAAAATATAGTTTAATGGCATATTTTTCCCATAAAAATTATTATATGTTGAATAGGACTCCCTCAAGCTCCCTCACATGATAGATATTTGTATGGACTTGTATAGATGGGGTGCAAAATAGGCTCCTTTTGACCATTTTTTGTGTTATACAGGTTTTAGGATTCAAGACATGAATTTTTTTTGGTGAAATCCTAATATTTAAGATAAATCCTAATATTAATTTCATTCCTTGAATCAACTTCTAAGTACCCCAACTAGGTGTTTCAACTCAGCCAGTCAAAACTAGCATATTGGACAAGCTAATGAAGAACATGTAAAACTTAAAGTGAGATAATTTTAAGGTTTCCATGATTATTATAAGGCCATGGAGGGTCTTTAAAGGTGTCATTGAATTCATTATACATCTTTTCATGAACAAGTAATGCCAATTTGGAATCCAAGTGTGCAGGGTGCATGGAAGAGCAGTTTTCTAGACAGTAGATGATGATTACTTTTATCTCGGTGATTCCATATGACCAGGCCTAAAAATAATGAATGAAGAGTAATTTATTATGTCATTACACTTCAATCAAATAATTTTTACTGATATTCATTATTTATGGGACGTTCAAATAGAGGCAATCATGAATGTAGTTTTTTGAGCCAAAATGAGGATTTTCTTGCCACTTTTCATGAAGTTTATGACTTAGATTGACACTTGGAGATCTTGGTATTAAATGTTTAGACCCATAACTTCTTCTCATTCATGGATAAATTATTTTAAATTCTTTACATGTGTCCTTGTGATCCTTAGACTTCTCTCTTTCTTTCTCCCTCTTAAGCTCTATAAGAGCTAACCATTTTAGCCATTATATTCTATGCTCCACCTAAGTATGGTGAAGCCTTGATCATTTTTATATTTTTTGATCAATAAAATGAATAATTTTTACCTCTTACATGACTACTCATAGTGTTCTTTACTTGAATTTTGAATTTTCTTAGTGAAGACTATGGATTCTTTAGCAAGTTGTCACATTCTCTCACCTATTTGCAACTTATTTTAGGGCATGTGATTTGTTCTAATAAATGTCAAAGTTTAAGTGAGTTAATATCATCATTATTTACCTCATAGGTATTTTGTCTAGTCCTCCTAGCTTTTCACATTCATCTATAACCCCACAATGTAACATTGATGCAAGAATGCATAGATTGGAGAGTGTATGTTTAGTTTGTAGTTTGATTTCAAGTGTAATATGCATATGGTTGGATGTCATTAGTAAATTTAGTGTATCACTTCCCTTATATTAGTTTGATTTAAGTTATCCTTCTCCCTTTTAATCCCCAAATTTATTATTAGTTTTAATCCTAAGTGGTATATCAAGGGAGCTAGCCCTATTTAGAGATTCACCTCATTCCTTAGGCTTCCCACAAACCTAGAGGTGATTCCATTATGCCACTTGGATGAGAAGAGATTTTTATCTCCTTAAAGGGTGTAAATATAAGTGAAAGCACTTATTTAAAGATTTTAAGGCCCTATGTCTTCTTTCTAATTAATTGCATCATCTATTTTCTTTGGAGTAGCTTTAGACTTGTTACTTGGATTTAGAAATGGAGTAAGACTGGAAGATTAGTAGGCATGTTAGGCATTAATAATTTTAGAGGGAGTTTACCATATTTAACCAAACTCTTCTCATCTCTAATAGAGACATCATAATTACTAGGCAAGGTGTACCCTCCCATGGACTAAAACATGATAGTTATATCAGTCCTAGTAGCTCTGAGGTTGGTTGGGAAAACAAAACTTTGTATGGGGTCTCATGGGAGGTGGAATACTATTCCATGTATTGTGGAATATTTCATTGAAATAATGCATGGATTTTGTATATCATATTTTAATGACATTTATATCATGAATCAATGATGTATGATCACTCTTGTCCTCAACTATTGTAGTCAACAACTCCCCAAATTCATCCCATGTAATAATGTATCCTCTTGGCAAGGTTCTATACCAATAAAGAGATTTTACTCTAAGAAAAATGATAATACATATGATTTATATATTAATCTCAGTGATATTATGGAAAATTTAGAAGTTATATATGTCTCTAATATGCTCACCTAGGGTGATAGGATCTTCCCCATTGAAATAAGGAACACTCTTGGTGGCATTTGGAGGGATATCATCATAAGAAACAATGTTTATGGTATTTTTAATATTAAAAGCTAGGAAAGCATGTTTCCTAGCCATGTTACCTTGAAAATATTATTCACTCTCTTAATCTTCTTAAATTTTAAAGTATTCTTACTCTTTAGGCTCTTTAAGTGTTAAGAAAGGCTTAGGGTATTACACTTCAAGAGGAAGTTCACGATGAAGGACTGGATTTGTAGGATGATTACCTCTGCTAGTAGTTGACCTAGTAAAGACCATTAAGAATAAAAAAATAAATAATAAATTGGTCTGAAACTAGATGTTATACCTTCAAGGGATTTGTCAAATGTTGAGTAAGAAACACTTATGCAACTATGATATTGTCAAGACCAACATTCACCTTGCCAAGAAGTGCTTGAGATAATTATCCCACCCAGCATGCTATAAATATTTTCACTCAATTTTTAACTCTTGGATAGGTAGTTCAAGTGTACTCCAAATTGAGTGGAATAATGGGATTACCCCTAGACTTATGGGTTGTCTATAGTATGGGTAAACCTCTAGATTGAAGGGATAACTCCCTTGATATGTCTATTAAGCTCATCACCTATGCCACTAACTTATTGAGATGAAAAGGGATATAGAAAACATGAAATAAACCTAACCTAATGAGGTGATTCACCAAGTTAATCTCCAAATAATACCATGTACTTGAACTATGAAAGGTGATTTATAAAACTGACTTCAACATCAAAGGTTTTTCTAACATAAGTATTTCATCATGGAGGTAAGATGTAATGCACTTATCAAGGTGGATGAATAAGAGGACTTATTTTAGACAATATTAATATCAATTAAACTTAGAGTCACACAAAAAACTAACTATACTTCATGTGATCTATTAGAGAGTAGACTACTTGCACAAAGCATGAAAGAGTAAGGTGAACATAAGGATAGGTGATTATCACTTGTCATTGAAATATGCACTAATTCACACACTTAGAAAATAAGATTAGATATAAAAAATAGTTTTAAATATTGTATTCAAATTAAAAAAATAGTATTAAAACTATCAAGGCTTCTCCATACTAGATGTGGATTGTTTACAAAGCTAAAAGTGTCTGCTTATATAGAGAAGTGTGAAGAGAGGGGCATAGTAGAAGATGATTTAAATGTGTCCATGTGATTTATTAAAATAAATGGAGTTATGATATATTCAAAACATAATTAAAATTCCATGTGTCTCACACTTGATTATTTTATAACCTTCCATGTGGCATAGGGGTTACAAATTGGCTTGACACCTTGACTAGCTTCTTGAAAACTGCCCATGTTTGCATGAATGGAGTGAAAATTAGAATTTGAAATAATGAATTCACCATGAAATTATCTAAAAAAACTCATTGGACACCTTCAATTCCTTAATAAAATCCTCTAATTTAACATTTCATCATTCATGTGTATAGATGTCTTGAAACTCTTCATTTCACATGCCTAGCTTGGTCCAAGTCGCCTAAAACTCAAGTTAACATTCTTAAAGAATCTCTATATCCATGAATGTTATTCAAAAATTTCATCAGGCCTAAAAAAATCCATTTTGTTTCCTAGAAAACCTCTCAAGAACTCATTTTGCTCCTTAAGCCCTCACTAGGCCTATTTTCTTTGTAACCCTAAAAACCTATAAAAATCCCTATGTAAGAAAATGTAAAGTGGCTTATGAAAAAAAATGTCATATTATATGACCCAATATGGAATTATATCTCCATTCCAAATTTAATCTATAGATTCTAAGTGGAAGCTCATTTTTTTTACCTCTCTCTCTCTCCTCAATTACGCCTCCTTGTCTAAAACCTTATTTTCTTGATCCAGACTTATGCCACACATTTTAAATCACCCAAAATAATGTGATTAACTTTAAATATGATATAAAAAAACTCCATGTCAATTTTTTGGTCTTATAACCTTGTGGAAATATGTAAACCATGAAATGACCTTGCCACCTAGTCTCATTTTGAGCCTATTTTAGACTACCTTGGAAAATGAGCCTAATTTGACTATTTATAGAATATAATTTTAATGTTTTTGGGATTTAATATTTATAATAAATCCCAAATTACCTCATATAATGATTTTTAAGTTCTTCCTTTCTCAAAACACCTAAAAAACACCAAAAATTGGAAAATAAGGCATTTATTGCAATATGTACAACTAGAAGTATGAAAAATTAAATATGTAGCCTAATTAGAGTCTTCAATAACATAAAAGAGGTTTTAGGATGAAATTATGGAATTATATGTGATTTATAGGTCTATTTGTTATTCTTGATTGCTATCAAAGTTTTAGGAGGGTTTAAGACATGTTTGGGGTCTTAACGATTGTTCATAAAGAACAAATCACCAACTGACCTCATTCCACTTGCAAAACATTATTGATTTACCCCCAACCCACCTATCCTAAATGGATAAGTTTCCCATGAATTTTTTTTGATATGGTGTGAGTTTTTGAAGTTGCACCTCAGGTAGCAGTCCTAGTATTTTTTAAACTTGAGAGAGGTCTAATTTGGGTTTCAGGCCTCAAACCTAATTATACTACTAGGAATGGTTTAGACACATCTAAAAAATACTTTATAATGATTATAAATTACTTATAAATTATCATCACTCCTATGTATACATTTTGTGTACTAGTTAGGGGGCTTGGGGTTTAAATCCAGTCACCTCCTTACTAGTTGTCAAGGGCATTTGGATTGAAAATTGAGTTTTGGTGCCACTTGAGAGTATATTAGAACACTTGTACATCAATACCAATTTTACTCCAAGTGAAGGCACTTTATTTATATGATTTTTATGATGAAACCACCATGAAAAGGATCTCCATAACCTATAAAAAAACCTTAATAACTATTCCTCTCCATCTAAATCTAAAGTGGATAAATAGATGGAAGAATAAACCCCTATCAGATGGATAGGATATAGTGACCTAGTTTCACTCTTATAAATTTTTAATATATAATAGGCCATCCATTTGAAAACCAATTCCACTAATTTCAATCTTACTAGGACCCCTAATAATGGTAAGAGATTCAGCTCCCAATCTCTCTCCTAACCATACCATTTAGTTTAAATTTGCCTTCTTAATCCTATGAATGTAGTGATGGAGGACAATGAGTGATTAAATTTTCAGTTTAACTTTAAACTTATTCCAAAACTATAAAATAATATGAGGTAGCTTAAGGGACACTTACAAACTATTTCCAACTAAAATATGATCTTGTAAAGCCATAAAAGTGCCTAAAAGTGCTTGTAAAGTGTCCTTTAGGCATCAAACTATATATTTTTTTAGTATTTTACTATCCATGAACATTATCTAACACATTTTTTACATCATTGACATTTTTAATCTTATTTAAGTGTTTTATTCTTGGAATGGTACGTCTAACTCTTCCAAATAGGCCAAAAGGTGGCAAAATTGACATTTTTGCATATGAGAGTCAAATAAAAGGTTAGTGTATGATATTATGGTATTAATGACAAATTAATAACATTATGTAATTAAATTATACCATACTAAACCTTTGACCATGTTTGATAATTCTAGGACCTTATAATTGACCCATACACCTAGATAACTAAACATAAGACCAAACCTTAGACAATGCTAGATAAGGACAAATATGACCATATGGAACTATATAATACCATTTAAGACCATATCAATACAATGAAATTTTATTTACAATATTATGAGGTTTCAACCTAGAGGGGGTGACCTATTTTAACTTGAGGTCAAAATTTGATCAACAATCAGATCATGGCATGACAAAGATGATTCACCCTTTTGTGTCTTTTGCACCTAATCATGTGAGTTTATTTATATTGGTTAATGAGTTAGCATGAGATTTGTATAGATGGGGATATGTAACAGTTTTCATTACCACTAGGATTGGGTGATGGGGAACTGTGAGCATGGCAGACACTAGTTAAGGAGTAGGCCACTCATTTGGCTACATGTAGAGATTTAACACATGTACAAGTGCAGGTGGCCCATTTATAAGGATATATTGAGATCATATGTACATATACATAGTATCTATAGTGATTTATTTAGAGAGGGTAGTCACAAAGCTTTATGGGTAGTATAACTCATCCACCACTAAATGGATAGGGTAGACCACAACCATAAAGTTGAGATCTTATTATTTTTATAGAATGTTTTATTATATCAAACATTTGTGCCATTTATAAATAGATCTATATTTAGTTTTATGACTCATGGATGTTATGGATGCATTCATTTTATTTCTAGCACATGTTAATGTTTAGTATATGCTATGGGAAATGTGTCATGTATTTTGATTATTATATAACAAATGTGAAAAAAATAATCATTGAAAATAGAAAATGTAAATAAAATTTATAGAGATGACATACATTAACATATGCTTGAGAAATAATGAATAAATTTAATGAAAAAAGGATTTGAAATGGTAAGTGTAAAATGAGAAAAATGAATGAACATGGATAAAGAAATAAATGTAAATATGTTAATGTGAATTAAGAACATAAAAATAAAGTGAAATAACAATGTGAAATATAAAAAAATATATTTGACACAAAATGTAAAATGAAATGATAAAACCAAATATAAGGTTTATGTTAATCACTAGTTTTAAATAATAAATTTATTTTGTGATAAAACATGGTATGTAGTTTGTTGGTAAAATAAAGAGAATAATTTATGAGGAAAGACTAATCCTATCGAATGTATTATAATAAAAATAAAAAAGGGTAAACCAATGAGGATAGTGATAATTTAGGTAAATATTTATAGAGGATAAGAGAATTTTTGTGAGGAAGGTCTAGTCCTATCTAATGTCTTACAATGCAACTCACAAAAGGAGAACCAAAATGTTATGATCATCTAAGAAGCAATATTCATCAAGGAAGAATATTAGAAGTATTATTATGGAAAAATAATTGAAAATCATGATATATGCATTATAACAACCCTTATTAGGCATGAGACATACAAATCAAATAGGTATGTGCTAAGAATTTGTTGGATGACAAAGTCATAAGATTTTAGTTTGTAGTAGACATAAAGATTTTGGATAATAAGTGTACTTAGATCATCTTATGAAGGTGATATATGAAATAAAATTAAAATGAGCATACCTTCTCATAATATGTTTCCCATTCCTCAAGATCCCTTAAAGCATCATTGATCTACTAAAAAAACTATTTAATTCCATGAGAATTTAGGTAGCAATATGTAGAAGTTTCAGACCTCATATCCTAATATAATATCCTACTGCACCCTAATGGACCTTAACTCTATATGTACATCTTTTGGTGTGATTTTGAATTTTGATTTAATATCTACCTTTTTATCATTGTCTTTTGTTTAAATGATTTTGATTTTAACTTTTCTATGTATTTTTTAACTCCTCATCCATATGGATTCATAAGAACTAAACATTAGAAATAAAAGTGACCAACACAAATAAGTTGTAGAATTTGGTTACAGGATATAAAGTATCTAGAGTTTTTTTCAGATTCTAAATAATTAGACTTGACCAAAAGTAAGTATGTGATCTCAAGATGATCTCAAGACTAACCATATGTGTACTTAGTATGAAGGAAAAAACAAGGGAAAAGTGGGGATCATAGAGATTTCTATATGGAATGATACAATGATAAATATTCTTAGTAGTTGATCATAAGGTATAGATAGGATAATGTATGGTTTAGGTTATGAACCATATCACAAAAAATAACTATTTGATTTAAATAAATAATCTAACAATAACATGCATGTAAAGAGAAATATTATGACAAGGTAAAAATAGGTAAACATTAAAATAATACATTGAATGATTTGAAGTGATGAATATAACATGAAATCATAAAGTATTCAAAAAACAAATCCAAATCATATTAAAATATAATAATAATGTGATTTAACACCATGATGTGTTCACAAGTACTAATAACTTTCATGACAAATGTCAACCATAACATCCAATAAATATTAGTGTAAATGTAACCTAACTTTGATCAAAGTCTCATCAATCTTCATATAAAGTTGTGAAAAGAATTCCTAACACATTATCTCTATGGTGAAAGTAGTTATGCAAGGAACTGATGTCACATTATGACTAAAATTCTAACATATGTGAGAGAATGTAGGATGCATAGAAGGTTGATCCTTTATCTATGAATAATCTAGAGGATGTGGTTGAGTTTGTGATGGTGTAAGATGTGTAAAATAATGAAGATAGTATTTTAGCACTCAACATCTATCTATATGATATGTGGTACACTAATTCCAAAGATAATAAACTTTTCCATATTTAGTTATGTATTTTGGAAGTATCTTAGGAAGAGGTAAGCTCTTGTAGGTAGACTGTGCCTTCTCTAGATGAAGCGTAACAATTTACTACTAAATATTTCAATAATGACTAGAGACATGCATGTTCATGACATGGAAAAATAAGTACATCTAAGAATGTCAACTATGAAGGTAAATTATCTACAATAGGATTACATCCTAAAGCTTGTTATTATGCTCTAAATCATTGATGTGTATGAAAGTCCTTGGCCCAATGACCAAAAACCCTATGGAACTCATAATATGGCTCATCTACCCATCATGTTGGTAGAGGATCAAGCTTACAAAAGGTAGTATTCCATCACCAATAGGATAAAAATCATAGTATGATCAAAATTAGGATCAACCATAATAAATGATTTCAAAATAAGTTAGCACAATGTAGATGACATCTCCATAGGGAGTATGTTATAAGGATTAAAGAATATAGTGAATCAGTATGGTCCTATCATGGCATCATCAATAACCATACTCTAAAAAGCCTTGGTAGTGACTGGATGAGAATTAGTGTGTGTGTGTGCTCTATCTCAGACTTGCAAACATAAAGTGAATAAAATATAATTCCATGTGTAGTAGGATGGTAAAGAGCTACATTAATAGACTAAAATAATTCTATAAAGAAGAATGATATATAAGTATCTCTAAATTTTTGGCTTGAGTAAATCAAACTAAAAAGGGATCATCTAAATAATATCCATCATCATAATCAAGAGTGTGGAGATCAATAGTACATACATTGATGATTTTATCAGTCTAATAAGCATAATGGATAGAATGTTTAGTCTTTGTTAGAGTGAAAAAAACTTCATCTAATGGTTTTTAATGAGATTGAGTTCATAAATAAGGAGGTAATTGAGCAATTCTATGAGGAGAGAGATGAAAAGTTTTGATTTTTAAACCGATCTCATCAAGTTCATCATCATCATAATATAAGAGATTATGTGATATATTTATTATTAGTTTGGTTTGACCACTATAATCTCTAGTAGAGTTCATAGGATAATTAAAGAATTGAGATTAATGAAAATGAATGCTAGGTAAAGGTTTGAGGGTAGGTGTATTAAAAACACCTCATTCTTGAAACTATTTAAAATTAAAAGCATTGGGGTCTCCTTGAATATTGTATATAGCACCATTATAAGTAAATTTAATATTTTGGCATGGTAATAAGTCTATGGATCTCATTCATCATTTCTAAGGTTGAATGAGTAAGATGTTATATGATAACATGAAATTAAATATCATGACTTTGATGTGAACTATGATAGGGGAATTGTGATAGGAAGCCAAACAAAACTTAAAGGGGGATTTTATCGTAAATGATATCCTTGACATGTAGTTTGTGTATATTTAATATTACATTCAGAATGCTATAGTTTTTTAATGAAGTAGATGGAAGCAATGTAAGTGCCTAAACTTTCATCAATTAGAGCACACTTGAATTGGATATCTCATATTTAGAAAATAATGAATAATGGAGGATCATCTTCACAAATAAATATTTCATCAAGAATAATTGAATTCATAGGAAATTTGAGTGAAAGAAAAGTATCTTCCATTTTTTAAACATCAATATACATTTATTCACACTACTGAAGGATGTTATATTTAGACCTAGACAAACTGGCTTCCTACCCCATAGACGGGGGACAAGGGATGTCCATTTAAAATAAAATTTGCATTGTATGATTATGATGATAAGGATAATTTCTCATAAGTTCTATAAAAGGAATTTGAGATTCAAGATATTGAAGTTCAGTTATATGATCCCATTCATCATATCCAGTTATAATTTTATTAGATAAAGGTGTATAATGTTGAAGTAGATCCTTCCAAGGTGTAGTATAAGTGCATGTAAATTGATGTTGGTAAGGTTTATTTTATTTGAATTTATCCAATGTGGGTTGAACAAGTGTGTATAATTGTGTTGATCTAGATAACATAGATAATCAGTGGTTATTTATTTTAAAGAGATGGATAAATCCCAAAAGTAGATGATTTTGGAATTTATGAGTGAGATAATTTGGTTATGGAAGATATAGTTGATATTTGAGGACTAAAAGTTATATACATGTAAAATTAATTAGTGTCTAACTATGTCTATTGATTGGACACATTTAAGTTAGTAGATTCTGATTTTAAATTGGTTGGAATTGTTTCTATAGACCTCAATTATGTAAGATGAAATGGGTAAGAATCTTGAATAGTATAGAAAATTGGGAAATTATTATAATTTTAATTTGGATAATATTTATATAAGACACTAATCTCCTCATATTATTCATATTGATGACATTCTCATAATTAATGTTAGCATTGGGATCCACATAAATTTTAACATTATTTATAGTGAGAGGTTAGGTAGTACTAGTTTAATGGTCAGGAAGGGGATCCTTATAAATATATAAGTGTGCATTAGCTTGATTAAGGGATTCATGTTTAGTTTTAGTTTAATGAGCCTTTGTTGTTTCCTCGTAATCTTCTTGATGCATACATATGAATGTTTCATGATCAAAATTAGGTCCAAAAATATATTCCATAGTAAAATTTCTTATTTGGCAACAAGTTTCATGGGAATGGCCCCAAATTGCATGATACCAATATAATTTGTGTGGATCATACAAAAATTTAGTAGGGTGACTAGGATCAAGATCTCATGGTGAAGGCCCAACAAGAAGTTTTTGAATCTCTACTAAGGAAATTGGTTTATGAATTTCTACATTATTTACTTAAGAAAATGTAAAAATAGGATGTGGATTGTTAGAAATTGATGGCGAAATAATATGCTTCATGGAACCACTAGGAGTAATGGATTGAATGGTGTGTATGGATTCATAGATATATGTAACATAATTATTGGTTGCATGTCTATTTTTATCTTTTGTAAGAATTTGAGTACCTGTGAGAAGGTGCAAAGGCTCAAATTACCACATAAGAAAATTATGACATTTGGTTAAGTTGAGGGCTTCTTTTAAACATTTTATAAAAATATTCTTCACATGATATTGTAATTAAGGGTGAATATAATTAGTGAAAAAATTGAAAAGATTGTTGTTTGACATGTTATGCTCAACTTTATTAGATAAGGATTTTCATTATTTAATTAATGCTTGGGTTGTTCCTGATTCTAATTGTTTACAATTGATAAAATGATCTAGGATATTTTTAGGAAGATAATTATTAGAGTTCTTGAACCAATGCATTGACTAAGTCTTCCAAGATAGAGATATAATGGGTTTTGAGTTGATTTTACTAGCCTAAAACACCACTTAAAAAGTTTTTTTTAAGATATTAGTGGTGAAAAAGGTATTGAGTTCAACAAAATCTTTATATAAGTTTATGAAAGAGTTCAAAGGCAAATCTAGATTAGTAGATCCATTATAAGCGATATTGGGAACTATGATACCTATGTCAAATTTTGTAATTTGAGTAACTAGGGGTTTATTTTGTAAAAAAATTAATATCCTTGTTAAGTAGTGGTGGTTGTGGTAAAACATTACCGTGTGCATCTCTAGTGGGAGAATTAGGAATTTTCAATCCCCAATGAGTATGTTGAGGATGATTTTGGAAATACATTAATCAGTTTTATATTTGCATGATTTTATTGGCACTATTATTTTGAAAATTAGACATTTGGTCTAAGGTTTGTAATTGAAGTTCATTATGGTTATAGTGTTTTAACTATTATAAGTTACATGAGACACATTAGTGGTATCAAAGGTATTGATAATTTTAGATGCACTAGTAGTTACATTAAGTATTAATGAGGGCATTTTGAGTAGACCCACTAAATGTCATACCTACCATGTTTCTTGAAATGGATGGCATTAAAGATGAAGAAGGAATGGAAGAGGAATACATGTTATCATAGGAAGGCATGAGATAGGATAAAATTTTGACTAAAATTTTAGGGTGATTTTCTCTAAATCTTGTATAAAAACTAGGCAAAAGTGAAGGGGGATATCCAATGTGAGGTCCCATAATGAGGTTATTGATTACTATAGGATCCTTATCCTAATGATGAAGGTTTTCATTGAAAAAATAATTTTAGTAGTATATTCAATATCACTTTCATCCTCTACCATAGGTGTCAATGGAGAATTAAGGGGAGAAAGAGTCCCATAATTGGTGGTTCTATCATTAATATGGATGTTACTAAGATTGGGGTTATCTAATGCATGATAAGGTATATGTGTATTATTGTCTTTATGAGGATTAATAAGACTCATCATGTTATCCTTATTTTGATGTGTAGCTTCATCAAATGATTGCAAATGAATAGATTGATAAAAGAAACCTATTCAAATACCTACTAAAAATGTAAAGGTTAATAATTTTAAAATGAACTAGATCAATATGGTCAATGTAGTTGGATAGATAGAATAAAATAATAGTCTAAAAAACTACTAGATTTAGTTGGTTGATCTATTTGGGTAGACAAGATTAAATATAACTCTAGAAACCTATTGGATAGCGATGGCTTATCTAGTTTGGTAAACAAGATAAAATTGTTGAAGATTTATCAATGATGTCATAGAGATGCCTTGGTGAGTGGATGAAGTGCTTTGATAGCCTAAGTAATAGTGACAAAGTGTGCAATGTGCTTGTCAAAGTGTGCTTAAAGTTAAATTAGTTGATCTTCAGTTTTGGATTGGTTAGATATGTTTAGAGATGAGTATGAATTATTGAGCATGTGAAAGGGGTTATATAAGAGGTTTTATATGATTTGAGTGCTTATATGCGTAAATGTATTTCATTTGGTTGATCATTATTTTCATCTAGACATTTTGGGTCTAGTGGAAGAAAAGCTGAGTAGGTAGTTTCTTGACATCACCATTGCCACATGTGGACGAGTTATGGGAATTTGGTCATATGGTTATGATAAAATTAGTCCCTAGTTACTATGTGATAATTATTAGGTCATGTGCCTAAGCATATTCAAATATATACAAGTACAAAGTTAGACTTCTAGGTAGTTTGATATTATTTTCCCATACTTAGTCAAATTTCCATAAGGAAAGAAAGAGTTGAGTAATAATTTTAATGGTATCATATCTCACACGTGTGTATATTTAAAGAGAATTTGATCATATGGGTTTGTTTATTTTTATGCCTAGTTGATTTTTACTAACTTTTAGGTCAAGCACCAAAGCGCATCAAAAGATATGCATGTTCAAAGTTGGCCTCCCAAACAAGTTTGTGACATTGTTGGCTTTATGGTAGAAAAATATGAGTGAGAATTTTAATGTTTTTACATAACACACATGTGAGGGT
Organism: Torreya grandis; assembly: GCA_037957365.1. NCBI lineage: Eukaryota > Viridiplantae > Streptophyta > Pinopsida > Cupressales > Taxaceae > Torreya > Torreya grandis. Next base: position 461,189 of record JARHVA010008386.1, on the reverse strand, counting down.
TCTAGGAGAATATTATCACATGGTTGGATTCTCCTATGTGAGGAGATCATATGGTCCAAATTTTAGAACATGTGTTTGAACAAAGTAAAAGATATGGAAGTGTAAAGTTGCAATTTTAGGTAGATAAGCAAAGGTTCCCATACTTAGTCCTTTTTTCACAAGTTAAAGTCTGCAAAACCCAAAAAGAGATCAATGGAGCACATTTGTTCCAAGATGTTTGGAAGCAGTGAGATGAGGATAGGTACATGATGTTTAACATTAAGAAAAGGTAAAGGATAAGGATCAAATAGTTCATGCGTATTCATATAGATTAATCTAATAGCATGAGTGGAGTCAAGAGGTCAAAGTGACAGTTTTCTAAAATTTTTAAAGCAAGGACTAATCCACAGAGATTGATGGTGTGCATGAATTTAAAGTTGCTAGATTGTATGAGACTAGGTCAACTAGTCAAAGTTTAATGTTTGGGCCTTGGCGTACTTTGTGTTAAAATAAGAATAAGATCAATGGTGTGTATTTGATAAAAATCTAAGAAAACATGAGATGCAATCAAAGTGTTTAATGGTTAACTTTGATCGTTTGCATTTGAATATTTGAATTTTGTAAATGAAAAGATGAGTGTATGGTTTTTGTGCCATATCTTTTGATCTATGTAAAATTTGATCATGGTGTAAAAAGAAAATTTATAGAGGATTCCAAGGCACACTTGGAAATATGAAATTTAAGATCTAATTTTATGTTTAGTCAAAGATATTGAGGTTCAAATTTGACTATGTTTTCATGTATGTCCTACATGTAACCCAAGAAGGATGTTTGAGATTGTACCAATGTTATTTTGATGTTTAATGGTGAATTATCTATTAGATGATGTTTTAGAATCATAAGTATGACCTATGTTAATTATGAATATTTTACCAATAATATCTAGTATGAATAAAGGTTTTGGTTTCAACAATGTGTTTTCTCATAATGACTATGTGTATAAAGAGTTATTTGATAAATATGTGCTTAAGGGTATTGTGATGAATGCTAGAACTTAAGGAGGACCTATATATCATGTGGAATGGGTCCATGCATTTAAAAAGTGTTCCTATGTTTTAGTTTGCTTGGAAAAGTCTCAAAGAGCTGAATGGATCTCTATAGGACCTAAAAGTGACTTAGGCCTATTTGAAAGTGGATTGTGTTTAAGTGTGACCCATGTGAGATGCCTTAAGGTTGAAATTATGCTTTGTGGTCAATAAGGAAAGATTGTGATATTTTTTTATTCATGATTGATCTATAAACTGTGGAACCAAATGAGATGGTTTCTAGAATTGTGGAAGACTTGTGATAGTTGTGAAGTGAAGGAAAGGTAGATTGCCCATTTGGATGAGTCGATAAGAAGATTAGATTTACGATTGTGTGTATGATATGTAGGTCATATTTTTGATGTCAAAATAGTGATCTTGTAGATTGAGGTTATGAGAAGAGGTTTGAGTGTGCATATGAAGCCTATTTAAAAAAAGAGGAAGTTTGTGCAAGGTTTAGATAAATATAGATCCATCATCATGAGTTGAAGACATCAATTATAAGGTGGAGGTGTTTAAAGGAGGGTCTAAAGGAATTGGTCTTCCTTAGGGGTGGTTGATCCTTGTGAAACAAGTGTTTCACTAAATACCTTTGGTTAGGAGGATATGATCAAGTTATGTTACTCTAAAGGACTTAACCAATCTCTTGTTTGTAATTTCTTATAGGATAGTACTCCATGTGTTACAGACTTGAGAGTGGGTTTTATTCCTCATAAGGGTTTCCCACATGAACTATGTGTTATGTGTTTGATCTTGTGTATGCATTGAATGAATGAGCTCTCTTGTTAATTTTGCTCGATAAAGTTGATATATGTTGATTGATTAATAGTTTAAAGGACTACAATTGAAATTTAAATATTTGGGATCATTGATTCACCCCCTCTACTCTTAATGATTGTACCTCTAATAATTTTTATTAGAGTAGGTCCTTTGGTAAAGGCTTAACAGCTTGAAGGTGATCCAAGGTACAATATGGGTAGACATCGAGGAGGTTTCCCTACTAATCAAACACCAATGTTCAATGGATCTAATTATGCTTTTTGAAGTACAAAGAAGAGGACATACATTATATCCCTAGGATTAGATGTATGGTAATATGTTGTGGATGATTATGTTGCCCCTACTATTCCTCCATCTAGTATTATAGATAAGAATTTATTTGAAAACAATTCCAAATTAGTGAATTATATCACTTGTGTTCTTTCAAAGACTGATTACACCAAGGTAATCCATTGTAAATATGCTAAAGAGATATGGGATAAAATTTAGATTATTTATGAATGAGATTCAAAGGTCAAGATTTCTAAGTTGTAGACTCATAGAAGGTAATTTTAAAGTCTCAAGATGAATGAATAAGATTATGTGGCATTCTTTCTATAGAGAGTTGATGAGATTGTGAAAATAATTAGAGGTCTTGGAGAGAACCTTGAAGAGGATACTATCGTTCAAAAGGTATTAAGGTATCTATCCCACAATTCTGATCTAGAATTATCTACTATAGAAGAGAGTCATGAACTTACTTAATTGAATATAAATCAATTGCATGGCACTATTGCTGCTTATGAGATGAGAAAGAATGATGATATACCACTAAAGAAGGAAGCAACATTCAAGATAGAGATGAAGCCAAAGAAGTTTCAAGGTAAGAAACCCAAAGAGGATGAAATTTATGATATAGATGAGGATGAACTAATTGCTTTGATTTCAAGAAAATTGAGAATAGGTTCAAGCAAGTATAAAGGTAAACTACTCCTCAAATGTTTCAATTATGGTGAGATAGGACATTTTGTTAACAAATTCCCTAATAAGTATAAGAGGGATGATGATGAAGAGAATGATTAAGGTCAAGATAATAGAAAGATATATTTTAGGCTTGATAAAAATAAAAGGGATTAAGAAGGTTTGATAATAAGAAGAAGTACTTCAAGGAAAAGAAGAGTCTCTACACCAAATAAGATTGTAACTCATCAGATGAGAGTGAAGTCAATGACTCTGAGTATGATCTTGAAGATGATGGTTCTACTAAAGATATATCCCTCTTCATGGCTGAGGAAGGTAGTTTCTCACATCAAAAGGAGTCTACTTGGAGTGATTCAAATGATAATAAGAATATGATATCTAAACTCAGAGACTATGATGAATAATTTAGTGTGTATGATGAAAGAATAAATGAAGACACCAAGGAACATGAATATATAATTAAGCATCTCAATTATCAATTAGAAGTCCTATCTACAAGCCTAAAAGCTAAAGAAAATGAATGTTCAAAGTATGTAATTGAAAATGAGTCATTGAGATCTGAGTTAGAGAAGACATCTAGTAAGTTGAATTTATTTTTCAGCTTTGAAAAGAGCTCAAGTGATCTAGACAATATTCTAAATGATCAAAAGCATGCAATTGATAGAAATGGTCTTGGATACAAATAAGAACTAAAGAATACAAATAAAAACAATATGAAGACTAATGTAAACAAGAAAAAATTGACTTTGAAGATAAATCTTTAAAAAAGGAATGAAGGTGCTAGTAGAATGAAGATAAATTATATCGGAATGAAGGTGCTGGTAGAATGAAGATAAATCAGATTAGACAACTAAATGCCATGAGATATACAAGTTTCAATGTTTGATTTTACACATATAATCAATTTGGTCATAGGGATAGAGAATGTCAGAGACCCACTAGAAATGAATTTACATGGATCTATGATGGGGGTAATTAGTCAAAAGGTGTGAACAAGGTTGAGTGTTTCAACTATTATGATGTGGGACACTTTGTAAAACATTATACATTTAAAGTAAGGTAAGTTGAGTTTCCTTCAAGAAATATTGAGTGCTAAAATTGTTATGAACTAGGACACATTACAAAATTTTATCCAAATCTAGTAAGATAGAATGAAATTCTTGCAAAAAGGTATGATTTACTATAACTATGAACAGAGAGGTCACATTGCTAGATTTTGCAAGTAAAATTCTACAAGTTAGAATAGGTTTAATCAGGCTCCTAGAGTACAATGAATAAAAAAAATTAACTCATGGAGACCAAAGGTGCTAAGTATGAGTCATGATGAGACTATAGGTTTAAGTAATCTATTTGATGTGGTGGAGAATACCACAAAAAGTAAAGAGTGCCAAGGACTCTCATTGTCTACTTATGTTGAGAATAAAAAGACCAAGCTCAAGGAAAAGACCAAGGTGCGAGTTGAGGCTAGTTCTAAAGTGAGTATGGATCCAAGTGAACATCATATTATTGTTGAGTAATATTTATACATAGAACATCATTTTTTATCACCTAGTGATGAGGTTCCAAGTTTCAAGGTAGATTTTAAAGATGAAAAGCTATGTCATGAATATATGTTGTCTCCATGTATTATCAATCCAATCATAGAAAAGAAAGATAATGTTGTATTGGATTAGCATATTAAGCCTAATAATAATAATAATAATAATAATAATAATAATAATAATGATAATAATAATAATAATAATAATAATAAGAAGAAGAAGAAGAAGAAGAAGAAGAAGAAGAACTATAATCATCAAATGACCATGGAGGAAAAGGAATATGAGGAGTTATGGGCAAATCTTGGTTTTACATTGTTCTATGACATTGTGAAATAGGGTGTCTCTATCTATGATTCTTAAGAGACATGTTTATTATGTATAAAAAAGTTTGTGTGCTCAACATATTAATTACAATTTGTACATAGATTTATGTTGATCTTATAAGGTCATTTGTTAAGGGAGAGCAACAACTTCATGAGTTTTCTCTATTGGTTTGTGAAGGAGCTATAGTACAGAGTCAAAATGGGTGGTTCCAAGTGGTTTAATGATATTGATGCAATGTCAAGAAAATTTTGATGCTCAAAGAGGTATGTACACTTATTTATAATGTGTTCCAGGTGATTTCAAGCTTTGAATATCTTTTGTGTGTAATTTGTGCTTAAGAGTATGTAGGTCCTAAATTGGGTTATAGGAAGTCTATGTTCCCAAAGGTATGGAGGCTCAAATTTTGGTCTAGAAGTGTGTGATGGGTGTCTCCATTTATGAAATAAGATTGAAAGGTGGATGTTAACTAGAAATATTTTTTTTGACCTTGTTTTTTAATTTTCTAGGGTTTTGGGCTCTACTTGAAAGTGGTTTGCCTTATGAGTTTAGGTATGAGGCCTCTTGATATATTGAATGGGCCAAATGGGTGGTTAAATAATGTTTTGCATAGATTTTAAGGTTTGTGGTTTTCAAATTATTAATGTTTTTGTCAAGATGGAGGCCTAATTGGCAAGTTGGTTTGTGAAGGAAATATGTTGAAGATGTTGAGCTAGTTATTACAAATTGGTGTGTTTAAAGTTGGCCTCCCAGACAAATTTTTGACATTGTTGGATCTATGGAAAAAAAATATGAGTGAGAATTTAAATTTTGTTATATATCACACATGTGAGGGTTCCAAGAGAATATTATCACATGGTTGGATTCTCTTATGTGAGGAGACTATATGGTTCAAAATTTAGAACATGTGCTTGAGTGAAGCAAAAGATATGGAGGTACAAAGTTAGACTTCTAGGTAGATAAGAAAAGGTTCCCATACTTAGTCATTTTTGAAAAATTTAAAGTTTCAAAAACCCATGAAGAGATTGATGGAGTGCATTTTCTTTAATATGTTAGGAAGCAACAAGATGAGTACACGTGTATGATGTTTAACATTGAACAACGGTAAAATATAATGATTGAATGATTCAGGTGTATTAATATAGTTTGATATAATGTAATGAGTGGAGTCAAGAGGTCAAAGTGATAATTGTCTAGCATTGTTAAAGTAAGGATTGATCCAAAGAGATTGATGGTGTGCATGAAGTCAAAGTTGCTAGATTGCATGAGATGAGGTCAATTGGTCAAAGTTTAATGTTTGGGCATTGACACACTTTATGTTAAAGTTAGAATAAGATCTATGGTTAGTATTTGATATAAAACTAAGAGGACACGAGATGTGATCATATTGTTTGATTGTTAACTATGACCATTTGAATTTGAATATTTGAATATTGTAAAGGAAAAGACGAGTGTATGGTTTTTGTGCCATATCTTTCGATATATGTAGAATTTTATCATGGTGTAAAAAGTGAAGTTGTAGAGGATTCAAAGGCACATCTATAAATATTAATTTTAAGGTATAATTATATGTTTAATTAAATATATCTAGGTTCAAATTTTACTATGTTTTCATGTATGTCTTGCAAGTAACCCAGGAAGGATGTTCAAGATTGTACTAATGTTATTTTGATGTTTAGTGATGAATTATATATTGGAGAATGTTTTAGAATACATAAGGATGATTTGTGTTCATTATGAAGGTTTGACCAATAATATCTAGTATGAACAAAGGTTTTGAATTTGATTATGTGTTTGTTCATAATGACAATGTGTACAAAGAGTTGTTAGAGAAATTTGTGCTTAAGAAGAAGGGTACCATGATGGATTTTGGAACTTAAGGAGGACCTATATATCATGTGAAATGGGTCCATGCATTTTAAAAGTGTTCATATTTTTAGTTTTCTAGGAGAAGCGTTAAAGAGCTGAATGGATCTCTATAGGACCTAAAAATGACTTAGGCCTATTTTAAAGTAGATTGTGCTTAAGTGTGACCCATGTGAGATGCCTTAAGGGTGAAGGCATGTTTTATGGATGACAAGGAAATATTGTGATATTTTTAGTTCATGATTTCTCTATAAATTTTGGAACTAAATGAGATGGTTTCTAGGCTTGTGGAATACTTGTGAGAGAGATTTGTACAAGGTGAATGTTAGAGTTATGAAGTAAAGGAGAGGTAGAGTTCCAATTTCGATGAGTTGATAAGTAGATTAGATTTATTATTATGTGTATGACCTAAAGGTCATATTTATGATGTCAAAAAGTGATCTTGCAGATTGAGGTAATGCAAAGAGGTCTGAGTGTGCATATGAGGCTTATTTGAGATAAATAAGAAGTTTGTGTAGGGGTTATATAAACAAAGATCCATCATTAGGTGTTGAAGACATCATTTATAAGGTAGAGGTATTAAAAGTAGGGTCTAAAGGACTTGGTATTCCTTAGGGGAAGTTGTTCTTTGTGAAAAAGGTGTTTCACTAAATACCTTTGGTTAGGAGGATATGATAAAGGTTTGTTGGTCTAAAAGACTTGACTAATCTCTTATTTTTAATTTATTATAGGATAGTAGTCCATGTGTCACATACTTGAGATTAGGTTTTATTCCCCATCAAGGTTTTCCATAGGAACTATGTGTTATGTGTTTGATCTTGTGTATGCATTGAAAGAATGAGTTCTCTTATTAATGCTACTTGATCAAGTTGATATATGTTGATTGGTTAATAGTTTAATGGATTGAAATTGAAATTGAAATATATTGGCTCACTAATCCACCCCACTAATCTTAGTGATTGTAACTCTAGTGATTGGTATTAAATTAGGTCCTTTGGTAAAGGCTTAACAACTTGAAGGTGATCCAATATACAATATAAGTAGTTATCAAGGAGGTTTCTCTACTAAGTACCAATGTTCAATTGATCCAATTATGCTTTATAGAGTGTGAAGATGAGAAAATACATTATTTCCATAGGATTTGATGTATGGAAATATGTTTTGGATGGTTATGTTGTCCCTACTCCTCCTCCATCTTGTGTTACAAACAAGAAGTTGTTTGATAATAATTCCAAGGCAATGAATGCTATCACTTGTGGTCTTTCAGAGATTGTATACACCAAGGTAATCCATTGTAAATATGCTAAATAGATATGGGACAAAATGTAGATCATTTATGAAGGAGAGTCAAAGGTCAATCTTGTTAAGTTGTATACTTGTAGAAGGAAATTTGAAAGTCTCAAGATGAATGAAGAAGATTTTATGGCATCTTTTCTATAGAGAGTTGATGAGATTGTGAACATCATTAGAGGTCTTGGAGAGAACCTTAAAGAGGTTACTATTTTTTAATAGGTATTAAAGTCTCTATCCCCCAAGTTTGATTTGAAAGTATCTATTATATAAGAGATTCATGACCTTACTCAATTGAAGATGGATCAATTGCATGACATCCTTACTGCCTATGAGATGAGAAAGAATGATGATATACCACCAAAGAATAAAGTAAATTTAAAGATAAAGATGAAGCCAAAGAAGAAGTTCCAAGTTAATAAACCTAAAGAGGATGAAATTTTTGATATAGATGAGGATGAAATAATTGATTTGATTTAAAGGAAATTAAGAATAGGTTCAAGAAAGTATAAAGGTAAAATACCCCTCAAATGTTTCAATTATGGTGAGATAGGATATTTTTCTAAAAAATTCCCTCATAAGTATAAGAAGGATGATGATGAAGAGCATGATCAAGGTCATGATGATAACAAGAGATCATTCATGTTTGTTATAAGCAAAAACAGATTTAGAAGGTTTGAAAACAAGACGTACTCTAAGGACAAGAAGAGTCTCTACACCAAATAAGATTGTATCTCATCAGATGAGAGTGAAGTCAGTGAATCTGAGTATGATCATGAAGATTATGGTTATGGTGAAGATAGATCCCTCTTCGTGGCTGAGGAAGGTAGTTGCTAACATCAAAAGGAGTATACTTGGAGTGATTTAGATGATAATGAAGATGAGGTAGATTGTGAGACTGAATTGATGAATGCTCTTGAAGAACTAAAGATTGAGAAGAAGATCAATAAGAAGATGATATCTAAACTCAAATACTATGAGGAATAATTCAGTCTGTATGAGGCAATAATAAATGGAGACACCAAGGAGAATGAATATATAGTCAATCATCTTAGTTATCAATTATAAGTCCTATCTATAATCCTTAAAGCTAAAGAAGATGAATGTTAAAGGTATGTAATTTAAAATGAGTCATTAAAATCTAAGTTAGAGAAGACATCTAGTAAGGTGAAGTCATTTGTGAGATTTGAAAAGAACTGAAGTGATATACAATATTCTAAATGATCAAAAGCATGCAAGTGATAGAACTAGTCTTAGATACAAAGAAGAACCAAAGAATGAAAATCAAGACAAGATGAAGACTAATGTGAACAAGAACAGTATGAATTTGATGATAAATCTTTAGAAAAAATAATGAAGGTGCTAGAAAAATGAAGATAAATCAGATCAAATAGCCAAATGTTATGAGGTATGCAAGTTTTAATGGTTAATATTACACATGTAATCAATATGGCCATAGGGCTAGAGAATGTAAGAGACTTGTTATAAATGAATTTGCTTGGAACTATGATGGGGTTAATTAGTCAAAAGGTGTGAGCAAGGTTATGTTATTCAACTATCATGATGTGGGACACTTTTCAAAACATTGTACATTTAAGGTAAGGTAAGTTGAGTTTCCTTCAAGAAATATTGAGTGCTATAGTTGTTATGAACTAGGACACATTGCAAGATTTTATCCAAATCTAGATAGACAAAATGAGATTCTTTTAAAAGATATGATTTTATAAAATTATGAATAGAGAAGTCACATTACTAGATTTTGAAATTAAATGTTTACAAGTTAGAATAGGTTTAATAAGGCTCCTAAAGTACAATGAAGAAGAAAAGTTTACACATGGAGACTGAAGGTGGTAAGTATGAGTCATGATGAGACTGTATGTTTAAGTAATCTATTTTATATGGTGGATAATATCATAGAAAGTAAAGAGTGCTAAGGAATCTCATTGTCTACTCATGTTGAGAATAAAGAGAACAAGCTTAAGGAGAAGACCTAGCTACTGGTTGAGGCTAGTTCTGAAGTGAGTATGGATTCAATTGAACATCTTATTTTTGTTGATCAAGATTCATATAGAGAAAACCATTTGTTAGTACCTAATGATGAGGTTCTAAGATGCAAGGAAGATTTTATAGAAGAAAAGGTATGTCATGAATCTATGTTGTCTCCATATATTGTCAATTCAATCATAGAAAATAAGGAGAATATTGTAGTGGATGAGCATATTAATCCTAAGAAGAAGAATAAGAACTATAATCATCAATGACCAAGGAGAAGGAATATGAGGAGTTGTGAGAAACTCCTAGTTTCACATTGTTTAATGACATTGTGAAATAGGGTGTCTCTACCTATGATTCTTAGGAGACATATTTCTTATGGATAAACAAGTTTATGTGCTCAAGATATTAATTCCAATTTTTACAAAGACTTCTATTCATGTTATAAGGTCATTGGTTAAGGGGGAGTAATAACTTCATGATTTTATTCCATTAGTTTGTGAATGAGCTATAATATAGAGTCAGAATGGGTGGTTCTAGGTGGATTAATGAGATTGATTCAATGTTAAGAAAATTTTGATGCTCATAAATTTATGTACACTTCTTTGTGATGTTTTCTAGGTGATTTCAAGCTTTGAAGATCTTTTTTGTGTAATAGGAGATTTTTATTCGCACTCAATTTTCCCAATTTGTGCTTAAGAGTATGCAAGTCCTAATTTGGGTTATATTAAGTCTCTATTACAAAAGGTATGGAGGCTCTAATTTTTTTTCCAAAAGTGTGTGACGGGTTTTTCTAGGTGTGAAATAATTTTCAAAGTGGATGTTGACCAGAAGGAGGTTTGTTGACCTTGCTTGTTTTAAGTTTCTAGGGGTTTGGGCTCTAATTGAAAGTGGGTTTCCTTATGATTTGAGGTTTAAGGACTCTTAATATGTTTAATGGGATAAATGGGTGGTTAAATCATGTTTCATATAGATTTTAAAGTTTGTGGTTTTTAAATTATTCATGTTTTTATCAAGATGGAGGCTTAATTAGCAAGTTGGTTTGTGAAGGAAGTATCTTGTATATGTTGATCTAGTTGTTTAAAATTGGTGTGATTTAGGGGAAATATTCGACTGATAAAAATATGAATTTTTAGGTCTTGATGATGTGTTTATTGAAATTTATGGGCTCTATAAGTTTTAGGTAAGGCTAAAAGGAGACTAGACAGGCCTAGTATGAAGAAGAGTGATTTTTGATAAGTTTCTACAAAAGAGAAAGGTATGTTTATTTAATGGAGATTTTTTAGGTTGGATTATAACATGTTTATTATTTAGTGAGTGTCATGATGTTTTTTTGGTGGTCATTGAGTTGGTTTGAGAGAAAAGGTTAGTAAGCCTGTATGGTGGTTCCTCATGGGGTATGAAGATCTAAAAATGATAAAGTAATGAAATGGATAAAAAATATTAAGGGGAGTCCATATAATATTTTTATTCATGATTTCCATCATATGATAATTATTTTGTGTGTTCTTTCTTCATTTATTGTAGTGTTTGGTTGAAGAAAGTGTTGACTTAGAGCAAGAAGAAGGTGTCAAGGCAAGAAGAGGTAGTCTCAAGGAAAGGGGGAAATTGTATCATATTTATAATATGGTCCTATATTGTTGGTGATATTTTTAGGTCATCAATATAATATTATTCCCACTTTATCATTGTGTCAAAGGGGGATAAAGTTCCTAGTGTGAGAGTGCTTGAAGAGAGAGAAGGTAAGTTGAATGATGTTTGTTGACATCAATGACAAAGGGGGATATTGTTGGATATTTTTAAATGATATAATGGATATTTATTTTTAAGTGTATTAATTTATTTTATAGCCTAAGTAACAATCAAAAATTGTGCAATGTGCTTATCAAAATGTGCTTCAAGTTGGTTTGGTTGATCTTCAGTTTTGGCTTGGTTAGAGATGTTAAAGGATGAGTATGGAGTATTGAGAATGTGTAAGGGGTATTATAAGAGGTTTTATATGATTTTAGTGTTTATGTGAGTAAATTTATTTCATTTATTTGATGATTGTTTTCATCTAGACACTTTAGGTCTAGTGGCAGAAAATTTGAGTAGGCAATTCGCTGACATCACCATTACCACATGTGGATGAGTCAAAGGAAGTTGGTCATATCGTTGTGATCAAATTATCAAATATTTAATATAGGTAATTATTGTCTCACATAATAATCTCTTTCATGATTTGGTGAGGAAGTGGATTGAAGACTTGGAAAGGGGTTTAAGATTACAAAGTAGAAGAGACCATGAAGATTCTCATGTGTTTTTTAACATTTAGAACATATAAATAGAAGATATCAGATGTTAAGAGTTCTTGTAATGACTTAGGAATCTCCTAGTGTTCATCTGGTTCTTCATTGTATTCATCCTGACATCTTGGGTCTAGTGTAGAAAGTACAAGTGGGCAATTTTTTAATGACATATCTCTTACATGTGGATAAGTCAAGAGGAATTAGTCATATGGGTTTGTTAAATTTTATAAAAATATCATATGTGAAAAATATTAGGTCCTCCACCCAAGCACATCAAAAGTTACAAAGGTCCAAATTTGGCTCCTTAGTCACTTTCTACTTATTTTCCCATACTTAGCCATTTTTAGGAAGGTTTTAGTAGAGCTAAGTGAGCACTTTCACAAAGCAACATCTTGCATGTGTGGAAATTATAGGGTAAATTAGTCACATGGGTTTATTAATGTTGGTCCCAAGTTCTTATGTTTCATGTTTGAGGTCCCATATCAAAGCACACATGGAGTTATACATGTGCAAAGTTGGGCTCCCAAGCATTTTTGCTAGGGTTCCCATACTTAGTCATTTAAGTTTGGTTGTCACCAGGATGTCATGCAAGAACAAGTGGAAAAAAAACTTGTGCATTTATTATTTCCCTAAATAATCCTTTCATGACCAATGGATCAAGTGAAAATGTATATTTACATGGTAGGATCATCCTAAAAAAAATTTAGACCTACACGAGATTTCTGGCTCAAGATATAAATCTTCAAAGATGGACCTGTGTAGTAAGGTGTTCATATGAATGTCAAGTTTATGCTCAAAAAATCTAAGTCATTTTGAGATTAAATTTTATGTTCATGTAAACATCAATTATGATTGTGCAAATTTTAAAATATGTCCCATATATTATCAATTTTAATACCATGGACTAGTCATTGGATTTCAAACAATGGGTCCCAATAAGATTAATGGTCCTTGCTCATCCATACATATCAATAAAATGGTGTGAGAGGAGTCAAATAATCAAATAGCTTGAAGGTTTAACACATGGCACAAGCACATGAAGCTACAAACTAATATTAAGTACTTAAAGATTAATGCATATTTGATATGTGGCATAAGCGTAGACAAGGCTAAAAATTCAAAGGAAGATCCAAGGGCTTGTGTTTGTTCATATTTATAAAATTTGATAGAGAGAATGAGATTCAATGTGTCAATGAGCTAAGTCAGATTTTGATATCCAATTAGAGTAAAGGTGAGCCTAGGGTTTTTGATAGAGGTTGAGAATCCATTTTCAAACATGGAAAGCAAGAATTTACAAGGTATTGCCAATACCATTAAAGATCATTCAAATGCCATAGAGTGGTCCAGTTTATGCAGTAAAGCATGGAGAATATTAAGGGACCACCATTGGATCTTATTGATTTTTTGGTTCAATAAGTTAGAGCTTACATGGTTCTTTCTTGTGACTAGTTTTCCAGGTTAAACAAAGATCCATGCATATTTGAATTCTTGGTCCTCGTAGAGATATAATAGGTTTATTTGAACCTATTATAATATAAAAGGTGAAAAATGTTCCATGGGTACATTTAATATAAAATATATAGGGAAAACCAATGTCTTTAGATTGGTTTTCCATGTATAGGTGGGACCTATGATCTAGATATAGAAATGGGTGAATATTTAATAAATGAAAGGGTACCCATCATCAGTAAAGTAGGTACTCTACCACCAAAGGCATGGCATGTTTATCAGTATCAAGATTTGAGTATTTGATCCTCATGATTATGGAAAGTGGAATTAGAAACCCAAGATGGTGAGTTGGTACCTGGAGAGGTAGTTAAGGGAATTATTTTCATTCAAACAAACTTTAGCACTATGCATAAGAATCCCTTGTCTTTTAATGAGATTACCTAAAAAACAAGATGATATTGATGATTATTGAGATAATAAGAAATCTATTTGTTTAATAAAGCACATAAATATAAAGGAAATAAAAGGTTTCCACCTTACTTCTTGATCTGGAGGGCTTTTCTCCACTCTCAAAGGTATTATTCCCTCTCTCTCTTGCTCCCCTTTCTTATAAATATAGCTCTAGAACTATTGTAAAATAAGTTCTACTCCATGTATGGTGAATCCCTACTAGAATGGCATCATATTTTCCCTTTGAACATTAATCCAAATCTAATTTTAAGTTCTTAAGTAATTTTTTAAATGTTCAAGTGATGTATGATGATGCAAAGTGATTATTCTCTATCCTTTCTTCCCTTATCTTTACATGTTTGTGCAATAGTTTCTATTCTAATAGGTCATATGAATTTTTTTCAAGTGTATGCATTTATATTTTAAGTTTATAATGAGCCTTAGTTCCTATAACTAGCCTATGCTTCACTTACCTTGAATATATCTCATACATCTCACCTCCATATTCAAATACTCATGTTAGGATCCATATGACCTAGAAGTTAGTTTGTGTGCCTTGTTTTTTAGTGTAGGAAATTATGATGGTCATATGGAATATATATTAGTGTATTACCCCCTTAGATTAGGTTTATTTCATTCAAATTATAACTCATTTCCCATAATAAAGAATTATCATAGGTGAAATCACTGCAAGATACATTCAAGGAGATAGCCCTTAAAATCTAGAGGCTCACTTCCATTATAGGTACACCCACATAATTGGAAGTGTTCCCATGTTACCTAAATCTAGAGGATGTTTGAACACCCTCTTCTAGGGTGCAATATTTAGAATAAATAGTTTTGGCATGCCTAGTGGGACCAAGGTCCAAGAGAATGTAAATATTGTTGGTGTGTCTTTCCTCTATCAACTTTTGGAAGAAATCAATCCAGTACCAATGATGACTCTGAATGATAGCTTTTGGTTGTAAGCAGCCCAAGTATATCTAATTGAAAAATTTGATAAGTTATTATATTTCCCTTGATGTATGAGGTTGACATGAACAACCATGGTGAATATCCCTACTAAGAACCTCCTTACTAGCCTTGCTATGAACCATAATATACTCCCCAACATCCCTGTCAAAATTGTTATCACTCTTATGAGCCATGGTGGCCCTATAACCCTCTATTTTACCCACCAGATAGACACCGTGTTGTTAGATAGCCTTATGAATAAGGATACCAAGATATCTATCAAGAAATGCCTTCCTAACAATCCCAATATGAGTCGTACCAACCATACCATGATACCTATAAACCTCAAGATTACTCCTATGAGTATTGTCATGATGAACAAGATGTTTCTATGGAATCTATACCAAGGCATTACAGGGCAAGATATAGATTTTTACAAGCTAGAATGAAATAAGTTGAAGTTGGTCTTGATCCCCATCATTACCCTCCTCTTCCATTTTTTCCATCTTATATCAAGTCTTTATTTTCATCCATATCACATTTACTAGTTCTTGAAGATGAAGTGATAACATGGGATGATGAGTATGATATACTCCCTGATCATCTCATGGAATGGTTGAGAAATGTTGTCTAAAGTTATATGCAGACTTTGAAGATGTTTGAAGAACCAAAAGGAACTCAATGGGAGATCATGTAATAAATGGGATTAGCAAATAAATGCCTTCAATGCTAAATAGATAGGCTAAGTATGTGGGAGGAAGAGCTAAAAAATAAACATTTTACTATTGGGGAGTTTCAAGAAAGCTATTAGAAAGATGCAACTCCTGCTTATGTAGGTGTCCCTCCTTCCAATCGGCCCAAGAAGTCACTTCCATATGAGTTTACTAGTTATTTTCTCTTTCCTAAATCTACTCACGAGACATATCCTCCATCCCACACTCCATATCTAACTCGCCATCCTTACACTACAATTCATATCCCATCTCCTTCACATGAGATGATCTTGAGGGAAGTAAGTGGAGGAGAGAAAATCCAAGCCAAACTTGACCAAGAAGATGTCATGAGAGACTATGAGGAAGAAATCACCATAGGGACCCCCCTTGGTGACCAAAAGTGAAATTCTACCTCCTAAATGAATAAAATCACATTGAAGATCTTGTCATAGCTACTGGTGTAGAGTTTAATATGGAAGAACTTATTGAACACTCTTTTGCAAATGTACATGAGAAATGTGGCCAAGACTGAAAGGGAGAGGCATTTGAGAAGACTCCTTGTCCAATCATGAAGTTTTAGATGATAATCTCAAGCATAAATATGAAGGTAATTCTAATAATCAATAATATACTATCATAGAGCAATGTGGTGATGCTAGTGTCCAAGATGTTGTAGACATGTAAAGTGAGGGCAAGGTGGTGGTTGAAGTTCCTCAAGAGTAGTTAAGAGACCCCCTAATATTGAGCTATATTTAGAGATATGGGGACATGAAGAAGAGAAGATTGATTCTCTCAAATGTCAAGCATGTTCTATCAATTATGATTGGCAACTACAAATGAAGCTATTTCAAGAGCTTAAAGATCTTTTCCAAGTTGAGTGTCAAGTACATGAGAAGGTGGAGGAAAATTTTTCAATGGAGGATAAAGAATAAGATTGGGTTGAATATTAAGATATCCTTAATGATCTTGAGGAACTTTCAGCTGAAGAGAAACCTAGTCTTATTGAGATCACCATGGAGATCAATAAGGCAAGCCTTGCTCAACCACCATTGGAGGTCATAACCGAGGAAACATGTGAAAATGTTGATGTTGTATAGATGCACATAGCTGACCTATTTGAAGCTACTTGGTTCTCACTAAACATCATGATAAAGAGGTAGAATATTACAATAAAGAAGAAGTAGGCATCAAGACCAAGAGCCAAGGAGATACCTGCCTCATTCAATCCCTCATCTCATGATGAAAGAAAATTTTCAAACTTCCCCTTTGATCCTAGAGGAAGTGTTCATCTCAGATTAGTTAGTGTTTAGGTGTGTGTTTCCTTTTTTGTTTTATTTTATTCAATAAGTGACCTTGAATCACATGTTTTTTCTCATCCTATATGTTTATTCTTTTTGTGTTCCCTTATGCTTTGTGTATTGTTCAAGGCTTTTTGTATGTCAACCATGTAGTACATGTGACTCCATATCCCAATAGGTAGGATTAGATAATTAGTCTAGGTTCATTTTACATAAAAAATCATGAAACCCCTATGATCTACCAAAGATGTTGGCCAGTTTTGGCCCACATAAGAGGCTCTTACATGGTTTCGTGAGGAAGTGGATCGAAGACTTGGAAAGGGGTCCAAGATTGCAAAGTAGAAGAGACCACAAAGGTTCTCATGTGTTTTTTAACATTTGGAACATGGACCATATTATAGATACCCTATGAGATGTCAAGAGTTATTGGAATGACATATAAATCTCCTAGTGTTTATCTATTTCTTTATTATATTCATCCTGACATCTTGGGTCTAGTGGTAGAAAGTATAAGTGGGCAATTTGTTGAGGCCAAATATCACACATGTGAATAAGTCAAGAGGAATTGGTAAGATGGGTTTATTAAATTCTATACCAAGATCAGATGTTCCAAATCTCAGGTCATCTAACCAAGTGCATAAAAAGTTATATAGGTTCAAAGTTGGCTCCTTAGTCACTTTTTGCTTGTTTTCCCATACTTGGCCATTTTTAGGAAGGTTCTAGCAGAACCAAGTGAGAACTTTCAAAAATTAATATCTTGCATGTGAAAAAATTGTAGGGGAAAGTAGTCACATGGGTTTCTTCACATTGGTCCTAAGTTTTTATGCACCAAGTCTAAGGTACCTCGTCAAAGTGCAAATAGAGTTATACATGCATAAAGTTGGGATCTCAAGCATTTCTACTAGGGTTCCCATACTTAGTCATTTGAGCTCAGAAATCACAAGGATGTCACATAAGAGTAAGTGGAACACCCAACTTGTGCATTTATTATCTCACTCAGTAATCCTCACATGACCAAATAATCAAGCACAAATGTAGATTTACATGCTAGGATCATCCTCAAAAAATTTCAAACCCATGTGACCTTTCTGGCTCAAGATATAAATCTTAAAATATGGACCTATGTAGTAAGATATTCATGTGAATGTAAAGTTTAAACTCAAACAAACTAAGTCCTTTTTATCTGAAATTTGATGGTCACATGAACATCAATGATGGTTGTGTGAATGTTAAAAGATATCCCACAAACTATCCATTTTAAGACCATGTACTAGTCATTGGCTTTCAAATAATGGGTCCCAAAAAGATCAATGGTAATTTCTTGATCATACAACTTAATGTAATAGTGAGAGATGAGTCAAATAGTCAGAGAGCTTGAGGGGTCAACATATGACACAAGTGTATGAAGCTAAAGACTGATAACAAGATCTTGAGGATTAACATGTGTTTGACATGTGGCATAAGTAGGGACAAGGTTGACAATTCCAAGGTGGATTTGAGAGATCACATTTGTTTATATTTGGAAGATATGATAGAGAAAATGAGATTCAATGTGTCAATGAACCAAGTTGGATTTTGATAGCCAATTAGAGTGAAGGTGAGGCCAGGGATTTTGATAGAGGTCAAGAATTTATTTTCAACCATAAAAAGCAAGACTTTGCAAGGTCTTATCGACACCATTGAATCTTATTTAAATGCTAAAGAGTGGTCTAGCTGATTCATTCAAGCATGGAAAATACAAAAGGAGAACCATTGGAGCTTATTGATCTCTAGTTCGATAAGTTAGAACTTACAGGGTTCTTTCTTGTGACTGGTTTGCTAGGTTAAAGAAGGATCCATGCATATATGAATTCTTGGTCCCCAAAGAGATATAATAGGTTTATTTGAACCTATTATAATATATAAGGTGATAAATGATCCATGGGTCCATTTAATATAAAATTTATAGGGAAAACCAATGTCCTTAGATTGGTTTTCCATCTATAGGTGGGACCTATGATCTAGATATGAAAATTGCTGAATATTTAATAAATTCAAGGGTGCCATCATCAAAAAAATACTCTGCCACCCAGGGCATGGCATGTTTATTAGTATCAATAATCAAGGATTTGATTCTCATGATCAGGTCAAGTGGACTTAGATACCTAAGATGGTGAGTTGGTACTTGGAGAGGTAGTTAAGGGTATTGTTTCCATTCAAATAAACATTGGCACTATGTATAAGAATGCCTTAACTTTTAGTGAGATTCCCCAAACAATGAGAGGAGATAGATGATTATTGAGATAATAGGAAATCTATTTGTTGAATAAGGCACACAAATATAAAAACAATAAAGGCTGACACCTCACTTCTTGATCTGGGGGGCTTTCTTCCACTCTCAAAGCCATTTTTTGTTGAGTGTGGAGCCCTTTGGGGCAATCACATGACAATAGTGTTAAGATAAAATAAAAAATATATTTATCTATAAATTTCATACAAGAGAAAATATTAAATGAATCAATCAAATAGAAAATATTCATAAACATGCACAAAATAGGAGACACCAAATTTAACATGGTTCACCCAAGATGGGCTACATCCACCAAACTTATCTAGTATATTATTTCCAGTAATACAAGGGAGAAACAAATCATACAACAAAACCTATTACACCTCTCTACCTTCTTTACCTCCTCTCTATGTACAATCTCCACTTTTTTCTTTCATCTCAACCATGTAATAATACATTTTAGGGAAAAGACACCTAAACATAACCTCTACTGTCAAATCTAGAAACCTTTAATCAATGGTCTAGATTGACTACAAAATTACAATTTTACAATGCAATTTTAATAAAAATTTTGCTTCAAGGACCCAAACCTCCCCTTGCAACCCTAGATATAAAGAATGGGGTCCAAAACCTAGCTGAAATAACATTAGATTTTTAACCTCTGATCCTAGAAGACAATAAAGTTCCACACCTAACACATAGGGATACATTTTTGGGGCCTAGAGATCTCCACAAATGTGGGGAGCATAGTTTTCCCTACTCTACCTTTTATGGAACCTTGCTCCACATGTGAGTAGAATATTCTTTGTATTTTTAATTTCTATGTTTCCATATTTTTTGGAGTTAGTTGTTAGATGCCTATTTTCCATGTTGAATTCCTTTATCTTAAGGAGTTAGTTTTTTATTTTAAAAGGGAATGGATTCCTTGTTTCAAGGATTTGGTTGTGATCACATGTCCTTAGAAAATGTGTCCTTTGAAGGAGGAGAGATAGACTTGGTGTGCTCCTTCTTGATGGAGATTTTGGATAAGCTTGCTTAGGTGGAATTGAGGTATATTTTAGTGGATGATACTTATCTTGGATAAGCATGATGAGTTTCTCCTCATTTGGAGGATTTTACCTTGGTTTGTTATATATACAGGTGTGATGTGACCTTTAGAGGTTGATGGTTTATTTGCAAGATGTGGCTTTGAGGATCAGAGTTAAAGTGCAGATGTTTTTACAAAGTGTAGGTGTTTATTAAAGGGTGTGGTATAGTAGCTTGGGAGATATAGTATTATGCAGGTGCAGGTGAAACTACAACATTTAATTTTTACAACATTTTATATAGGAGATATTCTATCTCTATGAGAGTTCATTGTAATCTTGTTGTTTTATTACATTTTTATTACAATATTGTTAGACTCCTAGGCAGTTTGATATTGTTTTCCCATACTTAGCCAAATTTTCATAAGGCAAGGAAGATCTGAGCAAGAATTTTTATGGTAGAATATCTCACACGTGTGGATTTTTTAAGAGAAGGTGATCATATGGGTTTGTTCAATTTTGTGCCTAGTTGATTTGCACTAACTTTTAGGTCAAGTTCTAAAGCACGTCAAAAGATATGTGTATTCAAAGTTGGAATCTAGATAAGTTTTTGACATTGTTGGCTCTATGGTAGAAAAATTTGAGGGATAATTTTAATGTCATTATATCTCACATGTGTGATGGTTCCAGGTGTAGATTTTCACATGGTTGGATTCTCCTATGTGAGGAGATCATATGGTCCAAATTTTAGAGCACATGTTTGAGTAAATAAAAAGATATAGACGTGAAAAGTTGGCCTTCCAAGAAGATAAGTAGAGTTCCCATACTTAGTCATTTTTTCACAAGTTAAAGTTTGAAAAACACACAAAGAGATCAATTGATCGCATTTTCTCTAAGATGTCAGGAATTAGCAAGATGAGGATAGGTGTATGATGTCTAACACTGGTTAAATGTAAAGGATAAGTATCAAATGGTTCACATGTATTTGTACAAATTGATATAATGGCATGAATGTATTTAAGAGGTAAAAGTGATAGTTGTCTATCATTTTTAAAACAAGGTCTAATCCATAGAGATCAATAGTGCACATGAAGTCAAAGTTGCCAAATTGCATGAGATGAGGTCAACTGGTTGAAGTTTAACATTTGGGTATTGGTGCACTTTGTGTTAAAATTTGAATAAGATTGATGATGCATATTTCATCTAAAGTTTAGAGGACATGAGATGCAAGAATAGTGTTCAATGATTAATTGTGACTGTTTGCATTTGAATATTTGAATTTTGTAAAGGAAAAGACCAGTGTTTGGTTTTTGTGCTATATCTTTTGATCTATGTAGAATTTGCTCATGGTGTAAAAATCAAATTTGTAGAGGATTCCAAGGAACATATATAAATATTAATTTGAAGGTATAGTTTTATGTTTATTCAAACATATTGAGGTTCAAGGTTTATTATGTTTTCATGTATATCCTAAAAGTAACCTAGGAAGGATGTTCAAGATTGTATTGATGTTGTTTCAATGTTTAATGATGAATTAGATATTGAATAATATTTTATACTCCATAAGGATTATTTTTGTGCATTTAATGTTTTACCAATCATATATAGTATGAATAAAGGTTTTAAAGCTAACTATGTGTTCACTCATAATGACTATGTGTACAGAGAGTTGTTTGAGAAATTTGTGCTTAAGTAGAAGGGTACTATGATGGATGTTGGTAATTAAAGAGGACTTATAGATCATTTGGAATGGGTCCATGCATTTGAAAAGTGTTCCTATGTTTTATTTTTCTTAGAGAAGTGTTAAAGAGCTGAATGGGTCTCCATAGGACCTAAAAGTGACTTAGGCCTATTTGAAAGTAGATTGTGCTTAAGTGTGACCCATGTGAGATGCCTTAAGGGTGAAGTCATGTTTTATGTCTGACTAGGAAAAATTATGATCTCATTAATTCATGATTTCTCTATAAATTTTGGAACCAAATGAGATGGTTTCTAGGCTTGTGGAAGAATTGCGAGAGAGATTTGTGCAAGGTGGATGTGAGAGTTGTGAAGTGAAGGAGAGGTAGAGTGCCCAATTGGATGAGTTGATAAGCATAGTAGATTAATGACTATGTGTATGACTTGTATTCATATTTTTGATGTTAGAAATGTGATCTTGCATATTGAGGTTGTGTGAAGAGGTCTAAGCATGCATATGAGGCCTATTTGAGATAAAGAGGATTTTTTTGCAAGGGTTAGATAAATATAGATCCATAATTAGGTGTTGAAGACATCATTTTTAAGGTTGAGGTTTTAAAGGAGGGTCTAAAAGACTTGGATTTATTTAGGTTTAGTTGTTCCTTATGAAATAGGTGTTTCACTAAATACCTTTTGTTAGGAGGATATGATCAATGTTTGTTGGTCTAAAGGACTTGACCATTCTCTTGTTTATAATTTTGTATAGGATAGTAGTCCATGTTTTTTAGACTTAAGAGTGGGTTTTATTACCCATTAGGGTTTCCCATATGAAGTATGTGTTATGTGTTTGATCTTGTGTATGTATTGAATGAATGATCTCTCTTGTTAATGTTGCTTGATCATGTTGATATATGATGATTAGTTCATAGTTTAAAGGACTACGATTGAAATTGAAATATCTAGGATCACCAACTCACCCCCCCTCTTAGTGATTGTACCTCTAACAAAATTATCAATTTGTAAACCTATTGGATTGATCTAATCAATCTAGTTGGGTAGATAGGATAAAATAATAGTAAAGAAACCTTATAGATTGATATAGTTTATCTAGTTAGGCATATAATATAAAATAATAGCTAAAAAACCTGCTAGATCAAGTTGGTCAATATAATTGGGTATAAAGGATAAAAGATCAATCTACTAAATTAAGTTGGTTAATTTAGATTTATAGGTAGGAAAAAATTTAATTTTTTTAAAACTATACAATTTTTAAATATATAAGTAAAATAAGTATAGAATATGATTGATTCATGCTATTCGATGTATTATATTACATAGAGATAACTAGATATAGTTTAAACACACAACATAATGTTTATCAAAACTAGATGATATCATATGTGATACAGTAGAGAATAAAAATTAGTAAGTAGAACAATGTAATTTTGTAACTAAAAATTCTAAGTAATTACCTAAAAATAAGATTAAAAAGTTGTACTAAGAGTTGTATTTCACAATGTAGACTTCCAAATATACTAAATTTTCCATTGGATAATGACAGCCCAATGTTTTAGAGTACTAACTATGAAGGAAGTGTCATTCCCATAGACCACTAAACATAGTTTTAAGGTTAAGATAGAATTATATTCTTGGTTATAACTGCTAACTGATGAAACACACAATTAAATGAATGGTTATATTCCTAAGGTTTAATAAAAATGGAAATCCTAAGCATTTATGAAATATTGTGAGGTACATGGAAACTAAAGACCATTTTGAGCTATGTACTATGGATATGAGTATTGAGGCAATCCCCTCATAGCATGATATATGTAAATAGTAGACAAGGATAATAAATATAATATCATGTATCCCTTCACAAAATTAGTTGAGTAGTATTAAAATTGTTGATACACAATTTCTAGGGAAAACTAGATAAGATGAAAATAAAGGTGAAAAATAATTTTCTCAAAAACCATGTTGCATTTTTTTAAAGAAAATAAAAAAACAATGAACTTTTTGTTTCAAACGAGAATCTGATTTTAATTACTAGCAAAATAGAGGATAACTTCCTTTGCTTAGGCTAACAAATAAAACATATAGAACAAAATCAAGTAGGTCGATTTAGTTGAACAAACAATACATAACATAATCAAGCTTTGATATAATTTATTGGAAAATAGATCCTTAAAAAATTAAGTTGATCATGTTGATTGAGTTTAATGGTAAAAAACACAGACACAGAACTAAATCGATCTAGTCAATTTAGTTTACTATGTGGCTATGGTTTGAAAAAACTAGCAACTACGCAAAATAATATTTTTTAAAAAATTTTAAACTAAAATTTAGGAATTAAAAATTAATTAAGATTGACAAGATGGAAATGAAAATATGTTAATAATGAACCTAAAAAATATAACATGATCCACTAGGTCAATTTATTTGGATTGTTAAATTTTTGTTGATTGGCTTGTCTAGGTGGGATTTTAATCTTGTAAAGGTAGAAAGTTAAAAACTTAGTTAATAAAAAAAATTGAACAGATTGATCTAGTTTATTAAGATTGAAAATACAAATATTAAAAACTAAACAAAATTGAGTATATCTATTTAGTTGACTGTAAGTAAAATGTATAAAGTAGGACAAATTATTAGATTGACCATCTCAATTTAGTTAGTTAAAATTGAAAGTTGTGAGTATCATATAAATGAATAAAATCAAGTAAATCAATTAGTTAGATGTAAAATGTAGAAGATAAGTTTAATGATTGGATCCATTGGTTTGATCCAATTGGATGAAAATGGAACTTGAAGATAAAAATAGGTTAACCAATATGACTTGGTTGATTAAAAACCTTGTACTTGTAGAAACAAATATGGCTATATCGACCAACTCAATCTAGTTATATGAAAAACCTAACTTGAAGATAAATAAAAATGCTAAAATGACTAGTTTGATCTAGTTAGCTAAAAAAGAAACCTATATTGATAAAATGAAAGATGATAAACTATCTTGATCTAGTTGACCATGATTGAAAAACTAATAATGAAAGGGTTATATTCAATTTAGGTTCACCAAAATGTATGAAACAAATTAGGATGGATCTAAAACTTATCCTACTTAGTGAATTTTTATCTCAAAGAAGGTAATCTTACCAACAACTCATTAAATATATTTTTTATATCATAACATTTAGATCTACTAAACCTAGCTAAGGGATATATTATCACACAACACCATTAGAGAGGGTTAAAAATCCTATAGTCAAGTAGTACTACAAAATGACCATAAATAGGCCTAAAATACATGAAATAAAAAAATTAATCTAGTGCTCACTAAAGCTTATGGAACAAAGGGTGATAGTTAAACAAAAAAAACATAACATGAAAAGGAACAATCTACTCAAGTAAATGTAGGCAATTCTAATTAAGGAATGAAACATCCAACCTAGTACTTTGTGTAATATCTTTCTAATAAAATGAAAGAGTAAGAGTTAGTAATACGTACCTTCAATGAACTTGTCCTTCCTCAATCTTTGCCTTGGCCATTAGTGATTTGAAAGATGTTTTTGTGGCTTTGTGAGGATCACACTATAGAAATTAGATATAGGCTAAAAGACTCCTACTTTTCATCCAAGACTTTCCCACAAAACAAAATTATTTCCTTCCAAGGTAAAATCCTAAGCAATGACTCCTCAAGTGTATACTTTTCAAAATTTATAGCTATAACAATATAAAAATGAGTGTTCCTATCCATTGTATTGAAATTAAGGTAGTATTTATAGCCAAGGATTTACCCCAAACCCATACATAAATTTAGATAACATGATCAGCCATCTTGATTTTGTTAGGCAAGAAAAGTAGTCGTTAGGTCTCAAAATAGGTCAGTCAAGCCAACTTTGTTCCATAACATGCATTGAATTATTTCTAACAAAATTGACTTGGATGAATTAGAAGGACAATGAATAAAAATGGTCTTTTTTTAGTAAGGGATTATTGTGAATGGGGAATTTCTTAGGGAAGTGGATAAATGGGTTTTAATTCCTTTGGGAGTTGGATAAAAGTGAATTTTAGTGGGTTTAGGAAATGGTATAGGGACAAATAATCTTGTGAAGCACCAAATTTATACCCACTGCTTTCTCAGTGCACCCTTTAAAGCATGCACTCAGAGATATTGAAGTTTGATCGGTTCATACAAAAGAGAAAGTGTCAGTAAATGATAAAGTTTAAAAATATTATGTTTATACACTTATATCATCATCAAAATACCCCCATTTATTCTATAATGGAGATCCAATTTTTTGAATGGAGTTAAAATTAAATCATAGGTCTTATATAGTTACCATTTTAAGAGGTTAATTATGTGCATAAAATGTTAAAAATACATTGGAATCAAGACTCAAAACATTAATATTCATAATTGGATTTGTTTAATATTTATCACATAATTTCCTCTTAGTGTTTTATGTACAAGTCTTCGCACTTCATTGAGGAACACACAAAGCAAAAAGTTTGAATTCGACAATTTCACATTCTATTTTTGTGTAATTTGAGTAGTATTTTTGCATTGATCATGGTTTTAATAAACTATAACATTTTCATTAATTTTATCCAAATCAAAAGTCTTCCTACTATGAAGTACATACATAATAAAATTTAAAGAGATGAAAATTCATTCAAGCATACTCCACATGTTACAATTCTTCTTGTTTTCAGTACCCACACCTTTAACAATGCTTGCAACAATTTCACTTTTTATGGCATCCTCATTTTTTGGAATTTTCACTTGTTTAAGGTCTTTTAATTTACTTGTATTAGAGTTTTCAACTCCAACAGTGTGAGAGTGCAAGCTAATAATCTAATGCCATATATCATTTACACATTCCCTAGCCACTTCACAATTTATAATATCACCCATTCAATTTTGAGAAGTGTGAGAGTTCTAATTAGCAATATAATATGATATGTCATGATCTCACTCACTCATACCTATGCATTATTTTCATATTTAAATAATATTTTTTCAAGTGAAAGAATATGAAGCAATAGTGACATGCCACATGTCACATTAATATTAATCATGTACTTTAAGAGTTTAAAAATATTATGATGAGCCTTAATAGTGTGAAATTAAAAAATAATAATAAGAAGCCACATGTATTACTTAGAGGGACCTTGTGGTGGGGAAAATTCATAAATATATTGACATATCAAAAGTATTGCATGACTCCAAACTAATTAAATATCTCCATTTGGCTTAAAAAAATCACATGGTGTCATTATCATTTATATATCAAATGTGAAATGATTAAATGTGGAAAAATACTCTATCTTAATTAGATTTGTGATAAAATTGATAAAATCAAAACTACAAATGAAAAAAATGATATACACTTGATCTATATTTCATAATTAATGTACACAAATGTGAAACTAAAACCAAGAATTTAATATAAAATGAATTAATTACTATATTGCATTCAAAAGAGATCAACCAAAATAGAGTTCATTTTAGAAAATAACATAAGATCTTTAGATAGATTCCTTATATTTTATAGAGATTGAAATAACTCCTTGGATACTATCAAGTTTGAAGAATGTATTAAAATGGTGCCCTATTTATTCTCCTTTGGAACCCCTTAGATTTTCAAAGACATATTTAAACTAGAGTGAATTGGTATTGGGTCCAAAGCATTACAATGTAGGCTTCAAAGAGGTAGAATAAATCAAGACAATACCAGATGAAGAGAGTCTCACTTCAACTAATGCAACATACACATATGACCTTACTTTAAAGAGCATATGACTCAATTATGCCACTTATAATTTATAAGTATTCCAATGCATATATGTTTTATATAGTGTTTTCACTAGGATAATGCTCTATAATGACATAATTTTATATTTAATAAGATTTAATTAAATAACAATCATAATGAGTTTGGATATACAAAGATATTATCAGTTTACACTACTAGACTTAGTTTATAATCAAGAAATAGATTATGAATGGATGAAAATAAAAACCTCAGAGAATTTTTTAGGGATTGGGAAGATAATATTGACCATTAGGTTGATAACATTGACATCAACTATATTCCCATTAGGTCATTTAGACTTGGTGTGAGAATTTGAATGACATTAATGAAATGATTATTCAGAGCACCAAATAATTACCATGTAGATAAGCCTTGGGTTCCTATCTTGCCAATGATAGTAAAAGATGGAAAACACCTCCATATGAGGAGATTATAGCCTTTAATTTTAACACAAAAAATTAAATGAGTACATAATGGGACTAAATTTTATATGATGTCATCCCTAGTCAGTGTTCCATGTATAACCATAAAATTATACAAACATCAACCATTGCCTCTATGACCACAATCCACATAATGTTCTCAAAATTATATTTACATAAGTTTTATATGTTTAATGATGATATTTATGGATGTTTCTACCTTTCAGTTTATCTATCTATTAATGAAATTTCAATTCCCAAAATTTAATAGAAAATCATGAAGTATATTACTCATATGAGAGCTTAATAACGTTATCTTGATTGTAACATTATCATAATTGAGGAAATTTTTGTTTCTCCTCTCAGGATTCCTCTCTTTATGTATGATTTTTTTTTAAATATGATATTTCCTACTAAATTATTTTGGGAATCAAATGATCATCTAAGGATAAGAAACAATATCCCTATTCTCTTATACATTTCAAATTTAGTATAAATAAGCTCAAAGCATGGCCAACAATAGTAACTATAGTATCACATAGGTTATCATTCAATCTAAATTATCATGGCCTTAGAAGATGGGCCCCCAAGGTGAATGTAAAAGCACACTTGTGCCAACCCAAGTGGAAGGTGCCACAATATTATGATCAACATCCACATCCCCACAACTAGGTATATATGATTGTAATGAATGATGAGCATACAAAATGTAGAAATTGAGGATAGTATGTTATCCTCCAGGGGAAAATGAGAAAAAAATGGAGGAAAGGATAGATGATATTATGACATTCAATGATTAACCATCCACAAATCCTTCCATGAAGAGGTAAGTGATCTAATTAACCCCACCTTATTTTGCTTCACAAAGGATCATATTATCATATGTAACCTAGTTCCCTATTCATTCTACCTTTCAATATTCTATTATTCTACCTAGGGTTGAGCATGTTTAATCCCATGGTTATCCTCCTATAACTATGAAAATAGGCCTTAAAATTCATTAGTCTATGACAATTACTTCTTCACCTTATATGTCTGATTTGGAGGATGTTCCACTTCAAACACCCAAGTTTAATCGTAAATGTTAAATATAGATACTACTACCCCAAAAAACCTATCCAAGTGATATAGGTTTA
Source organism: Torreya grandis (assembly GCA_037957365.1). Lineage (NCBI taxonomy): Eukaryota > Viridiplantae > Streptophyta > Pinopsida > Cupressales > Taxaceae > Torreya > Torreya grandis. Next base: position 431,878 of record JARHVA010008386.1, on the reverse strand, counting down.
TAAAAAATAATACTAAAGAGTAGGATTCATGAGTATCCTAGCTTTGGGTACTCAAATTTCATAAAATAATGCACAAATTATTGCTTGATAGGTTATTCTTATACCTATTGGCATGCCATCTAATTCTACCATAATAACCACTATAGAGGCATTAAATAAACAATTCCCTCTACAAGGGCATATTATGCCTCCTCGACATCAATTATTAAAATACAAAGATACACTTCATATCATAAATCCTCTCATTATCACCCCCTCTTTTAAGATCACTATTATAACAAGGAGTGCCAAACATTATCAATAGAGCCATTTCTAAGCTGAAGGATCCCACAAGAAGGGGAAAGATAGATGAAAGCCTATTGTAGGATATTTTGGAGATAATAAAGAAATTAGTTTTAAGAGGTTAGATGCCATAATCATCTATGTGATTCTCATCAAATATTTCCATTTTAACCCCACAACATACTCCTACCTCTTCTATTCCATCATACACTTACACTTTTTCCAACCTAATAGAACGCCACCTCCACCACTTCCTTGGTCCATACCATTCCATCTATGTCAGTGACATCTATCACCCCTCCTATTTATCTTGGAAATACATTTCCAAAAGAATAAGTATATAAGTCCCAAAATCAAAAAGTGATGATTGTTGATGAACCATAAATTATAATGAAGTTTGATCAAGCTATCAGTGTCATCAAAAGGGTGACAAGGGGAAAATTTAAAAATGAAATCACTCCTACCCTTTATGAAATATAATATAATTTATTTTAATATACAAGGAAAAAAAATGGAATAAATTCATAGAGTTTAGAGAGGTCCCTAGGTCCATAATCAGAGCCAATGGGGAGATATTAAAAATCATAGTCAAGGAAACAACTAAAAAAATGCAAATAATAGAAACACAAAAAAATGGTGTCATTATTGTAAAAAAAATCATTTAAGTGGAGAAGGATTTATAATATTTTTATTATTTATTAGTTACTATTGAGGATAGGAATAAATAACTATTTTTGAGGTAGAATGGAAATTTGTATCAAGATAAAAATGTGCAGTTGGAAATCAGATTGTAAGCACTTGCTGAATTTTCCAAACAATTTTTTGTCTTCAAATAGATGAAATACACTTGGTTGTAATATTACTATCAATACTTTTCCTATTAACATGATAACGTCCATTTAGTAGTGGGATGATGAAATGAGTGCAATGTTTGGATCTATTGACAATGTTATAGATAGAGTTTTGAAATTTTTAAAGGAGGTCATAATATTTTTAGTTTTAATTCATAATAAGAAGTTTGGTCCCACATACACACTTCACATCCTAATTAATCCATTTCATGTAAAGTTCCAATAAATATATCTTCATGCAAATGAAATAGGTATTAGTGATGTAGTTGATTTGATCATATATGCAAAGTATAATGTTGAATGAGAAGCTTAAATTAAATAGGTACTACATACTCAAATTACCAATCATGAATTATTATTAAAAAGAGAAAAAATATTATAACATGAATTTTAGACACTTATAGATTTGATATAAAGTTTTCAACATGTGAAAAAGTTATTAGGGACAAAGAAGTTTATCCTATTGTGGATGTAGGTCCCAATACTTTATTATATCTAATTAATAATCAAGAACCAGATCAATATTATTAATCTAAGATAATTATATAAAAAAATTATAGATCAACTATGTTTTTATTGTCTTATTTATTGCATGAAATTTATTTTAATTGTGATAACACCACCACTAGTTTATATATATTTTGACAACATTAATAAAAGCTACAAAAATAATTAATTCTATGTGCTTTATTTGTTGCATTTTCTCAGATTTTTGTTAACCAAGAATAATTTTAATTGAGCTAGTTAATTTTTGAGATATGTTATGTTTTGAATAGTTTTAGATTTATTTAATATTTATTCTAACTATTTTATGTTCAAAGATCACGATTTAATTATGGTTTATGATTGAATGTGCATAAAATAATTTGTTATAAATCAATATCTTTCTAAGTCAATGTCATGGAATTATTTTTAAAACAATATCCTTAAAATATATGTTTTACCCTATTTTTAATTTAAAAATAAAGTTTTAATGTGTTTTAATAGGTATAAAACTAGAACATATCAGAATGCTAAAGATATACAATATTCGACTATTATGATTTTGAAAAATTGCTAAATATGGAAAGTTGTTGTTTGTGGAAAACACTAAGAAGAGATATATTAAGATTTCACAAAGATTTCTATTGATCCTTATAAATTTATGAAAATTAAAATCAGAATAAGAGATGAATTTACATGCTTAGGATCAGATGTAGGAATAGGAAAAAAATCTAGATAGGTTCACTATAAGTGGATGGCGGTGTAGTGTGTTCTAGTTTGATGATTTCAGATTTTTCATAGTTGATTGTGACAAGTTTTTGATAGGAAAATATAGAGAAAATGAAATTATATAAAATATTAGTTAGAGGCAAAAGCATAAGATATTTATGGACAAGGCCACTACAAGTGGATAAAACATAGAGTGTTCAATTTCATTGACTATAGACTTAACCTTGTTGCTTGTAACACATAAATGTTTATTTCACCATCTATGCATGAATTAATTAGTTATTTGGATGTTTTTTCAAACATGTATTATCACACAAAGTAATTACAATGATAAACCCCTATTTTAATAAACATAATTTTTTAAAATTCAAATGGGGATGTAAGGTGAATTGGGTAAAAGGGATTGAGTTAAACTCAATCCCCACTAAAATATCAAGTGTTGCACTACATTACCAATAGTGCAAATAGGGCTCAAACTAAAATGTATTTTTCCTGCTTAAAAGCATGTTTGAAATTGTGAATTCATGTCTATATGCTCTTTCTTGTATTTTAACCTTGACACATGCATATTGATGATAATTAAACCTTGAATATAGCTTTAACATAGATATAGATAGAACATTAAAATCCTTGAACAGTTTTTTAAAATGAAGAGAATTGTCCTTAATACCTTAGAAAAGTCTTATATTTATAGATATTTTGGTTTTATTCTATCACCTATTAATATGAAAAAGTAGACTCAAGATAAGACCCAATAGAAAAAATAAGAATTAGATGAAATGTGACTCAAGAGAAGTTCTAAAATTTATGCCTTGACAAATTCACTATAAAAAAATAAGGTCACAAGCCAGTTCAAACTTTCCTATAAGTAAAAAAGGACCAAAACTAGGGATGCCTATGAAAAAGTGGCAAGATAAATGACCAAATGATAAACTCACTAATCAGAATAGAGAAAAATTCAAGTAAAACGCACCAATTTATACCTTATTTACTATAATCTATACATAAAAAGTTTCAATAAATGACATAAATGGTAGACTTGTACCAAATTTGGGTGTCTAAATTCCCTCTCTATCTCCTTCATTATAGTAATAAAATTTCTAGAATAAAGGAAATAATTAAAACATGAGTGTGTATGAAACACTTTATCTTTAGAGATGTCATTTTTTCAATCTCTATCATGATAAAATCTAAAATAACACATGGAATATTTAATGTCCATGTCCATTTTACAAGCTAACTTACATCATCACCCTTTCCATAAAGTTGTTTTTCTTTACTCCTTAACCTTGAGGGGTCTAAAAATACCGGACCAAGATCACCTTCAATAAGAAAAAGAATAAAATTTCAATGTTTTAATGGAGAATGGTTATAAAAGGTGGGAATTTGAAAAATCCTTTCACAAGATGAGTAATAGAAACCATAGAGAGAGGAATAGAGATGGAGAGACATCAAAAATCACCATTCCTTATATTCAAGGCATTTCATAGAAATTATCAAGAATTATGAGAAAAGTAGGTATTCATACTATTTTAAAACCCCATAACACCCTTTAAACTTCTTTAGATTGTGCCAAGGATGTTGTGGATTCTTTATCAAAAAATGGGGTTTACTTAGTTCTATGCTCTTGAAATATCCCTCAAGTGGGAGAAACTAGAAGATATCTACACATGAGGATTAAAGCACACAATAGTGACATTTATCAATCTCGTATAAATGGATCTAGTCTTGAAGAACACTCTTTTCTCATAAAACACCACATTTTCTTTGACCAATCAAAAAAATTATTAATTGAAGAGGATTATTGGAAAATAAATGTGAGGTAAACTATTGAAATAGAAAAGAGACCAAGTAATTTGAATCATGATAATGGATTAGGCATAAGAGAGTCTTGGAGACCTATTTTAAACCACATTAGAATTTATAATAATACCCACACAAGGTAATGTTTCCAATATTTTTCTTTGAAACATTTGTATTTTTTTGTTGAGGCAATTGACCATAACCTATTGTTCTTTCTTATTTTACATCACTATTTATGGCTGTCATGGTGCAATTATTTATCAATTCCTTCATCAATTTCTTCATCATGATTTGAATACATATTGTGTCTAAAACATCATTTTTAAATTCATCCAAGATGATTCATCTAGAAGTATCTGTTTCAAAATATAAAAGCTTGAATCTGAAATTGAAAAGGTAAGGAACAAGGATAGAGTACACATGTATGCATTCTATATTATGCTACTTTTGGAGGATGCATATTTTATGTCAAATGGAGATAGATTTATTTTGGTCCTATTCATATCTAGGATAGTGAAATGAAGAGTTTAAAAAGTGTTAAAAAAAGATGGAACGCGTTATCGGGTATCACTATACCCATGACCATATTGAATGGAGAAAATGGTCCCCCTTATTAAATCAATTGGATAATGTAGCTTCTTATGTTGAATTATTTTAAGAGCTAAGAGTGATCAAGTGTATAATTTTATATGTAAGTAATCAACCCCATGAATTTTGAAACATGAATTATTCAAAATCTTAAAAATGAGGAGAAACACCTCATGTACTTATGCCCAAATGGTGAAACCATGATGAATTCACTAAAAGTGATGCCAAGGATATTTAATTTCATTAAACATGAAGGTACACAACCCAAAACACAAATATAGAACCAAATTATGGGTTTAATATAATTAATTCCAATATCATTGAGTGTCATTAGAATCAAACATATTTTAGTTGTACAATTAGAATAACACTAGTGTTGATGAATCTAGATTCCATTTTTGTATGATTGAAAATAAATTAAGAATATGCATGCCCCCATCATGATTGAATTGTTCATGGATTTGAATTAGTTTCCATAATCTTTGAAAGTTTTTTTATTTTTTTATAGAATCATATTTTACATTATGTGTATCTTGGTATTATGTCTTTGATCTTATTTTGAGTGCACTAGTATTGTGTGCCACAATATTACTATGTATATTCTTGAATCTATCATAAAAAATTAGCATTTGATTATTTTGAACCATTTTGATCCTATTTAATGTATTATGTAATAAACCTAAAGGATTCCCCCACTTTCAATGCAGAGTATGAGAAAGTAAAGTGCATTGTATCAAAAATAATGTTTACTATTTTTGTTATTTAACATTATGATTATGATTATGATTATTATATTGAAAAAGGATATTAAAGGATGAAGAAAAGGAAATATATACTGTGTATAAGTGAGTAAGTACAAAATTTTTCATTTAAAAAAAAATTGGTTAGCATGACGAAACTAGTATCTTGTGTAATAACACATTGCATGTGATCCAATGTAACTTACAGGGAGTGATTTTGATATGTATCTCTCAACATAGTGCATTCACAAGTTTGGGAGGAATTATTTATAAAAAAATTAAATTATTTGAAAAAGAAAATGTCAATCATATAAATAGGTTGATTGAAAAATAAATTTTATTTAATTTGCATGTTAAGAGTTTACAATTTTTTACCTCTGATAAAGACAAGATGTTGTAAGTGAGATTGCCAGGGTTGAAATAATTTGAGTAATTTACTGCCATCTTGAATTCAGAGAATGTGTCACCCTTGATAAGTTAAAAATAATAATTTAACTTTGTATATTTTGAAATATTACTCATTTTTATGCATTTTAAGCATCTTTTAGATATTTTTTATTCATGTCCACTATGGTCTAGTCTTATTCAAACCCATTTAAAGTTGTTCTTATCTAATGTGGAATTTTTAGTTGACCTATCTGATTAATGCCAAATCTAGCCATGGAGATGTCGAAATAACCATAGTGTTATCCATATAAAAATACCTTTTATTATTTGAATTAATTAGATATAATTTATAAATGATATTTTTGATGGTGCTTTTATGAACCTATAATTTCAATGGGATATGTGGACTAGAGAGTTTCATCATGGCCACATGATGGAGACTATTTGGTTGTTTCACTTGACTAATAATAAGAGTGCCACTTTAGATGTGGATGGTCTTGGGCACATTGAATGGCTAGCATTGATACCATATTACATGTACATCAAGACTGTATTGGGTGAATGATGGTGCTCAAACATTTGAATTTTTTGGCTCTTAACTAGGGAGATGATTTTCACTTTAGAGGATGTATGGAGGATCATGAAATTATTGATTGTTGGGTGATGGATAACCCTACAAGGTGTTAGTGGCTAGGCCAAATTTATTAGGCCCATTTATATGTGATAGGATATGCTCATGGAGAAAATTATTCCCCTATTGATATGACTATTTTATTATTAGAGATTTTCCTGGTAGGTGTTCTACATTTATAAAAAATTGTTTGTGCCTTGCCTGCATCATTTGTTATAGATGATGATGGTGGGGTTTTGATTTAGTATCATGTTATGAAATAATTTTGGGTTTAAAACATGTTGGATCAATTATACATGGACCTACATATATTTAATCAGAGGCTTTCAAAGATGGGTTAGGCTTGACCACGTTAAACATTATTGATCCTATGGTAATATTACATTTTTATGGTTGTTATAATTACCTCGTGGTGGATGGGAAAATCCATAGATATATGCAAAGATATGTGTGGGAATAGCCTAAGTTATTAGAGATGGGAGAAATGGAGTGCCAATATATATTGGATGATTTATCTACTAGTGATATTTTCTAGTGACCTTAAATAGGATATAAAGGGTGCCCAATAGATAGATTGGAGTTGATATGTATTCAACTCAACAATTAGCTTCACAATTGGTGGCTTGATGTTTGTGAAATTTTTAAGTTTGAGGTGTTACCCACCAATTTGATATTCCATATGATGTTCCCCCTACACCATATGTATAGATATGATCTATGTGATCTCTATTTTAGGAGGGGGATATGGGTCATCATACTCATATAGGCCTCACTCTTATCCATATATAAGTTTTGGATCCCATGATTTAGACACCTAATGTGGATGACATTGATTGTAAACTAACACATACATTATGGTGATCAAACCATAGGTGTCCTAAGTTTTTAATGTAGTGGTAGATGATCCTCATACAACACAAGTTGGAACCAATGTAGGTGGCATAGTAGTGGATGACCCTTAAGATCATCTTGAGATTAAGTATGTGTATTGTATAGTTTTACATATAACTTTATTGATTGTAATAACATTGATATTGATTTAGACTATTTATTTAATTTTTCAAGGGATGGTAATTATTAGTTGATCATTATAGAGACATCCCTCAAAATTATCACGACATGTGCCTAGTCAGGTGGTCTTTGGTGGGATTTTTTAGTGAGCAATGGACATTTTAGGAGAGCATGTTCCTTATTTGCTCATATATCTATAATTATTATAACCTATGTTGAAGTATAAATAGAGTGTGATGATGCAATAACTATGATATGACTAGATTATTCTTGAGTACACTTAACTGAGGGAAAATCTCATAAAACATTAGATAACCTTTCATTATCCATAAATATAGCTCAACCAAAGTGTATTTAAGGAGAATGCACAATTTTAGTGTGATCATGTCCATGCCACTACATGCACAAGTGATCACATATGAATATCATGAGCATAGGAGTTGATCTTGCTCAATATCATGAGATGTTGCTAGTGGATCTTCATGTTCACATATTCTATTCTTAGTAGAGGGTGGTGGATATGTATAGGGTGATGAGCCCATTATAAATTAGCATTGTATTACAATTTAATTTTAAAACATTATACATATTCTTTGATATATTTGTTATAATATTGGACATATGTGAAATTTTGATATTTGTATATGTTCTTGAAATTTAGATTATACTATTTTCATCTTAGTTCATGATATAATGTTAGTATTTGAAAATGTTGATAAAATTGATTTTTATTTATTGTAAATGAAATGATATTAAACTTTTTTATATTTATGACATGTGTGTACTTAATTCATATTGAAATAACTAACCATTATAAATGGAATAATAGTTGTGTACAATGTTAAGTGTGATGTATAGCTAACTTATTAAAATGAGTCTATGAATTTGCACTTGTATATATGGTTGTACCTCATGGTGTTTGTGTTTGATACTGTTCTTTTGTTAATAATTGTTCATAATGATGATATTCATTATAATATATTATATATGGTATCCAAATTGTAGATGTTTTATTATATGGAATTTATATCTTTATTTATTATTTTATTTATTATAAATATGATAAACCCTTGATCAACAAGTTGTGTAATCTATTTTTGCAATACAAACCGATCATTATCTCAATTTTCATTAATACCATGAATAGTGCAAAATTCATTGCCTTTTATGTACTCCAAATGATGAGGATAATGATAGTAATAAGGAGGGAGTTTGATTAACTTCTTACCCAAAAATGTACATAGAATATCACATGTTTGATCTCTAAATTTGTCAAATGAGAATGATGTCCTCTTATTGGAAGTAGATTTGTTCACTTTAGGTAATGCTTTTTTTACTATTTATTTTCATTTATTGAGTACCTGGGCTTTCAATTCCTTGATAGGAACCATCTTTAGTACCTCATTTGTATTATAAATTACGTGAATTGGATTATTTATTTTAGATGTTAAATCTACATTTATCTATTTATTGATAATTTCTTACTTGTATGGAGAGTATTTTGACTACTTAAATTTTTATCTAGTGGAATGTATTTCACATGCATATTTGAACACATCCATGTATAATTTCTCAAAATATGTGTAAAATTTAAGCATGGATCTTTCTTTAAGTGGAGATAAAATACCCTTATTGAAGACAAATTATTTTTCCAAGTGTGAGGGATTATAAGCTATAGAGTTCAAAATAATTTTTAACAATAAGATATAATTTTCATGCATTATGACCTTGTTGGAAACTTATTAAAGGTTAAAATGTTAGTTTAGGTACCATGTTATTATGATGATATAAAAATTAAACTTTTAAATTTTTTAAGTTAGATAAGGAGCCACTAGGTAAACTTTAAAACCATTATGAATCATCTCTTGTGAGACTTATATAGAAATATTTACATAAAATACATCCATCATTCCCTCATTCTCAAAAATAAAGGGTATATTGTATCAAATGAGTAAAAGAATATAAACAACAATAAAAAATGGTAATGTAGACATAAAAAAATATTTTGGATATGAATGCTCATATACAGTTCATGTGATGGGTTTTCCTAGGGTAACATTTTATATTCACACAACATGATATAATTTTTGAAGTGAGATAAATATAATGCTTTTGGAGTTCTCCAATATCATGAAATATGGTTATAATATGACTAGTTATTGTTTGTAAATATTCACTTACAGGTTGAAATTGATCATCCAATTTAAACATTTGTATAATAAGATCATGATAAATGTCATTTCATGGTTGGGGATTGCCTTCTAGGGAAAAAACCCATGCAATCCTTATAATCATTGCTTATATTATCACTTTGAATTTTTATAGAAGTAAAAACATGACATTACTCCTGATAGGGTTTTTAAACTTGGGAGAGGATAAAAATATTCACAATTGAGTTTATAGGTAGAGGATGACTATATTTAATTCATAATATTTAATTTCTATTTTATTGTATATCTATATCCATAATGTAATTTTGGATTTTTAATTCACCTTTATTATCATTTTTTATCATTTATAAAGTTATAACATTATTCATTTCTTCCAAGGGAGGAGAAAGATTATCATAATTTTTCATATCATTGATTATGTCTAGAGGAGAATGTAGAATGTATGCATATACATCATATACCTTTTTTAGAAAGAGAAAGGGTCTAGAACATTCATTTTTATATTTTTTTAAATCTTTTTATACAAGTGCTATGTTTTTTCAATTTATATTTATTAATATTTTGTAATGCAAGGCCCATACAATAAGACAAACAAGGTTCCTAAATTATTAATTTTTCACATTTTGATCCTTGTGAGAGATTAATAAATAAAATAAATTCATTATCAGTATGCCCTTTGTATTCTTATTTTATAAAAGAGGAACACAAGGTGGAATGGGTTACACATTTTATAAATTAGTTAGCTCATTTTAGTCTTTACTAGATTCTTCATTATTATATAATTCATTTTTATTTCCATATTTATAATAATATCTATTCCGGTCATATTCTTAATTAATGTGAGAAGCATCAGAAATCATAAAAGTATGACCATTAGCTCATTTATTATCGTAATAAAAGGTGTAACATTTATAGGAAAAATTAAATCTAAAGGATGAAAACCATTAGGAATTTCATATTTAGATACATATTTAGAAGACATTTTAGATTTGTTAAACATTAATATAATAAATGTGACAAATATCAATCTTAATGCTAACAAACAACTAATTGTACTAGAAAAAAAAGGTTATAAATGGATGAAACAAGGAATGTTTGATTTGTAAGCTCTCATATATGCTAATAACAGTCATAAATAGTGAACGAACTATGGAAGATTCCATTGTTCCTGTATCCATATTATCCTATCTCATGGGCTAAGAGTAAATTATCAAGGATAATAACTTACTAGTGCACTAAAATAAAAAATGGTTGAAGGCTTCCTATGGATGAAAATGAACGCTATGCATTTTTTATATATCATGAAGTAAGTGGAAACTAAAATCTATGAATAGTGTTATTTAATGACTTTAATATTGGGGTAATTCCCATCACACGATGGCTCAGGTAAAACTAATGACTGCTTTGACTAGTTTAGATACTAAAATATAATTATATACAATAAACTAGTCTTGTACACTTGATAAATATCACTCATGGATCAACCCTTGAGTTTATAACCTTAATGCTACCAAAAGGATTGTGTTTACCATCACATTATGCATGAATGCTTATATTATAGTTTAACCTTGTTATTATGATTTCTTAGATCACTTGTCATCCATAATTTACATAAAACCTAGTTTATATTATACTACAGAAGTTATATATCTTCAAAAAAATTCTATCCTTCCAAACATTACCATCTAAACTAGGATACTAACATCGATGCTAATGTCCCAGATCTGATGCTAGTGTGTGATCCTTATAAATTGTCAATATTGTAAATATTTTAACATGTGTGGGTCATCCTATTTTTATTAATTAACCTTCACATGATATCATTTAAATAATAATAATATAAATACAAAAAAAAATTCATTCATTATCAAGTGGCCATTACCAAGAAAACATGATCAAACTCACTTCACCATTTTCATAATTGAGTTATATTGACTTATTTTTTCCTATTTATAAATTTTTATAGGTCTAAATAATTTAAAAAGTATCCCATGAGTAATATTCATCAAGTTACAATATAGAACACTACATGCACTCGCATATACAATATTTCACAATTGTTCATATAGACACTCCAATTCATCACCTCCATGTCTGAAATGTAACCAAAATGACTTTTTGAAAAAATATATAAATTTATATATAAATTTTAAATTTCTCCAAATCATCCATAGAATTATCTATTTAATCCCCGATCATGAAGACACATCCCTAATTATGGCAATGCACTATAACATAACATCAAAGTTATAAAAAATGTCCCAAATCAAGTTGACACTTTAAAATTATTACCACAAGATAATTAAATAAAATATTTAATTTAAAAATAACATTTAAAAAATCATATTAATTCTCATGGATAATTAACTCTTGATTCCTTCAGCATAATTCCCATCTAATGAGAAATTTCATATCTTTTTAGAATTTCCTATTTTCTAAAACAAAATTTGGATTATTGTTTCATTAGAGATAACATCACTAAGGAAAGTGTGAAGGGAAAACTTATGGCATGTTCTTAAACACTCAAAATGGTATTAAAAATGATTTACACACACCATATCCTCACAATTTAAATCTCTTACATACTCAATGATTCTAGTAATGGAGTTTCTTATAAATTTACCCTCCAAAATTTATGAGGAGGAGGACTCATCCTCAATAATTTATCACCATATAAGATGGTGGTCCATAATAATTTGGAAAATCTATAAATTGAGAAGACCTCCCTATTATTCAACAAGCTTTTTTTTGCTATACTTACTCTACCAAAACTTTAATAAAAAAGATTCACCAATTCCTTCATTTCTCAATCAAAACATGCATAACACATGGGGAGATGCTATCTGAATCATACCATGAAATTGATGAAGACTCCAAGATCTATATTTATAATAATCAAGATTGTATTATATTTATATAGAGGGATTGAAAGAGAAAATAAAAATTTGTAATTTTTGTCCTATTAATGCTTGTTTACCTCTTTCTTGTCCTTAACCAATCAGAGGGCATGAATTTTTATTTTATGTTGTATGCATTTAATTCAAATTTTATATTCATGCAAAAATAAATCCTTCATACTCATGTGTTTACATATGGAATGCCTAGTCGGACTAGCACCCCAAAAAATATTTTGAAATTCCAAAAATGTCTTTAAATTTAAAAAAACAATTTAGAATTGATCTAATTATCCCTTCATTTTCTTATTATTTTTCAAATTTGTGTTCCCACATTAGTGGTGGGAACACTTTTCTAATCAATGATATCAATAACTATAATAATTGATATTTCTTTACACATTGGAGGTGCCATTTCTACTTTTTTTGGTTTTCTGTAATTTTTAGGAAAATAGTGGTTTTGGCATACAATTTAGTAGCATCAACCTGCAAAATGGTGGATTTTATCTCAACTTTCTTGTTGACTCTCTTTTTATGAAAATGGTGAAATAGACCCGTGTCTTAGTGGTTTCAACCTAGAAATTAGTGGGATTGACCTATGAATCAATAAAAATGTCTTGGCAACCCCTTTTTCTTCTATTTTCTAGAATTTTAGTGATATTGATCTTAGAAATAATAGATTTGATAGTATAAATAATGGTTTTATTTCTATTTTATTTTCACTATTCTTTTCTTGAAAATGGTGATATCATTATGTAAATTAGTGGTATCACCCTAATAAATAGTGGTATCACATTGTTAATCAACATAATCACCAAATTTATTTTCTCTATTTTTTATGTTTTCATATTATTGGGATTGCCCTTATAAATAGTGGTATTTCCCTAATAAACTATGGGATTTATCTTTTAAATGATAGTTTAGATCTGTTACAAATTACAGAGAATAAAACAAGAAATTATTTAACTTCCCTCACTAGTCAATGACCACATTTCAAACACTAATATATTTTTCTATAGGTTTGCTTGTCAAAGAAGTGGTTTTTCCCAAAACCAACACTTTACAAATGCTTTTACAAACCCATTTTATTTTGGTGCATACAAAGAACCAACACTTAAGTTTGGTGTTCTAAAGACATTCATGTTTTCATTTTTATGTGTTTTTATTACTTAATTGATTTTGGGTGATATATCACATGTATGCTCTTGCCTTGCCCACTTATGAGGACCTGGGTGACCAAAAGCACATAGGTTGTTATTCATATTTTCTTTGAAGCATAAACTAGAGTATGGTCTCCTCTTTCCCCCTTGTGTGATCTTGAGGATAAAAAATAGTGAAACTTCCCTTCTTAGTTTTGGCTACCCAGGGTGGATTTCATCATCTTATCTCAAGTTCAAAGGGTGTGATGAATAATATTTCATCTCCCAACATAGTACCAAAAAATTACATCCAACAAGGTATATAAATTAATGGAAGTTGTCACTAAAATCATAAAAAAATTACCCATAAAGGGTTTCATGAAAGAAAAGGGTTTATCCCTAATGCTATGCTATTAGACATCACCCTTGAAGTCCATATTTTTGGTAGAATTTCATTAAGATATCATGGATGAATTGGTCATGAAGGGGCTAAAACATCCTACAAATGAGTCATTATTTGTTCTTATTCTATGTATTTTGATTCCCACATACCATAAGGTATAGTAGGTACCATTTAGAAAATCCTTATCAAAATTTTAGATTCAGACCTTTTGATTGTAAATGACTTGTAATTCAAGGAAACCAACATCCCATAATATCTCATGACATACCACTAGAAGTGAGGGTTAAGAGATTAAACTATTCCCACTTCTTATGAGGTAAACATGTGGGCTGCATTCACGTTACCTAGGCCTTTTGATACTAAAGATACTCCTTATTTTAAATGCATATTTTTTATTTTTATCTTATACCCATATTACATGATATGCCTTACACATCAAATAAATTAAAACTATCCCAAGTCCAAAAATTTGTCATTACACATTTGTGAGATAATTCATTACTCTGATCAAACTCTAAGTTGTTTTTATCCTTTTCTAAACCTCATGTTTCCTAATTGAAATGGTACCCTATCTATATTATGCCATCATGTTACCCATTTCAAATCAAATCCAATTTATAAAATCTAAATCTGATTAAAATCTAAACCAAATCCAAATATAATTCAAATCAAAATCAATTCTAAATTCCAAATTCTAAATTTGATACAAATCCAAATCAACTTTGAACTCCAAAATTTCAATCCTGATTCAAATCCAAATCATTTAAATTTTCTAAACTAGTCAAATATTTTAGATTAGGTCAACTCTTTCAAATCCAAGTCAAATTTAAGCCAAGTAAAGTTAAACTCTTTCAATTCAACCCTTCTAAGTAAAATTTCAAAATTCAAACATCAAATTCAACTTGAAAACAAAGTCAAAAATCAATTAAGGTCAACTTTCAAACAAAATCAAACACTTCCAAATATAAAATTCAACCTTCAAATAAATTCAGTTCAAGTTAAACATCTTAAATCAAACTAAGCCATGTCAAAATTCTAAAATCAATTTTGAATCTACAAAGTTCAAAGGTTAGAAATTGAAACAAGGCAAAATCAATTTCCTAAGTAAAAAAGTTTAAGTCAAGTCTAAAATCAAGTTAAAATTTGTTTTTTTTTCAAAATCCAAGATCCAAGTATTCTAATTTTAAAAACTTATTTCACATTTCACAACTTTTTAAATTTTGGAAAAAAACTTGAATTATATAACATTCCACTTTTACATTGACAAGTTCAATCACATGTTATACTTTGACCAAGTGGCATTCCAATATCAAACTAAGTTACAAGTTGATTCAAATATCAATTTTAAAATTTGAAAGTGAAATTTGAATTTATAAACAAGGTATTTTGAACACTTTCAAATCTAATCAATTTGAACATCTAACTTTGGTTCAAGATGAAGATTATTAATCCAAACATGCTTAAGTATACACAAAGTGGGGATTAATACAACATTATTCTAAATGAAAATTTGTCTTATAATCCACTTGGGTATTTCCCATATAACTAAAACCAAAATGACAAGGTACATTAACATGTATACGATGATAAATCACTAAGAACATAAGAAGTACATAGCCATGTTCAAATTAAAGAAATATCTCTAGAGTCAACTTCCACTAAAAATAAGCTCTCATACAAAGTACCAATCAAAATCCAAAATCATATAACAAATGGAAAATGTAAATTTTAGACCCTTCCTAAAATTATCCAACTTATCATTTTCCAATTACAATAGTCTAGTTAGCTTCTAGTTTCTTTAGCTACCTCCCTAGTCATTGCTTATTTTAAATATCCCAACCTTGTGGAAAAAATCAACATTTAGAGAAAAAATAATAATATTCATTATCAATCCTCTATAAATTTTTAATCCATTCAAAAATATTGAGCAAACACCTCAAACATACCCATTATTCCAAGATAATATCAATACATAATAGTGGATTTCTTGTAATTCACATCAAATACCTCCTAATTCATAACAAATCCCTTCATCTAAAAAACCATAAATATTCAATAATTTTCATAGTCTCCTCCAAATCCAAATAAATCCATTATACCTCCCATCTTATCCATTCTAATCCACAAAAATAGGTTGCTAATAATCCACCATTATAACAAAGTGTGACCAATCCATAATAGAAGGTTAAAAATAATCCACCATAATAATTGTAAATGAATCCATAATCTATACCTATTAATATACAATCCATACCTTTTATTTCCCAAAAAATCCCTTCTAGATCACAACAAGTCCCTTTCCAAAAGGAAGACCCCTTGTGATAGGTTCCTATCTTTCAATAATGAAAATTTACATATCCACAATAGATTCTTCCAACTCAAAAATGCATTACTAATCAACTTCCCAATTCTTGTCAACAAAAATTACCTTATCAAAAGTGTAATCTATATTATAGGGTGAACAACCCTAATATATCAACACAAAGGGTACCCATTTAAGTGTTTTTTAATCCATATCCACATATTTATCCAAATCAAGATAATGCCCCTCTAAAAGTTCATAAAAACACACTTCTTCCATCCCAAAACTCTCCCACTCTCTAGGAATTTAAAGAAATAAAAGACATTGTTTTAGGACACCAAGTAGGAAATTAGGAAAAAAATTACAAGTTTGATTAGATATGCCCATATCCATTTGACATGAGTTTCCTTAAAGTAATTTTCCTATCTTAGTTTGAGGCACTAAAATTTGAAAAACATATGGAAAGGAGTCATCCTATAGATCACTTGATTTAATTCTTTGTGACATGTCAAGAAGTAGCCTATAAAATCATTTATCTACTTTTTTTGTTTCCACGAAGCTTGGATAGACAAGACTTGGAGTGATTTCTTCAATTTCTAGATGGATTTGTTAATAACTTTTATGAATTATCTAAAAAAAATTTAAAACACTTAAAATCATATACATATAGCATGAGTTAACCATGATTGACTAATGTAATGTTAAACAATGTAGTGTGGTAATTTTTTCTTTTTACTTATAATAATGGATAAGTGTGGCTACTCGATTTCCACACAACCTTCCAAAAAAGCAACTAGTAAATATTTTTTACTTCTAATTTAAATTTAGATGTTGTTATTAACCTAATACTCCATTGTGCTAATACATTACAGTATATTATAGATAAAGGAGCGAAAATTGAAAATGACCTTATAGAAAAAGGTTTAGTCAATATCTATTCTAAGAGTCAAGCACAAGCTCAAGCCCCAATATAATAAAAAGAAAACATATCTGGGAAGCCTAAAGTATTTAATATAAACAATAACCTTGTAAAAAATGAAATAATTGAATCAAGGCACGTACAAATGGTGAAACCACTACTTATCCAAAGTACTCCACCTACTCAATCTATTATTTTGCATAAACTATCTCTTTAAATAAATTAGTTTCAAAGGATATTATTATCTAACCTTGGTGAGCCTATAGAGGTGGTGGTCCAAATATTGGGTGCAAAAAACATGGTTATATGGACAAATACCAAACATTTTGAATAAGGCAAACCAAATACTATATGGTATATAGATAAAAATATTGTGAATACCATTATGTTAAGGGCCATGAAATTTATTGATGTGTACAACTGAGGCACTTCATCCAATACCTACTTGAGCATGGTGACGTTGAGATAGATAATGTTTATTATACTTGTAATCAAAATATGGTATTTTAAAAAACCCATTAACTAATAATAATTATACTTAATGTCAAAATTAACATCAAAATAATTGTAATCAAGATTAGGATTCTCAAGGTAATCATATTAGCTAGCACAATGTCTCTTATGAATACAACAATGTTGTAGGTAATATTATAATTAACTATGTATCCCTATTAAAATCAATTGCCATAAACCTTCCAACACACCTAAATGTGTTACCCCTTCCATTATATAAACACCCTTTCATATCCTAGTGTCCTTCTGTTGACTCTAAATAGGATTTTTGTGCCTCAACATCTATGGGTCACCATTCTAGGCCATACACAATCTCCTTCCAATTGATCTTCAAGTAATATTATTTGGACTTGAAATATAATTGTCATAACATGATGTCCAAAGGTTACATTCCAAGGTACTTCACCCCCTTCAAATAGTCATCCAGTTCAAATCACCTTTCCTTCAAAATCCAAACCTTCTTCCATTGAAAAACAATATGATCTTGTGGAATGATTAAAACAAATGTTGACACATATTTATATTCTAGATCTTATACATACATATGATGTCCATAAAGAGATATTTTATGAGATTTTATGCTAATATAAGGTTCCAAATCACATTGATCCTACCAAATTCCAAGCACTTGTGGCACATTTACCCACTGGTCAACATCTTATATTTAAATAAAGTGGCATGCCATCTCTTGGTCCATTACACTATATCCATCATTTCACACCACAAGATTAAACAGGTTATCATAGATAATGGGTCATGCCTAAATACAACCTCATTAAAATTGGTTAAAAATTTGGAGTATAATTAAATATATTTGTAGTTAAACACCATTAATATCAAGGCATGTGATAATGAAAAAAGAAAATTATAGGGTAACATTTGTTTTCCTATCCTTATTGTGCCTATGACACATGATACACTCTACCATGTTAAGGATAATAAAATACCATAAAATTTTATTCTTCAATGTCCTTTTAACCATGAGGTGTATGAAATCCCATAAAAATTACATCAATCTCTTGAAATATTGATTTTTGGAATGGAGGTTACTATTCCTGGCGATTTCTAGCCATCCCAATATTCAAAACATTTGGATGTCAAGTATGGTAAATGTAATTATTTTTATAGCACATAACATAAACCTAAAAAGGATAAGATAAAATCTCATTAGTATCCCAAGTCTAACTAAATTGACCCAAGTAACCTCACATCCACTTCTGTTACTCCACCTCCCTAAATTTCTTCCCATTTCTCTATCAAAAATAAGGGTCTTGACACATACAACATCAAGGACACTTTTCATATTGTCAAATTTCCCAAATCTCCAAAATATCATGGTAGGCCCAAGATTAAATGGTTAAAAAATATTTATTCTTGTCCCAAGGGCCCTCTCCTCTATTTGTCAAAAAGAGTTCACTAAATCAAGAACAAACCAACAAATCTAAATATTCTTGGCTATACACTGATGATTTTGCCTCTTTTTATCAGAGTGTCAAACATATTATTTCCTAACATGATCATGTAACATTAGGCCTACAAATGAAAGGCTTGGGGTAAAAATAATAAGGTATTCTTGAGCCTATCTTGGTAACTAAAAATAAAGGTACTTTAGGAATTAGATACAAACCACCTAGGAGTGAACCCTCCAATCTTGAAAGCAAAACAACTTTAATATTTAACAAAGATAATCTTGATAGTGATGTAAATTACTATTATAGTATATATGATTATCTATCTGATACAAACCTCTTTGATAACAATGTCATTATTACCATCACATCTTATTCCAATTTCCTTCTTACTCTTCATTATCCTAAAGTAATTGATTGGGATCATAAAAATCACATTATACCATGGGATGACTTTCAAAATGAAGAAACATTTTTAGATTTATTGAGCCTTAGATATGGTATTCCATTTTGGGATCAAAATTAAGGATTTGAATTCACATTGGACACTACTACCTACTTTGAGATAAAGTGAACTTCCTTAGTCAAAATAAAAAATAAAATCAAACATTGAGGTCCACTAATGAAAACCTCTCCAAGGATGTTTTGGACCAAGGTAAAAGTAAACAAAAGGATGAGTCACTTGGTGAATTTTTTTTTTGAGTACCAACATATAGGTGAGTTAACTCTCCTCAAGAATAATATATCTCTACACGTCCTCATCTTATATTTGGCTCAGACATCAGTTCATAAGAATATAATACATTTGAATGATTGGTCCAAGACTTTCCTCAGGCTTATGTTGAATGGTCACTATCTTCCATGAGTGATTTTAAATATTATTACATGTGTGAGCCTAATGTTCCATAATCATATGGAGAATATAAATTTACCTTAGTACTAACTACATTATATGATGGTTCTACACTGCTCATGGAAGACACCACTGAGGTCAATAATGGTACTTCAAAAAATCCAAAAATTGTGCAACTTCATACATTCCTTACTATAAATTAATGTGAATTCATTAACATATTCATATGGTCTTATGATAATATGCTTTGGCTAGATCCATCTTTGTTCATACACTATCTTTTTTTTCACTTGATACAAAACCCATTAAATAAAAAATTATAGAAAATGCATTTATGCATTGATTTATTGGTCAAGAAGGAGCTGGAAAAAGTATTTGGGTCTGGATTCATTCAATCAATTGATTACTCATAATGGATATCCAACATTGTTCTAGTCAACAAGAATCCTAAAGGTATTTGTATATGTACACATTTGAAATATATCAAGAAGGCATGTCCAAAATATGAATTTCCACTACCCAACATTGACATGATTATAGATTCAACAACAAGATACAAAATGTTATCCCTCAAGGATGGTTTTTAATGATATATTCATATCAAAACATCACTTGGAGATCAACATAAAATGACATTCACCACTCTATGGAGGAAATTTTATTATCAAATTATTAAAATTGCAAACTTTTGGTGGTACATATAAGCATGAAATGATTGTCATATTTCATGACATGATGCATAATATTTTTGAATATTATGTTGATGATATTATAAAGAAGTTAAAAATCATGTTTAGGACATCTATATGTTCTATGAACAATATTTGAGTGGGCTCATGAATACAAGGTATGCCTTAACCCAAATAAATGTCTTTAGAGTCACATCAAGAAAATTACAAGGATTCATTATTTCCCATATAGGTATTGAAGATAATCTATCCAAGGTTAAGGTGATCATAGAGATTCATGCCCCTTATAATTTGATACATCTCAATATCTTGCAAGGAAAAATCTAATACATTTATTGAATTATTTCTCAGCTTGTTGATCATTAACATCATTTAACTCACCTTTTGAATAAGGGCATCACATTTCAATGTAATTATAATTATTAAGAATAATTTAAGTAGTTGAAAACCTATTTGGTAAATCCACCAGTGTAAGTCCCATAATCACTAGGAAAACTACTATTGATTTATATCTTAAGAACTAAACATGCTTGGGATAACTTTTGGCTGAACATGATGATCATGGAAAATAATGTGTGGTATATTATCTACAAATTGCATTGGTCACTTATGAGAACGATTATACACCAATTGATAAATCATGTTTAGCATTGGTATTTGTATGCCAAAATTTGTGTCACTAAATTTTGAGAAATAAGACCATCATACTTGCAAAGGTTGATCCACTCACATTTATTCTTTATAAAGAAATATTGACAAGTCATATGGATAAATGGATTGTGATCTGAAATGAGTTTGACATTGAATATACTAATTAGAAGACATCAAAGTTAAATTATTTGTGTATTAAATTTGTTAGTCACCTTTATTTGACACGTATCCATTGAAAATACATTTCCTTGATGAGTCTATCTTCACTTTGGAAGAATCACATCAATAAAAGTTATAAATTGATGGTTCCTTCATGTCACATGATTCATGAGTAGGTAGTAAATTCATTATTCCATAGGGGGAAAAAATTACCAATATATTTCAAATTATTTTTCCATTCACAAATAATATTTTTGAATATGAGACACCCATTAGAGGGCTTCACCTCACAATGCATTAGAATATTCATCAATTGGTTGTCTATGGAGATTCAAAATTAATTATCAATCAAGTTAAAAATATATATTAAACCAAGGATTAAAATATTATACCCTACAAATGCATGGTTTATAGTCTCAAATAAAAATTTGAATACATCCAGTTTGAGCAAATACCAAGACCCAACAGCTGATCAATAGACACAATGAACACTTTTGAGTCATTGATATAAATGTCTTATAATGTCTATGAATATTAATTATTCATTAAAAATAATCTTATGCCATCTCATATTTATCTAGACATAGAAATGGTATGTGATATTGTTGTTTATAATTCCCCTTGGTACATCCAAGACTACATTCTTTGCATTGATAGATCGCATAATCAAAAAAATAATTCATTCAAAATGCATCATGTTACACTTTACTTGGTGGTATGCACTATCATAGAGGCTATTATGGAACACTAATTCATTATTTAAACTTAGGTGAATCTGAATTAACACTTAAACACATGAACAAAGGAATTTTTGGGCCCATACCAATAGAATATTCCTTTCCAAGAAACTCCTTTAATATAGATACTATTGGCCCATAATGGAATCAAATGCATGTGATTATGTAAGTAAATGCCTTACTTATCAAAATCATGGTTATTTAACTTGTGATCCTTCATAAGTGCTTTAGCCTATCACATATCCTTTGTCATTTTATATATGGGGGCTCAATCTCATAATCAAGATAAGCCCCACTTCTTTAGATGGCCACAAGTATACCTAACTCCCACTAAGTATTTAATTAGGTGGGTGGGAGTAATCCCTCTCACTTATGTAACTGGTAAGAATATATCTAAGTTTATTATAAATAACCTCATTTTATGTTGTGTCATCCCCTAATCATTATCTCTGATAATGGAAAGTAATTCAATAATAATGATGTGAATCCCTATATGCACAATTTTATATTAAACATAGATGGTCAACTCCCTATTACCCTCAAGGTAATAGCCAAGATGAGGCATCTAATAAGACTATTTTTAGAATTCTTAAGAATATCTTCAATGATGCTGGTTGTGATTAAATTTTTTAATTATTCTTTGCCTTATGAGATTATTTTTCTAATATTTGAATGCTTACAAGTTCCACACCATATTACCTAGTCTTTAGATACAAATATATTCCTCCTATTGAGATCAATTTTTCCTCTTTGCATATTTCATTATAAGGTATCATAGATGATGAGGAATTAAGAGTTTTTGGACACAAGAGCTTGAAATCTTGGATGAGAAATGTCTAGTTGCATTGAGTCATATAAAAGTATATCTTAATTGGCTATGCTATAGTTATAACAAACACATTATTTCTAGATATTTTTAAGTTGGTGATATTGTGTTGAAATAGATTAGAAAAACACTAATAAACCATGAAAAGAAAGGAAAATCCAAATTGGCTAGGTCCATTCACTATCACAACAAACTATGGTTCTAGAGCATATAGGTTTGCTACACTAGATGGGAAAGAATTAGATAAACCCATGAACACTATACATCTCAACCACTTTGATGCTTGATTTGTTTGACTATTGTCTATGAGATCCCATGATTGGGGGCATTCCTTTTAGCACCTTAAATCAAGTTGCATCATAATCAATAATAAATGAAAGGCATTCATCACATTTTCTATTTAGTTTGACATCATAATGGAAATTTAAAAATAATAATCATGGAAAATAAATATATCCCTATCAACATGCCTGATCTAATCAACATCATGAGTTAACATCCATGAAAACCAAATCCACATCATGTGTGTATGTGTGTATCAAAATAAGATTAGTGTAAATATACATTATAAGGTCAAAATGAATATATACATCTCAAAACAGGGTTTATACATTGATAATATATACATCACATAATTAAAAATGTAGATCTATAATAAAAAATCATCTCTGACTTTAGTCATCTTATGAGGAATACTTTGAGGCCTATCCTTATGAAATCTCTTTATTGTACCATGTAGTGGTGTCTCTTGTGGTGGACCCATTAGTTATGGAGGAGGTTGTATTACTGATCTCTTAAATGTTAAAGTGTGATGTGACTTGGATGTCTAACTTGATCTCTGGCTTTAGCTATTCTCATGTAAACTTGGTGACCTATCCCCTATTGTTAATTTGACCCATATAAACTACAATAATATCCAACCTCATCTTTGTACCTATCACATTTGCAATACCTAAAATCTCACCTAAATAAAACCCATAAAAAAATGCTATTTTTTTCCCTACTTTAAAACTTATATTATTGTTATTAACTTGGTTAATCTTATACACCAATTCATATAACTATTTTGATTTACTGCCAAGGTTTCACCAAATGGTAAAATAAACAATTCAACATCGTAACCCTGATTAGTATATTTCAAATAAATGTTGCCTTATTAAAATAATTTTAATCCATTTAATTAATATATCATAGAAAATAATAAATTAATTTCCATATCTAATTAAATCATTTAAATAACCAAGAAATTAATTTGATAATTTAAACTTGGTTAATAAAAATGTTTTAATAGACTTTAAATAAAATTTAATCTCAATTACTTATTTTTAACTACACCCTTTTATAAACCTAGTTGTGAATTAATTAAATAGACTTAATTAAAAAGGTTAATTAAGTAATTATTCAAATAATACCAAGAAAATTCTCATTAGGATCTAAGTTTTCTTTAGAAGGCCCTAAATACCGTTAAGCTAAATGAAAAGAAAAAATCCCATTAAGCTCAAAGAAAAAAATATATTTAATTTACTGACTTACTAAGAATTATGTAAATTTTATTTACAAATAACTTTATTAAATAACAATTTTAATAAGTTAGGTGAGAAAAGATTAAATAGGTATAAATTAAAAGATTAACTAATTAGCTAGTCATTTAGTCCCATTCAAAAAGTCACAAGTAAATATAAAAGTCCTTTTCCACTTGTTTGAGGAGTATTGAATCTAAACCCTTGGATCAAATGGATTGAAGCCATTAGATTTAGGTTTTCCAAAGTTGCCCTAATTTTTTTTTTATCACAAATAGAAGTTATTTTTCAATATTGGTTCTCATTTGTTTTCATTTTCACTTTATAGGTTGTGCAGGTTCAAGTTATGAAAGAAGCTCAAGATTAAAATATACTCCAATATGAATATCATATTGTTTGTATATATGTTCTCAATATACAAATGTTGAAGATTTGAATTTAATGGATATGAAAAATGTAATTATATTTATTTTTTCTGTAATAAAATAAAATTAGAAAATATACAATCTATTTTATTTATTTTAATATAATAAATTTTGTATATATTTTAAATAAACATTTATATAAATATGTATTGAACATATATCAAACTTTAACTTAATAATTTATTTTATTCTCTTTTTAATTTTAATTTTAATTTTATTTATTATTATTGTTATTAGTTAAATAAATAATCTTTGTATGGCCAGCCATGGATGGACACTAAGGAATGGGATGATAATGGAAGGGTTGGGGGTTCAATTTATTAAATATAAATATCATTTGATTTATTGAATATAAATGCAAATATTTATATATTCATATGGTAATGTTATTTTATTTATTATATATTGATATTTAATTTTATTTGTTTACCAAAATCTAAATATTTCACTACATATTTGTATAAAGAAGCAAATCAATTTATTTTTAATTACAATAAATATCATTTTGATTATATTCTTCATTTGATTATATATTTTATAAATTGGTCAAGTATATTATAAACAAAATAAATTTAAATGAATATTTTTCTAACAAATACATTTTCATTAAAGAAATGAAAAAAATACCAATTATACATTAAGAATAAGTACCTCATACCTTATTAAAATATTGATTTATTCACACCTATAAGAGATAAAATTAGGATATCCATTTAGTAACATTCCATTAATTCTATAAATATATAATGAAACAATTATCATTATCTTTATCTTAATAGAGTTAGGTTATTTAAGAGATCATAATTGACTAAGTTGAATGTGGGTCTGAGCTTATATCAGAAAAATGAATCATTTCAAGAAATATACCAAAACCTCATGACTCATATAAATTATGAACATGTAATAAAAATATTTTAAATCTCAAAATATTACTATATAGACAATAAATATTATACTCATTAAAGATATTTAATACTCCCTTATATTAAAATAAAATTATTATCTCTATACCATGCTAGCAATATCATAATTTTAGGATATCTAATTTAATAAATATTTCATTCTTATTACAAATAATCACATCTATATAATGTTTCTAATCATTAAATATACATAAAATCATGTTAATTAAAGGTAATTTTATAAACTATGACCTTAACATTCATGATAGGGTTAATAAGTCTAATCTAAAGATGTGCACTTTTAATTCAAAGGAAACCAAATAGTTTGGATGTTGTCAACCAAATAAAGGTACATCTAGAAAAAAATTAAAATATCTCTATGAAAATTCATTCATACCATAGCTAAATTTTATTGAAAATGCAAATTCTACGCCACCTGTAAAGTAGGGTCATACCAATGAATATATAGGAATATTTTTAATTATACCAAGAAAGTAATTTATAATAAAGATACTTCAAAAGTAAACATATATGAAAATTATGGTCATAACATCATTGATATATACTCTTATATAAGTAAATATAATACACACTAGATAATATATGAAACTTTAATTTGAAACATAGACATATCTACAAAGTTCCCAATTCAAAATTTAATGAAACTTAACCCAAGTAACAATAACATGGTCAAACAACTCAATTTAAGACACCAATTAAATTTGAGCACAAATGGATAAGAAATAAAGTAAGAGTAAAAATCATTCAAGTTTTCATCTAGAATAAGCCTAGAACCAAATATAATTCTACTATTTAATATAACAATACCTCACAATTATAATTAATTGTTTAAATTGCTTAACTATCTTAATTACACCCTTATATATTACCATTATTTACTACAATCACTCACTTTGTAATTTTATTTACTCAAACGTAATACATTCCATTATACAAATAATGTCACTATATATATATATATATATATATATATATATATATATATATATATAGATATATGTATGTATGTATGTATGTATGTATGTATGTATGTATGTGTATGTGTGTATATTCATTGTTAATATCAAAGTGATAAATTTAGATGACATTGTTCTCCATGTTTCTTCATTTCATTATATTTTAATACTCTATAACTATCATTAGATACTCCATTCTATTACGAAAATAAAACCAAGGCATGCTTAACTAACTAAAAAAAATGAGATAAGGGTCATTTTCTAGTAGGATATGTAAACACAAAGTGATGGACATGGGGCTCTCAAACTAGGTCAACCACATGGATCCACCTAAAAAGAAACTTATATTAACTCATTGTGGAAGAATTAACATCAAATACAATCCTCAAAGTTCTCGATGTTAAACCAGGGCTCTGATACCAAAACGTAATAGCTAAAATTTTACCTAAATAAAACCCATTAAAAATGCTATTTATTTTCCACTACTAAAGTATTATTATTCCTATTAACTTGGTTAATTCTATATGTTGAGTAGTATAACTGCTTCACTTTACTACCAAGGTTTCACCAAATGGTAAAATAATCAATTCGACATCGTAGACTTGATTACTATATTTCAAATAGATGTAACCTTATTTAAATGATTTTAATCTAGTTAATTAGTATATCATAGAAAATAATAAATTAATTTTCATCTTTAATTAAAACATTTAAACTACCAATAAATTAATTTGATAATCTAAACTTAGTTAATAAAAATGTTTTAATAGACTTTACATAAATTTCAATATGAATTAATTATTTTAAACCACACCCTTTTATAAACTTAGCTATGAATTATATAAGTAGTTAACTAATACCATGTAAATAAATAGACTTAATTAGAAAGGTTAATTATGTAAGTAGTTAACTAATACCATGCAAAAAAATCAAAAGTAAATTTAAATAGTCTTGTTTAATAATTTAGTAAAGCCTTGTCTTTATAAAGATTAATAGAAGAAATGTTAAGGTGTGGAGCTAAAAGCTTCACCAAAGGAGTGCATTGCTGAAGTTGTAGGTTTACACAGTCATCGGTGTCGATCAGGAGCGACTGACATCGGTCAGGACCAGACCAGGAGATGCCAACGTCGGCAAGAATTGGTTGACATTGGTCACAGGTAAATAGGAGAGAACCGACGTCGGTTACCTGTACGTCCAAAAAGCTATTTGTGTGGACAGAACAGAGTGTTTGCATGATATATTTAAGTGAGAGTCTTAAGTCCGCATCTCTATTATTAGTAAGACTATTTTAGAGCCCTTGTTTAAGAGGCATAATTATTGGTTGTAAATGCATGCTCATGTTCCTAATTATTATATAATAGGATAGATCTTCTTAGCTTATAGTATGAGTAATGTTGAACAGTACAGAATTGTATATGTGAATCATTCCAGGTTGTTGGAGTTGATTGTAATTGAGAGAGAGAGCTCTTGAGGGAAAGAGATCTAGATAGAGATCTGTACATCTAAGAGAGGTGTGGAAGAAAAGAAGTTTCTTCAATTGTATTCCTTCTGTAAAGAGTTTAATACAAGTTTTCAGGGTGGTTTCTTGTATCTCTTGTTCTCTGCTATTTATCATTCTAGCTACTTATCATTCTGGTTAATTTCACATTTTATTGCTTTCATATTGTAATCAACATTGTTGGTTGATCCCCAACAAGTGGTATCAGAGCTCAGGTTCACTAACAGGTGGTTCAGATCTGTGTAGT
This sequence comes from Torreya grandis, assembly GCA_037957365.1. NCBI lineage: Eukaryota > Viridiplantae > Streptophyta > Pinopsida > Cupressales > Taxaceae > Torreya > Torreya grandis. The sequence goes on along the minus strand of JARHVA010008386.1, from coordinate 403,139 downwards.
GTGTATTGATTATAGGGTACTCACAGGGGTTTCTACAGGGATTTTTGTTTGAGTGGGAGAAGCAATGGCAGAAGAAAGTAAACTGAAAATGGAGAAGTTTAATTGCAAAAATTATCAACATTGGAGAATGCAGATAGAGAATTATCTGTATCAGAAAGATCTATACTTACCATTAGGTGGGATTGCAAAGAAGCCCACAGACATGGATGATGAAGAATGGGAAGTTCTTGATAGAAAGGCTCTGGGGTCTATAAGACTGAGTTTGGCATCTACTGTGATATCTAATTTATCACAGGCAAAAACAATGGTAGAGTTGATGACTACTTTAGCAAATTTGTATGAAAAACCCTCAGCTTCTAATAAGGTATATCTTATGAAGCAATTATTTAATTTGCGTATGTAGGAAGGGGGATCTGTATCTAATCATCTGAATGATTTCCATGGAATTGTAAATCAATTAAGTTCAGTCAAAATAGTGTTTGATGATGAAATTAAAGCTCTTTTAATATTATGTTCTTTGCCTGAAAGCTGGCATAGCTTAGTAATGGCTGTTAGTAATACTGCATCTACTTCAAATATTTTAAAAGTAGAGGATGTTGTTAGTGTAATCTTGAATGAAGAAATTCACAGGAAAAGCACAGAGGAAACATCAGGGAACGCTTTAAGTTTTGAGAGCAGGGGAAGGCAAAAAGAGAAGAGCAAGAAAGAGAGATCAAGGTCTAAGTCAAAGGTGAGAGGTAGATCCAAATCCAGAAATGGCAAGAAGCCACAATGCTGGAATTGTGGAAAGATTGGGCACATAAGCAGAGATTGCTGGTCAAAGCCTAAGGAGGACAATCAACACGAAGGAAAAGAAGAAGCAAAGGTTGCAGGTATTACACAATATGCTTTAATATTCTCTTTGCATAATAATATAGAATCTTGGGTTTTATATTCTAGTGTATCTTTTCGTGCTACCCCTAATAGAGAATATTTTAGTGACTATATCCATGGAGATTTTGGAATAGTGTATTTAGGGGATGATGAGCCTTGTAAAATTTTTGGCAAAGGAAAAGTGCAGTTGAAAATGCAGAATGGAAACACATGGGTGTTGAGAGATGTTATGCATGTTCCCAACTTGAAGAAGAATTTGATTTCTCTAGTAAAGTTAGGGGATGAGGGTTGTACAGTAACTCTCATAGCTGAATCTTGGAAGGTGACCAAGGGTGCACTTGTATTGGCCAGAGGTAAGAGAGTAGGTACTCTCTATTTATCTAATTGTGTTACTAATAATTCTCCTTCTGTATTATCTACTTCAGATGTGGATGCAAAGTTGTGGCACTCAAGGCTTGGCCACATGAGTGAGAAAGGAATGTCCATTCTTAAGTCAAAAGGTAAGCTTTCAGATTTGAAAAGCACAGATCTAGATTTTTGTGAGCATTGTGTTTTTGGGAAATAGAAAAGAGTGAGTTTTCTCAAGACTGGGTCAACAAAGAAGAAGTATAAGTTACAGCTTGTTCACACAGACGTGTGGGGACTGGCTCAGGTTGCTTCTATTGGAGGATCACAATACTATGTTTTGTTCATAGATGATGCTATAAGAAAGGTATGGGTCTATTGTATTAAGAAGAAATCTGATGTATTTGAGACTTTTAAGATTTGGAAAGCTATGGTTGAGAATGAAACATGCAGAAGATTGAAGTGCCTAAGATCTGACAATGGTGGTGAGTTCTGCAGCTATAAGTTTAATTGGTATTGTTATATGCATGGAATTCATAGGCAAAGGATGGTTCTAAAGACACCTTAGCAAAATGGAGTTGCTGAAAGGATGAACAAAACAATAATGGAGCATGCAAGGTGTATGAGATTGCATGTTGGTTTGCCCTTAGAGTTTTGGGTAGAAGCTATTGATACTACAGTGTACTTGATTAACAAAGGACCCTCTACAACTCTAGATGGTGGAATTCTAGAAGAGGCATGGACAGGTAAAAAGGTAGATCTCTCATTTCTCAAAGTTTTTGGTTGTGAAGCCTTTGTGCACATTGATAAGAAAAATAGAAAGAAGCTGGATGCTAAGTCTATGAGGTGCACATTTATTGGCTATGGATCTAATGATTTCGGATTCAAGTTTTGGAATCTAGGAACTAACAAAATAATTAGGAGCTGTGATGCTATTTTTAATGAAAAAGTGATGTATAGTGATCAACTAAAGAAGTTGAATCAATCTGGGCAGAGCAATGGAGAATTGGACGAGGTGACGGTCCAAAATGAGCTCACAAGAAAAATTAATCACAGAAAGGAAAACATAGAGACTGACATCGGATAAGTAGGAACTGACATCGACAGAAAATAAATCGATGTCGATCATATAGAGACTGATGTCGACAGGATAGGAACTGACGTTGGTCAAGCAAAACCGACATCAGCCAGTTACAGGCCTGGAAGTGACTGAGGTCGGTCACTGTCAGAGAATTTGGATGGATAGCGTGTTGTGAATGAGTTTCAGACGCCCATCAGGAGGTCAGAAAGGGTAAGTAAACCTCTAATTCGATATTCCCCTTCATTATTCTATTTATTTCTAACTGATGGTGGAGAACCAGAGAGTTTTCAAGAAGCAATATAGGTGGAGTCTAAGAATCAGTGGGAGCATGGCATGGTTGAGGAAATTGAGTCCTTAAGAGAGAACCAAACATGGGATTTGGTTGAGTTGCTAGCTGGTAAGAGGACACTAAAGAACAGATGGACCTATAGATTGAAAGAAGGTGAGAATGGATAGATGAGATATAAGGCCAGGTTGGTAGTGAAAGGATTTGCATAAAAACCAGGTATTTATTTTGGTGAGATTTTTTCTCCTGTTGTTAAAATGACTTCTATACGGACTGTACTGTCTTTAGTTGCTATTGAGGATTTGCATCTTGAGTAGCTTGATGTTAAGACAGTGTTTCTTCATGGAGATTTGGATGAAAAAATATATATGGAACAACCAGAAGGATTTGAGGTCAAAGGTAAGGAGAAGTTAGTGTGCAGATTGAAGAAAAGATTGTATGGCCTCAAGCAAGCTCCTAGACAGTGGTATTTGAGATTTGACAGGTTTATGACTGAGCATGGCTATCGTAGGTGTCAATCTGACCATTGTATGTATTTTAAGAGATTGGATAATGGTAAATATATTATTTTGTTGTTGTATGTAGATGATATGCTGGTTGCAGGATCACACATGCAAGATATCTCGGAGCTTAAGGTGAAATTAGTTCAAACGTTTGCCATGAAGGATTTGGGAGCAGCAAAGAAAATCCTTGGCATGAGCATTAAGAGAGATAGGAAAAATCACAGGTTGATTTTGTCTCAAGAGGATTATGTGAACAAGGTGTTGAAATGGTTCAATATGCAGGATGCAAAAATGGTAAGCAAACCTTTGGCTAGACATTTTAAGTTAAGTAAAGAACAATGTCCTAATTCACATGATGAGGTAGAGTACATGAGTAGAGTTCCATATTCTTCTGTAGTAGGGAGTTTAATGTATGCAATGGTTTGTACTAGACCGGATATTGCCCAAGCAGTGGGAGTTGTAAGTAAGTATATGGCCAATCCAGGGAAGGAGCACTAGAAAGTAGTTTAGTGGATCCTTAGATATCTGAGAGGAACCAACAATAGGCATTTGTGTTATGGAGGTTCAGATAATTCTCTACATGGTTATGTAGATTCAGATATGGCAGGTGATTTAGATGGTAGAAGGAGCACCACAAGATATATTTTCACTATTGGTGGAATGATGGTTAGCTGGATATCAAAGTTGCAGAAGGTTGTTGCCTTGTCAACTACAGAAGCAGAGTATATTATAGTAACAGAGGCTAGCAAAGAGATGATATGGATGCCATGGTTCATGGAAGAGCTAGGAAAGGAGCAAGAGAGTTGTAGATTATACAGTGATAGTCAGAGTGTAATTCATTTGGCTAAGAATTCAGCCTTTCATTCAAGAACAAAGCATATACAGCTTAGGTACCACTTCATAAGATAGGTATTGGAGGATGGTGAGTTGAAGCTGGAGAAGATCCATACAGATAAGAATCCTACTGATATGTTAACCAAGTTGGTAACAAAGGAGAAGTTGAATCTTCATTCAACTTCTGTTGGTCTTCATGATTGAGTTAAAGATGGAGGAGCTAGAAGATGTTGCTATACAGGTACTGGTGCAGCTGTTTATCTCCAAGTGGGAGATTCTTAAGGTGTGGAGCTAAAAGCTTCACCAAAGGAGCACATTGCTGAAGTTGCAGGTTTACACAATCACCGGCGTCGGTCAGGAGCGACTGACATCAGTCAGGAGCAGACCAGGAGATGCCAACGTCGACAGGAATCAGCCAACGTCGGTCACAGGCAAATAGGTAGCAATCGACGTCGGTTACCTGTGCATCCATAAAGCTATTTCTGTGGACAGAACAGAGTGTTTGCATGATAGATTTAAGTGAGAGTCTTAAGTCCACGTCTCTATTATTAGTAAGACTATTTTAGAGCCCTTGTTTAAGAGGCATAACTATTGGTTGTAAATGCATGCTCATGTTTCCTAATTATTATACAATAGGATAGATCTTCTTAGCTTATAGTATGAGTAATGTTGAAAAGTACAGAATTGTATATGTGAATCATTCCAGGTTGTTGGAGTTGATTGTAATTGAGAGAGAGAGAGCTCTTGAGGGAAAGAGATCTAGATAGAGATCTGTACATCTTAGAGAGGTGTGGAAGAAAAGAAGTTTCTTCAATTGTATTCCTTCTGTAAAGAGTTTAATACAAGTTTTCAGGGTGGTTTCTTGTATCTCTTGTTCTCTGCTATTTATCATTCTAGTTACTTATCATTCTGGTTGATTCCACATTTTATTGCTTTCATATTGTAATCAACATTGTTGGTTGATCCCCAACAAGAAATTAAAAGAAACCCAAATGATTTATTTAATTTTCTACTTAAAAAAATCATAGCAAAGTTAAAATAAAAAATAAAAGGAGTTCTCATTAGCATATAGGTTTTCTTTAGAAGGTCCTAAATCCCATTAAGCTCAAAGAAAATAAAATATTCAATTTACTAACTTTTTAAGCATTATGTAAATTTTATTTACAAATAATTTTATTAAATAAAACCTTTAATAAATTAGGTAAGAAAAGATTAAATAAGTATAAGTTATAAGATTAATTAATTAGTTAGTCATTTAGTCCCACTCAAAAAGTCCTCTCCCACTTGCATAAGGAGGATTTAATCTAAACCCTTGGATCAAATGGATTGAAGCCATTAGATTTATGTTTATAAAGTTACCCTTAAATATTTTTTGATCACAAATAAAAGTTATTTTTCAATATTGGTTCTCATTTGTTTTCATTTTCACTATACAAGTTACGCAGGTTAAATTATAGAGGAAGTTCAAGATTATAATGCACTCTAATATGAAGATCATATTGTTTGTATATATATTCTTAGTATACAAATGTTGATGATTTAGATTTAATGGATATAAAAAATGTATATATATATATATTTTGTAATAAAATAAAACTAGAAAATATTTATTCTCTTTTATTTATTTTAATATAATGACTTTTGTATCTATTTTAAAATATGTATTGAATATATATCAAACCCTAACTGAATAATTTATTTCATTCTCTATTTTATTTTTATTTTTTAAATAAATAATTTATGTATGTCTAACCGACCCTTAGCCTATGGCCTTAGCATTAGCAAAGGGCTGACATCCATGGATGGACACCCTAGGGAGTGGGATGGCTAGGTGGCCAAACCCCATCCCCCTTCCATTAATGGATGGATTGGGGGTCAGCCAAGCCACCCCCACCTTTCCCTTTATTTTTATTTATTTTTTTCTTTTTCATTATTTATTTCTATCTTTATTTAAATTAAATGTTTTATATTTATTTTGATTTACTATAATATTTATATATTGTATGCACCAAAATCTGTTCGCTTTAATTATTCTAATTAATCCCACTAATTAATCCCCTTTATTCTAATCCTAGCAATTTATCTAATATCCCTCCCTCAACATTTACTCATTTACTAACCTTATTCAACCCCACTAATCTATTAATTCCCCTGATCATCTCTTAATCCTATCATATTATTTGAGGATTTTAAATTCCCATGACCCACCTACTACTAAGCCTATTCCTAGGCTCTCTTACACTCCTAGTCCCCTAGTCACCCACCTAATCCATATCTAATCCCACAATTAATCCCAATTAATCCCTAAGAGTATTCTATAATCTTCCAATTCTAAAATCCTCTCTAACTTATCCTTCCCCATCTAGAACCCTCTATTCTAGAGGCTTTTAAGAAATTAAAAATTCCTTGAAAAATCCCCAACCATTGATCTCAATGGGCCAAGATTGAATTCTAGCCATTGATTCTTCCCTCCATATTCTATATATGCAAGCCACTCCTCCATGTCTAATACATTAAAAATCTATTAACAACTTAAATCTCCATGCCAAATCCATGATCAAACAACCATAATGTCGAAAATCTAAGTCTAAGGTAATCTCAATCCAATTATCTTATCTTTTATTAGCTTAATCTTTATTTGGAGAAATTAGATTTAGGATTAGAATGTTGGTTTGAATTTTTCATTCATATAGTTTTATTTGATCCTAATGGCTTTAGATCTTACTTAAGTAGTTTGATTTTTTGGTTTTAAATTACATTATTTAATCCATTGTGCTCAAAATTTTTACTATATTTTTGTGACCATGGTGGGATCACTCTCTCAATTTAACCAATTTGCTTGTTAGTGGTGTTATTCATAGCTTGTAGGGTTGAATAAAGTAAGAACAAGTGCCAAATTTTGAATAAATTTACATGCCTAGGTGAAAATCATTATATTACTTTGTAAATCACAACATTGTAAAATAAGAGTTATGGTATTGAACTAACCACCAAGTTTTAATTGCTAATAATTTTATTTGATAGGTATTTTACCCTCCTACAATAATTCAATTCAAAAGTTACATTTTTGCATCAAAATAGTGATTTTGCATTATAATCAATGATTTTATGCTAATAGTGTTTGCTTGAACCTCATAGGTTATTGACAATCTACAAAATCGTGACTTCAACACTTGAGATATTGACCTGTAAGTAATATTACAACTATAGTTGTGACATTATAATTTATCCCAAATCTATTGAAGTTATCCTCTAACATCTTACTTGTAGGTTCAATTTTATCATTTTATACCTTGTAGGAGGACCAACAATCACATAAATTAACATATAAAACCTTTAAAAATCTTATTTAATTAGTTTTTAGATCTTAAAGCATATTTTTTTTGCTAACCACATCTTGTAAGGGGTTTTTATCTATATAACCTACTGTATGATTGACTGATTGATAGGGTGAATAGGAAAAGGCAAAGGTAGGATCTTCTAAAAGTAAAACATCACAACCTTAACCTTTTTCCTATCTTCTACAAAATTGATAATCACATAGTCACAGTATTGACTTGAGAATAGAGATATTGCATTAACATTAATGATATTATTATTTTATCATTTTAAGGTTATCTGTCTCCTATTTCATATCTTAAAAGTTCATAAGGCAAATTTTTAAGACAGTTCTAACTAGGAAAACATCTTACTATTATTCATGATTTTGTCCATTTTGATAAAAATCTTTCCTTAATGTCTTTGAATAAATTTTTTATGAATAATGTTTTAAATCTACCACAATTGTCTATAAATAGGCATTCTCAAGTATTTGGGTAACCTATCATAATATATCTGAGCATATATTTTAGTCAAAAATCAAAATTTTAAAGTTTCATGCTTTATCACAAAATCACTAATCTTGAAATCATGATATCACTCTAAGAGTTATGATTTTGATCTAATAGTAATGGTTTTCCTTTAACTGTCTAGCTGATCATCATGGTTAACTCCCTGTGGTAAAATTGTGACTCATGAATTGTACTGGTAGTTATGATATTGCAGTCTAATTTTTTTATTTTCAACTAATTTTTTCCTTTGATTTTATCTTTTTAAGTGCATTTTTATAGTCATTTTTAGTGATTTTTTAGTCATTTCAGGCCTCTCGTAGGCCCTTAACCATGCTATGAGCTATTGGCCCAGACCCCCACATCATGGCCTGCTCACCCCAAATAAATTATAGAGCCAAATCAAACTTTTTTAGGGTATTTTATTAAGGATTATTATATTAACATTTTTTTTATTGAAGGGGTGAATTTTGACTTGCTAACATCTTCTTTTACAAATCATATTTTGGTAAAAAAATTTGTCTTACAAGGTACCCCTCAAGATTTTTAATTGAAACTATAAATCATTATCTTATAGGTTGCCTCTTTCATAAGTGCCAATCAAACTACTCATAATTTTCTTGTAGGCTATCTATCAAAGACATTTTGGCATCTTAAAAATCATTTTGTCTAAAATCATTTTAATCACTTTATTTTCTAAATTCCTTGTATATATCTTGTATATTATTGATCTTGTATATATATCACATCTAACTAATCAGTTTATTAATCTCTTTTTGGCCTGCTTATTTATCCCCTAAGGGCTATGATAGTGTATGCTCTCCTCCTTGCATATTTGTGGTGATTCTTACAGGATAAAAAACCACCCCAAACCCTCCCATTTTTTTAGGGGTAATGTCATGTGGAATTGACACCCATGTGCTTGCCATAGTCTTAGGGGAATAGTGACCATGGATTTCACCACCACATACTAATCCACAGTTCATGCTCTAGTGGAGTATAAATATTAGGGACAATTGTCATTAGGCTAATATGTTGACCCCATATATGTCATTCATTAAGGGTAAGATTTAATTCTCTGAACCAAGAATTAGACAACACCCTATACAAACTTGGGCCCCATCATACCTAGCATATATTGAGGATGCCCCTAGAGAGCCCATTCAGCCTAGCATAGGACCTTGTGGTCATAACAAGTGACTTGTTACCAAAGTTAGAATTAACTCTTAAGAAGTAATTAAGTGTAGATAGGGTCAAGAGGGTTTGATATATTTTATAATGGGTCACTAGCCTACATCCTCACCTGTGAAGATGTTAGATGGTGCAGTTATTGGGTTGCACACACACATCAATTTACTAGTCTCAAGTTTCCAGTTTGCATGATTTAGTGTGTGTTTTACTAGACCTATGTTATTTATGAGCTAAGTCAACCTTTACCCAAACCTATATACACATATATAGGTATTCATATATCATCATCTTGTACATCCTTGACTCATCATTATATCATGTTGTATATCCTTATCACCATCTACTTGTATACATTGTATTTTTACAACCTTTTACTTATATCATCATATCTCCCATCACCCTCTTATATTAATATAATTATATTCTAGTCATATCTAACCATCATTGGTCATACCCCAATCATTTACACATCCTAGTCAAGTATTGTCATCCCTCTATTGCAGCTTATAATAGTCTAACCTCATATTCTCCACTTAGCCTTAATCATCCCCAACATCATCTTTTTCACTTAGTATACCTTATATATAACCAATATTTATCACCCCTTAGTCTAATATCATCCATCCATTACTTGTATATCATAATCACATCTTATCATCCACATATTGTCATAAGACTACCCTATCCATAACCAATAATTTATCTTGATTTTGTCTAGTCACCTTGTCAACCTAGTCCTAATCTTAATCCAACCCATCTCATCTCCTTGTCTATAATAATCATCTCATCAACTCTATAGTCATAGATTAGTCCTCATCCACATTGATAAATAACTCTTTTAATTAGGGTCCTCATCATTAACTTGTCTGTATCTAATCAAGTTTGATTTACCATCACATATCCTATTAATCCCATTAATCCAATCATCACATCCTATTTGAATATATCATATTAGTTTTGAGCTAGTCTCAATCTAATCAATCCAGTCATAATTAGTCTCTTGTGCTAGTCTAGACCCCCATCAAATATTAGATCTTGTCATAGCTTGCCTTAATCAAATCCAATCCCAATCACCAAGGTCTATCTCACATCCTAATTTAGTCTACCTAACTTAATATCACACCATATCACACATAAATTCAAAATCTGCATAGGGATAAATCAAGACTTTATCCAAAATTATTCCACACATCCCATCTTCATCCCTTAGTCTTTCCCTTCGACCCTCACACCTGTTGATTAAGGCTATATATTCCACATCATTCATAATTTTTCTCATATTTACCCATGGAATCCAAAATAAATTAGGTCAATACCTTGATTGAATAATACCTCATTTCCAATAGGGATATGTTCCTTTCTTTTCTCTTTAAGATGAACACTCCAAATCCTACAAACTTGGACCCCATCTACCCACCATTATCTCAAATCCAAACCCATCCATGTGAGTCCCATTCAAATTCTCCATCCACTTGTCATAGCTAATCATCTACCCCTTCTCACACTAGCAAAGGGAATCCTATCCTAACCACCTCATCTACTACTAGTGCACCCCACCAATCATGTTAACCACCATTTGATCTAACATCCAATGCTTCCACATATAAGTTAAAAAATGAAGAGAGCCCCTATAATTCTCTTCTTATATCTTTAAAATCCCTCTTCCATCAAAAAATTTCCACTAAAATGATAGTCTATCCACCCATACAACATATTGATCCTACAAATCCTAAGCACTATTGGTATAAAGCTAATCAATACTATGTATATCATCAAACCTAGATGCATACCATTAATCAATGTTTTAATTTTAAAAACTACATTTAAGACCTCATCAATCATGGTGACATTGAAATTAATAATGAATCAGATGAGTCTACATCTTTGGCTAAACAAGAAGAGGTATGCCAAGATTTCATTCCCAGTCATGATCAATCTCTTCCCTTTTCAAGCCAAGGTCAAGACACCACATCCATATTTCATGGTCTCCTCATATTTGATAAATACTCCATTGAAGATGGGTTTGGTCCCTATGAGCCTAGCCCTTCCTTCCCTCATGATTCCTTCATTCATGGGCCTATCCTAAATGAATCAATTATTACTACATCATCTCACACTCATCTATCAGATAAAAAACCCATGCTGATAATTCACTTGCAAATAATCAATCTTATAATAGTAGTATCACATCATGTACATCAAAATCAACATCAGAGTCAATACAAGTTTTATCTACATTAGGATCATGTTCAAAACAAATATCTAAATGAAATCCCTCATCAAAAACATCATCCCTCATTTATATCTCAATAGATGATTCTTATGCCTCTACTTTTGAATATACTTCCAATTTGGATGATATTTATTTTGATCAAAATCAAGATGATGAAGTCATAACCAAGTTTTTACAAGCTTTATCTATCAAATATTTTCATAGTGGATCTAATCCTACCTTAGATATGTATACTTTAGATAGTTGTAGTGATATTTTTATTGATCTTGAGGGGATTTTATCTTATTTTGAAATTGGGTCTCCAAGGAACCCCTGTGAGGACCATGATGCCCCATCACCCCTCATTGACCTTATCATACCATCTCCATAATCTTCTTCTATCATACACCCCTTTCTTCCTATCAATGATCATTATATAACCTACCTTCATAAGGATGAACATGAACATACATCATTGGACCCTTATTTTAGAAATAAAACATGTAACATAAATACAAAGTTCTAAGACCATATTCCAAAAATTATAAATCATATTCACATAACCTTTGATATATAAGTCAAAATCAAGCAAATTTAAATCATTAGCCTAATAAAAAAATATCTTTCCCTAGTGAAGCCCAATTTTAGACATGAGGGTATCATCAAATTCAAAAATCAACCTCCCTTGGTCAAGCCTAAAATCAGGCACCAAGGGGTAGTCAAAGTCATATCTAGTCATAAAATCAAAAAAATGTTAAAAAAACTATTATTGTAGCTAATCATCCATCAAATAATCAGATCAAAGATGAACCACAAAGTCAAAGTGTCTTGGATATCTTAAATTATTTTTTCATATGGCACTAATCAAATATGGAATTTATAACTTCTCCACTGATGTGTGTTATTGTTAGTCCTAATCCCCAATCATCTATCACATTTTTCTCTCATGATCCTATCATACATTCAAGCCCAATACACCCCTATTAACATCAAGATGTAATCCAATCCATATCTCACATCACCTTTTCAAGTAGCATCATCTCTCCTAAGGGTGATGAAGACACCTAGTCTAGATAATTTGATGGATCATAATAGATAATAAACAAAATTCACATGGACATTAGTATATCCAACAATGAAGACATGATCCTAACATCATGCATATCCAAAATAGGTGATTGGTTAAATATCTAGCCAGTGTCATCATTCCTGCATCTCATACTCATATCTAATAAATCGAGATGCAATCTGAAAATAAAATAAAATAAAAATACTCATTCATCTAATGGTGAAAAATAGTCTTCTAGTACCCTGGGTAAGAACCGTGATGAAAATTAGTTTTCAGTATCATGGTAAAATAATCTATTATCTGCATTGTACCTCAACCCTTGGGGGAAAAATCCATTCCATCCTTTCCTCTCCAATCCCTTTGTCCAACACTCCCATTCCATCCCTCCATGATATTTATTCCTATCTTGATCTTTGCAAGGAAGTGGAAGAGGTATTATGATTTTTTTAAAAATAATCTTGGCATATCCTCTAATGAACACTCTATTAACTAAACATATGGTTCCTTCATGATGTGGTCATTGGCAATCCCTAGTCTATTCTTCTTTGGTACTCATCCCATTTTTTGCATCATCCTCACCCTTTTTTCATCCCATCCATTATATCATCCAGTCATCCTTACCTTGATTTCTAGACTTGGTTTTCCCTTTGCTATTAACCCCATTTGTATAGTGTATATACATATTCCAAAAAGACCTAATGATTGAAATATGTTAAAAATATAAAAATATTATAAAATCCACAAAATCCAAAATCATCTAAATTGTCTTATCACATGTCATCTTGTCTTATGTCCTAATTGTCTCAATCTTCCTATTTAAGGTCTTATATATCTTATCCTCTCATCATCTTGCCTTGTCCTAAAAACCTAGTCATCTTATCCTCTTATCTTCTATAGTCTTATCCTAATCCTAATAAATCTTCTAGTCTAAATCCATATCCTTATTCCAATCCTTCTCCTCATCCAAGTCCTCACCTATTTCAAAATCTATATCCACATCCATATCCTTACCTAAGTCCTAATCCTAATCATCATCCTTAGTCTTCTATCAAACCATCTCCTTATCCAAATAATTGTCACTAGTCTACCTCAAGTATATATCTTATCCAAATATATATCCTCAATCCACTTTCACATTATGATCATCCTAGTGTAGCCCATCACCCAATCACTCATCCCATCATTTGATAAGACATAGTGACATTGCATATAAATATTTGTGTGTGTTACTTGTATGCTTTGTATTATTTGACTTATTTGCAACATGTATAAATCTTATTTTTCTTATGTTTTTTTTACATCATGTATCTTTTTATATATTGGTAAATGAATGAGGATGCTATGAGGTCACCAAAGCTACAGTAATGCTTATAAGTTCCCTCAATGATGCAATGTTCATTATTTTCCCATGCAATTTAGCATAAAGTCTTCTTGGTCATACTTATATCATGGGCATATATTAAGTTCCATATTTCTCAGATTGCTTACAATATGATGAGATTTGTAGTAGGAAATTTTGAGCTATTGGATTAAACTACACATAAACATGTAATTTGAACTCAAAACATCAAACTACCTATTAGGAAGGATTGTGAAAACAAATTAGAATCACAAGATAAATCTTACCAAATCCCTTTTTTTAGCTAGCCTCCTTCTAAGATGTTCAAATGGATGGTTGATTGATATTAAACTCAAAATTTTGACATTATGCATGCTTATTCATGGATTAAATGTGCATGGATTCAAGGAATTGGATTGGCATGAAGATGTTATGGATTCAATACTTTAATAGTTTGGACATAGATTCACTAGATGATATTCCATGGAGGGGTTGAGTTGTTTAAATAGAGGAATGAGGGAGAAATTAAGGGCTGTAATTCAAAGTTGGATTGTGGAGATCAAGGGTTGGGAATTATCCAAGGAATTTAAAACTCCTTGGAAGCCTCTAGATTTAGAGGCTTCTATAGAGGAGGGGTGAGAATATAAAGGATTATAGAATTTGAGAATTATAGAATCCTCTTAGGGGTTAATTAGGATTAGATGGGGGATTAGATAGTGATTAGGTAAGTAAATGGGAACTAAGGGTGTAGGAGAGCATAGGAATAGGCTATTAGGTGGACCATGGGAATTTAAAATTCTGAAATAATGGACAAGATAGATTAAGATATGATTAAGAGATTGTTAGAGGGATTAATGAAGTGGGATAGGAATAAAATTACTAAATGAAGAATTATTTATGGGATATATGAGATAAATTATTAGAAGGGGGTGATTTTAGGATGGGATTAGATGAGACAAATTAGATAAATGGAATTAGTGTCAACTAATAGTAATATTAGTGATGTTAAATAAAGTGAGTGAATTTATATGCATATATTTTGACCCTATTTGAAAGGGCATTATGAGTGAAGCAAAGTAGAAGGAGTAATGGTATTTAAAATAAAAACTATGTCATAGATGAATGTTAGTAGATATGATGTTAGTCACTATGATTACCCCTCAAGGGGACATGTGGGGAAGAATGAGGTGGATGTCCATTTGAAAGAAGAAATGATTGGTAGGATGTGTAATAGAATCTGAGAGAGAAGGTATGGAAGAATTTGTGTTATTTATTCATGATTGGAGATTGTTTGAATATTCTCAAAAGGGTGCCTAAGCTTAGGTTACATAGAGGGAGTCCCTATTAATGTTTTCAAGGTAAGTTCATTCAGTTTTTGATGTTCATGTATGTTTTGTCTTCATAAAAGCTATGTATGATCAAATAAGAGTGTAGTCATGGAGCATGTTTGAGAAGCTAAAGGTAAAAATAGGTGTGCATAATGTTAGGATGAGTTTTTATCATCTATTAGAGGTGGTCCTTTCTTATTATTTATCCTTAAAGTCATTTTAGGTCTTTAAGATCAGGAATCAAGCCCACTTTATCATTATGTCAAAGGGAGAGAAAGTACTTGAGGGAGAAAAATTTTAAGCATAAGATTTGTATTGATGTTTGACATCAATGAAAAAGGGGGATATTATTAGAGTTTTGTCAATGATGTCTACAAAGTGACCAAGGATGTTGATGATGTGTCATGTGTGCTAGAATGATAATGACAAAGTGTGCTTCAATGTGTTTCAGTGATTCTTGAATGGTTATTCAGTGTTTGACTTGGATAGGAAATTTATGGATTATATTGATGATATTTACATGTTTCAGAGACCCTATGGGGTGTTATGAGTGATCAAAGTAATTATGGAAGTGAAAGGAATTCATTACAGTAGTCATATGAGTGTTTAGGTTCAAGTAGTCATCTTGATAGATAAGGCTAAGTAATCAATTTGATGATGTCATATTTCATATGTGTGAAATTTTCAAGAGTATTTTTATACATGGATAGATTCCCCTATGAGAGGTGATCATGTGTTTTAAATTTTAGGTATGGACATTGAGCATAGAAAAAGTTATAATGGTACAAAGTTAGCTTCTCAAACAGAGTTCACTAATTTCCCATACTTAGGAAATTTTGTGATATTGAAGATATATAGTGAGAATTTAATCAACTGATGAAATATATGACAATCAATTAATCTAACTAGATAAGGATCTAACAGAGTGTGTGATCTTTGTAGATAGAGATCAATGATGCACGTGAATTCAATTTGTTAAAGGCTACCAAGATTGCATGTACTAGTGACATGTGTCATAATCACAAATTTTGAGTAGTAGATCAATGACATGTGGCTATTTGTGTATATGGAGATTGATGGTGTGATTTGAGTCAAATTGTCAATGCATGGAAGGCATTCAAGGCTACCAAGTGGATTGATCTTGGAAGCAAAGATTTAAGATCAATCATGAGTGATACAAAGAAAATACCAAGATACTTCTAATGATATTGATGGATCATGTTATTTAAGATGTGTGAGGATATGAGATGAAGACACGTGTATGTAGATGATTTTGCATTAACTAGTGACCATTGGAATTTGAATTAACAAAGGGAATAACTAGTCTATAGTGTTTGAGACATATATTTTGATCCAAGATGAATCTCATGGTGGTGTGAAAGGAAAATTTGAAGAGGAATTAAAGGTACATATATAAAATATATATAAAATATTTGAATGTTCATATAGTCAAAGATATTGAGCTCTAAAATTGACAATGTGTTTGACCATGTTTTATAAGTGACCCAAGAAGCATAATTGAGTTGTTATTGAAGGTATTTTGATGTTTAAAGATGAAATAAATATTTAAGAGTGTTATATAATCTATTAGGACCATATATTTGGATTATGGAGGTTTTACCAATCCATATTCAGTGTGAATAATTGCATAGAAGTTGATTATGTTTGTTGAATCCACTAACAGATTAAGTATTCACTTTACAGAAGTGAGTTGAAAGAGTTATGAGTAGAATTGAAGAATAAAATGAGTATGGGAATGTTATATAAGTCTAAAAGTCTTATTAAAAGTCATTTTTTATCATATTTTTCCCCTAATCAATTATGGAGAGTCAAAATAGCTTGACAATATATGACTAGTCTGAGTGGTCATTCTAAGAGAGTTGAATTAAGTTCTTAGAGCTTATGTTGAAGTGTCTAAATAACATGGAGGTGTATTATAGGTCTTGATGGTTTCATCCATGTGATATATTCATATGGATATGTGAAATATTTGAGTTTTTAATTCAGAAGTTTGAGACTGTGTTTTTTGTGTATGAAAGCCTAAAGAGAGAGGAGACCTAATTGGTAGGTTCAAGGTGTGAGTTGGTTTTCCAGGTGGAATGGACCCATATAGGAGTAATAAAGTGGATATTGGAAACATTTTTATGTGTTATAAGCATTGGTGAAATTTTAAAGTAGTCTAAGAGGTTACAAGAGTAACATGTGGATGTTAAGGCCTAATGGATGATTTGAGTCTTAAGGATTATGGATGACATATGGAGTGGAGTGTATCACCTATTTAATGTGTATGAATAGATATTTAAAAGTTATATAAATTATGGTAATCATCTTGGCTGACAAAGATGGGTTTGATGAGTGTATGGTATAGATACTAGGCATAATTGGCCTATTTGGAGTAGTGTTGAGAGTGAATAGTTCTAAGCAAAGGAGAGGACCTTTGAAAGAGATGGTACATATCATTTAGGACCAATATAGAGTGAATAGGACCATTAATTTTTATATGATCAAGTTTATGTAGGAAGACACATAGTTCATTGGACCTAATGAGCCTAGAAGAGGCAAATTGAGCTAGTAAGACCTAGAGATTATCTGAGAGGCTAAGCAAATGTGTAGATGAGAAAAAGATTTGTGAAGACTGTGAGAGCCATGTCAATGTCTTAAGATGCAAATTAGAGTTTTTATTGAATTTATTAACTTTTTTTCATAACTATAATGTTGAATTTATAGGTTTGATTCATGAGAACAAGTGAAGGTATGTAGATTGATCCGAAAGGTGGTTTTGGATGCCTTGTTTGTGTGTGAAGGTTTGAATGGTTGAAGAGGATTGAAGGAGGTTTTTCTGAATGGTTTCTCTATTATATTGAGAAGTAATAAGATTTTTGTATTTGTTCATTTCATAGATGTTGTGTTGGTGCTCAACATCTTAGGCAAGTTGGTGCTTGTCATCTTTAGGGGTTGGTGCTCCTTGTGAAGTGGGTGATTCACTAAAGTCTCATGTTTGTAATCATATTATAGGAAAAGTATTCCATGTTTTTTTTAGAATAGAGAGTGGTTTTTATCCCCTAAGTGGGGTTTTGATATATATCTTATGTTATCTTGCTTATATTTCATGTTCATTATTATGTGTGGGTTATTTGCTTCTTGATTGCTTATGGTGTATGGCTAAGGGTTTAAAGTATTTAGATTGAAGTTTTGAAATACATTGATTCAATAATTCAACCCCCCTCTCAATGATTTTACCTCTAACATAAGGATATCATTCCACTCTTTTAATAAATTAATAAAAAGATGCAATAATAGAAATTACAACAAATCATATGATAAGATGCAATACTAAAATGAAATGGATTGATCTACTACATAAATATTGTCAAACCATTCATTCTAATAATCTATAGCTTAATTGTCTTATTATTATATTAATTATAATTATTCAGTGACTACTTCTAGAGTAGGGGTAAAGAGAAATGCAAAAAGTCCTAGCTCAAAGGAGATATCACTCTAATCTACAAATAATAGGTGAGGGACTATGGGTAAATCATGGATGGAAACCACATAATGTATAAAACTTATAAATGCCATATAAAAACAAAGATTCATGATTTTAAGACCATAGCTAACAAATTGGAATTATTTGGGACTGTTAAACAAGCTTTAAATTGTAAATAGAAAACATAAAACATAGGGATCAATGTCGATTATCTTAGAATCAGTATGAATTATATAATCGATGTCAATTTGTATAGGAATCATAGTATATCATAACAATGGGGATATAAAGATTAGGATGGGGCCTAAAGGTATGCTTTAAGGGATTCTAAATGACTTAAGGATTATTTACTAATTATCTAACTAGATTAAGGGAAGTAAAAAAATGTAAACAAACAATACAAGAATTCAAATATATTAAAAAGAGCTATATACTTACCTCTAAAATGCTTCCCCTATTATAGATACTTATCACATTGATGCAAATGATTTTAAATTTTGAATGAGTGTGAATAGACTGAGATAGATTTGTCATTATTCTTTAGGTATTCCAAGATAATTTAACATTCTAGTGTATGAATTCAAGATCCTCCATCTCAAGGATGGTCTGGGTTTAAATTGACGTATATCCTAATAGGATCAATGAAAATAATGGGGATCAGTGTTAATATAGCCTAAGTTTACACTATTTATTCAAACAACTCTAATTCATGAGGTTAAAATTAGTCTAGGTTGTTTTTAATTAGGTTCAACTAGTGAAAGGTTGTTAAGAGGTTAAAACAACCTACTTCTAATAAATTTGGGGAGATTTGAATAGATTTAGGGAAACTTAATTAGTTACCTAGGTAAAAAGTAATTAGTAAGACTAATTACATGACATAAGAACTCTAATTGATGAGGTTAAACTTATTCTAGGTTGTTTTTAATAAGGTTCAGCTAGTGAAAGGTTGTTAAGAGGTTAAAACAACCTACTTCTGATAAATTTTGGGAGATTTGATTAGATTTAGGGAGGGTTAATTAGTTACCTAGGTAAAAAGTAATTAGTGAGAATAATTACATGAAATAAGATGGTAATGGTAAAACTACATTAACTAAGGTAAAAAAGTATGGGGAAGCAGTAAGACACATGTATCAATACTAATATAATAGTGTAAATTCGTAGTGTCTATAGAAGCATAATAAAGGATCAACTTCATTTTTAAAAAAAAATAGATGTACTTTTTGATTCAATTAACATATAATGATTTTTTGTTAGATATTTTATTAAAGTAAAACCATGGATATGTTTCAAATTATAAACAAGGTAGGTTGGTATCTTATTTTTAATCTCGAGGAGCTTGTCGGTCATGTCAAATTTAATGACTCAACTTGAAAATTTTGTTTGTAAAAAAGTTTGAAATTGGTTAAAAATGAATGGTAGGAAGATTGGAGACACCACTAAGTTTGTCACTGAAGTAAATCTTAATGGGAATGTTTTCCACTATCATTATTATGATAAGAATGAAACATACCAAGCCAATTGGAAACCATTCCTGCATTAAATGTAGCCTTGAAACATGGTATATATAGTGTTTTCATTTATTTTGTTAATTTGCATCCTCTAAAATATTTTTTTGTATAAACCAATCTCTATTAATCATATTTGTGTATTTTTTTTGAAAGCATAATCACTTTTACCATTTGATGAAGCTTTGGAATCCATTTGTGAGATGGTAGGCATCCTTTGTAATATTTATAGGATATATATTAAATATCACATTGAGGTGTGGATTCATTTTATCTTTAGAATATGATATTTTTTATAGTTGAAATAAATATTGAAAGAGATAGTGTATGATTTTTTTTATCTATTCAAAATCAATGATAAGGTTGGAATAATAGATATGGGTTTCATCTACAAGTAGAATCCTCTAGATTTCATAAAATTGTATTAATTTTCTATTGCATTGCAATATATTCATACATGTTTTGTCTCTTGGCCAAGTTTAGAATGTGGATGTTTTTAAAAATGACATGCATGCATATCTAGTGTACACACACACACACACACACACACACACACACACACACACACACACACACACACACACACACACACACACACACACACACACACACACACACACATTATTTTTCATAGTTTTGATATGGTAGGTGTCCTTAGTATTTGTGTTTTAACAACTATTTACTCTCATTAGTTGGATTTTAACACATATTTTCACTAAGTAGTTTGATAATGTTTTAAAAAAAAACATGAAATGTGTTTTAAATTTTAATTTTCTCATAAAATAAACAATGATATATATTTTTCACGTAGTTTTTATTTAGACATTAAAAATTCTATATGTCTTTTTGGGTTTTTTTAATGGGTATTTGTTAAAAATTGTAATATGTTAATCAATTTTCTTATTCAGTCTACATATATTCAATTATTCAAAGGAAGGTTGATTTTTTTAAGGCTACAAATGAAAAGGGTTTCAAGTTTTTCCATATAACTTGATTTGATATTTATGTTTGTGTATGATTTTGATGTATGAATAAGAAATAAAAAGAGTATTTTAAAACCATGCATTTTATTTCAAGTTTTATAGTGAATGGATTGGATTGTTGTTTGATTCATCTTCTAACACTTGATTTAATTTAAATTGTAATGAAGTTTTGAACTTTGGATGATATAAATATAGACATGTATGCATAAAAATAACATGAAAATGAGAATTTGAATGTAATTATTTCAAAATAATCTTAGTTAAAATGTGGAAATAACACTTGCATGAATTATATTATTTTTTTGGTTTTTAACTTAACATTATTTTGATGCAATGATCAATGATTGATGTAGAAAAAATAGGTCAACCTTATAGAGGCCATAACTTTTGACTCATAGTTTCATTTGAGCTCTTCCATGCGTCAAAATGTCCATCTCAAAAAGTTTAATTCTGCTCTAAGCTACTCTATTTGCTTAGATTTGATTTTGATATTTTTCAGAGGCTGATCGTCTGAGGGTCTGAAATTAGTTTTTAATGATTTTTTTGGAATTTTCTAAATTTAGAAATTGTATATTTTTACAACCAAAAGTCAACTTCAGTTGAATTTCGTCCCATAGTCTAATTTTACTATTTAGGTTATTTTGGAAAAAAATTAGTGCCACACGCGCTTGCATGCAAAACTTACTATAAATAGTGGCTACTAAAAATAGACATTTTTTTAGATTTTAGTTTCTTTTTCAAATTTTTTATGTAGAATTTAATTTCTAAGTTTAGGCTTATTTAAACATGGTTTGGGTTTGTAATTATTTCAAGAAATCAATATGAATCAATTTTGAGTATTGGTTCAAGATCTTGGCCTATTGGTAATTTTCTTGTTCTTGTTAGTTTTTGAGTTCATTAATGATGTAGATGATATTTCTAAAAACCTTGGAATGAAAATAGTTTATATATGCATACATAGTTTTAATTTTTTTTTGACATGACATAAGTTGATATATTTAAAAAAGAATGATTATAAAAGTTACAAAGATGTGTATTTTGTATGCATCAGTCTATATTAATTTTTTGAATTTTTAAGTTAATTTAAAATTTAAATTAAAATCTAGTAATAATGTTTTCTGAATTAATAAAAGATATTAATTTTTTTAGAGTTTTGCAGATATTGGTGAAAAGAGTGGTAGTTTTATCCTACCTTATTTCGGTTCAATTTTGATGTTATCATTGAATAATTCATATGTTTATTGTAAAAAGACTTCCAACATCATTATCTTATGTTATTTGACCTCAAATTAGTTTCTTGATTCAATAGTATTCATATATATGTTTTGCACACAAATATAATACTCTACCGATACATGGTTTTAAAAACTATTTGGTGCATTTAGATGTATTACATTATGATATAATTCCATAATGGTTAGAACTCTCCAGTAATGAAGTAAAAATATATTATCTTATGTATGTTTCCATTTCATTATAAAGATAATATGTCTGGTTGGAGTCATGGATATCACAATTTAGATGAAAATGTTACATGAAAACCTTTGATAGACTTAGTTTTAGATGATAAGAAGTATTACCTTTTTTTAAATTTATATTTGAATTTTTAGACTGATTATTTTTAGTTTATGTCATACTATATTTAGGATAGTATACTATATTATTTTGGTATTTTGATTTTATAAGTATTAAAATTCATGTGGATTATGGAAGTTATTTCATTTTCTTATGTTTTGGATGATACATCAATTTTGAATAGTTTAATAGCTTATATAAAATGTGTGATTTAAATACAATTTCCAGTATCAATTTAGTAATTAGTGTTTTTTCTTGGTATAATATTGAATGTAAGTGTTAAAATTGTTGTTTTATCATTTATTGAAGATATAAGCTATTAACTTAAATGTTTTAAGATTAATTACTTTAGATTAGTCATTTATAATTGTTTCAATCACCCAAGGATTTATATTTATGATTAATCAAGTTCTTATAAGTGGGCCCCACCACACCCATTAGAGAATTATTTCATCCTCTAAAATTATTATGTATTAAGTATTAATAAAGATCACTTTGAAATTAATCAAGTTCAATTATTATGAAATTATTATTTAAAGGCTATAGTTATATAATTAACTTTAATAAAGTACATTTATGTTAGGAGATTTGATGTTTTCATAGTCCATGAGATTGAGAATCAGATTTTTGGGTCAAAAAATTGTGTGCAAATTTTTTTCTCGGTGCATTTCGAATAACCATACTTGATTCATCATCAATAAAATTCATGCTTGAAAACTCTAGACCATCAACCTTATATATAAAAAATATAATGTCATGAGATGTTGAGAACATATAGAAATGCATGGAAAAAATAATTTGTATATAATTTTAACCCAAAAAATCAATTCTCTATAAGTTAAATTTATTTTAATATAATTAATTAAATATTAGATATAACTTAAAATAATAACTAACTTCCAAATAAAAACTTAAAAAAAACATGAAGGACATCATTCAAAAAGGAGAAACATACATAGTTACAAGAATTTTTATAGTTCAATTTTCATAATATATTTCATCTTGTAAAATAAATCTCTAACATCAAGTGTTATTTACAGGAAGATCAAACAACACTTTCTCTAATGATGAAGTGTTCTGCTTGGTAAAATTAGTTATATCCAGGTTTATTATTTAATTATAAACTCATATATGAATATGGCCAAGATTACTAACCTTATGAGGACTATAAAATAATATAGTCATAGATGTGGATTACATTTATACTTTTCCCAAATAATAAAAAATAATCCTAATGTTGTGGGATAATTTGTTGAGTTTTATTTATTCATGATTAATTTCTCATAAATTCTATAAATTAGCTATGAAGTTCTATGTTTCTCAATAAATAAATTAATGTTTGAATATGAGTTTCTTATTTCCTTTATCATGTTATTTTTCACCTCTTATTTTATATGTTTCATTTCCTTTTGTTTAACTTTTATTCTCTTTCTTTAGTTTTTATTTTCTGTTAATTAGATTAATCTATTTATTTCATTATCTTTTTATTTAAGTCTAGTTTATTTATCATGTTCTTTTCTTTTCTTTAGTTAGTTTTATTTAATTATATTTGTTTTAATTAATTTATTTAATGTTCTTTAATTTAAATTTAGATGCGACATTAACTTTAATAGTATTTATAGTTAGTATTTATAATTCACTAATTTATAATTTTATTAATCTCTAACATTTAATTAGTTTCTTTGTCTTGCTTGTTTAATTTAACCTTGTGTTTCCTTAGTTTTTTTGGGGGGTGTCTTTCCTTCTTGTTCTTGGTTCTTATTTCATTTTGAAATTTTTTCTTATGAATCATATAAAAAATCATTTTATAAATAAATAATGTGATGACACCAAAAATTATCACAAAGATAAATGTGATTCATTTATTCAAACAATTCAAATCTCTAAGAGAATTACTTCGCAATAGGCATTACTTTTTTGGAGATGATGAACAATATAAGATAAATTTTGATATCCAATATTTGGTTACTTGAATTCAAAATCTTGATAATTATAAAAATGTTATAGTTATTGATTTAACTATTTGGATATTATGATCTAATCTTATTTTTGTTATGTCTTGAAATATTCAATAATATCTTGTATACTTTAATTAATATTGATTTTCTATAATTCAGTTATGTCTTGCATTTTATTGAAAAATTGCATACTTAACCTTTTAAAATATACCTTTACACCTATTGAACTTATTTTAAGTCTTAGGTCCATATAATTAAACTGATATGATTCCACCTCAAGACATTAATGATAAACAAATGAGTATATTATTTTATCTTACATTTTAAATGGTCAACATGTATCTCATCCACATTGATCAATAAAAATTATTAGGGTCTATATACTTTATCCATATGTTTTGGTTGTATTATTATACCAAGAGAATGTTTCATTAAGGATCATATATATTTATCAATATCTAGGGAGATAAGAAGAAGTCCTTTCTCTCACTTGGGTTGGGTCACTCACATGCATATAACTATATGAACATTGACTCAGATCATTTGAGATATGTAGTTTTAACACTTGATAACATGCAATATTTATAATAAAATAAAGTAACTCACACCACACAATTGTAAATTCATAATGATAAATCTCACTACTTGATAAATATTGTAGTCATCCCTCATTATGAAAATGAGAAGGGGCGAGGCCTTATTTTTAATAAATAAAATACCCTAACAATTTTTTTTGGTTCACATATAATATAATACCCATATGAAGTGTGTGGTGAACATGTTCCATGTGGATATGTAACTTTGACTTTATTTAAGTTGAATATATTAAAATTTTATTAGAAAATATACTAATCTAAGTAAGCTTAAGCATTATAATGTTATAACTAATTACCCTATCACCCCTACCTTAATTTATTTTTAGGGAGTGTGTACAAAAAAGGTTAAACCTCTAAACTTATTTCAAAAAACTAGGCTTGATTAGATACCTAGGTATTGTAGATACCCAAATTTGTCACAAAACCTTTATTTCCATATTTTATTCACAATATGTCTTATTTTGATAACTTGTACATTTTATCCCATTTATAGGATAGTCTTAATCTCAAAATAAGTTTCAATTTAGTCAAAAAGCCTAAAAATAATCCTAATATTTATCCAGAAGGCATTTTTTAATACACATAAGCTATTATAACCTTTTATCCAACTTTGACTTGATAATTGATCCCTATTTATATCTTAGATGAACCTCTAGCTATACGTGTCCATCTTGGATATGATCATTCCCCTACCAATTTATCTCTTTATTTGTGTATTTTTTTGTTTATTTTCAATTAAATAATGCTTAACCTTTCCCATTTAAATTTTAAAAAGTCAACTAATACATATGCATCATCCTGAATCATTCTATATATGCAAATCCTTTCCAAACTAATCTATCAGAGAATAAGGAGGAATATATAATAAAATTGAAGAGGGAGGGAGAGAGAGAGAGAGAGAGAGAGAGAGAGAGAGAGAGAGAGAGAGAGAGAGAGAGAGAGAGAGAGAGAGAGAGAGAGAGAGAGAGAGAGAGAGAGAGAGAGAGAGAGAGAGAGAGAGAGAGAGAGAGAGAGAGAGGGTGTAGCCTATATCCAAGCTTTTCCATTCAATTTTTTCTTCACAATACATCATAGTTTCATCACTTATCCATCTTAGTATCTCTATGAAATTATTTATGCAAAGGAGGGTAAATATTATTTAGTGTTTGGAATGATCATTTCTATGAAAGATGAGTTTGAAACCTTTGATTGAGATATTACATCCACACACAAAATAACTGTCATTTCATTGCATTGATTTAGCTTATTCTTATGACACTTGGGTTTGTATTCTTTATTTCAATTGTGTATGTTCAAATCTACTTAATTGTAATTTTATTATTTATATTTTGATTAGAAACCATAATTATGGTAAATAGCTACAATGATTATAAAAAATATTCTATAAAATAAAGATATGTGATATAAGGATTTCATCTAGAAATTAGTACAACATATAATATTTACCAAAAAAATTAAGATGTAACTCAAGGATCTCACCAAAAGTATAAGTACACAACACCCCCATTAATGTGGGTAGAAAACTTGCCCAAGATGATGATTATTATTATTATTGTTATTATTATTATTATTAACTAAAAGAATTTAAAATATTTTTTGTGTGCACTTAAAATTGCTTGCTTCATTATTATTGACTAATATTTCTATTAGTTGACACTAATTCTACTTAATCCATATTATTCTACTAATTTATCCTATTTATATCCATATATCTAATATCCCCATCAATTATCCTTCATTTTCAATCCTTAGTCTAATCCCATTGCCTCATTAATTCTTTTAAATCTCCCATTATCCTAATCTAATTCTAATTATCCATTATATGGGAATTTTAAATTCCCATAACCCCACCTACCCACCTAATAACCTACAACCTAGGCCTTCCTACATCCTTATAAATCCTAATCCTCCATCTAACCCCCACTTAATACTCCATTATCCCTAAGCTAATGGAGAAGTCTCTCGAATTGGAGAAGCTCCTCCAAGTCTCTAGAAGTATCTAAATCAGAGACTTCTAAGGAATTTAATATTCCTTGAATAATCCATAGCCATTGATCTCATCCTTTCAACTTTGAATATCAACCCTTTATATTCCCTCCATAATCTATATAATCAACCCTTCTCCTCCATGGAAGACAATCTATCAAGCTCATAGCAAACCCATGTACATTTAGCAATCAAAATAACATTTCTATAACACCATTATGCCAAAATCAATCCTCAATCAATCATCCATCATCAATCATCTTTGATCAATCATCCATGTCAATCTGAGTCTACATGTAATCAATTACAAATCCATTTGTAAATCTTAGAAAGAGGTTATTAGGAGTAAGGATTGGTAAGTTCATATCATTATGATTTGTTTCTAGAATCTTTCCTAATTAGGTAGTTTGTGTTTTGAGTTTGAATTTGCTTGTTAAATTCATATAGTGTGCTCAAAATCTCTCTACATTTTGGTCATCATAGTGGGAGGAGCACTCCCCTTTTAGACTAATCTAGTGTGTGAAGTGTGATAATGATATTTTTAGGAAAAAATTAACACAAAGTTGGAGTCTACAATCCTCTTTACTATCAGTAATCTCAATGATAAATCCATAATTTTAAATAAAATTGGCTTTTGTGTTCATGCATTATTATAGATACTCTATTATTTTACAAGATGAATTAGGCCTTTTAGTGTGCTAATTTTATTATTGTGTTGATGTACTTTGTGCATTTGTTATGACTATTCTAGGTGTTTTTATTTGTACATAATTATAAGTTTTATAGAAAACAAATTTGTAACATAGGGCATGTTAAAACTTGTGGATTGATATGATTAAGATGATTATTTGAGTTAGTTTTGTTGTAGACTATGTAGCTATTTATATCCCATTAGTCTACTTTGATTTATTACATTAGGAAAATACAACCCTCCAAGTTCACCCCTTTCATAGCAGCTACGTAGTTTTATAAAAATGGAGCAATACATTATATCTAATAGACCTCTCATCTTATAGGATGCCATTCAAACTAATACTTAAATTTTCCAAATAGAGGGCTATCAATATATAATTTCTAAAAGCATTGTATTCTATGAGATAACTTTAATTTTCTCTTATATCACATTATGCATGTCTAATAGAAACTTATTCTGTATTATACTTAATAGATATGTGTACCTTGTTATGATATTCTTATTTTAGCACAAGCTATGAACCTATTGGCAAAGGTAAGCTGACTGGGTTAAACATAGGTTCATAGTATTTGGTGAAATAGTGGCAATACTTTGGCATTCTTTTGATAAGCATTAAAACCTAACACCTTTATAGTATTTCTATGGGTCTATACACTGAGCTCCTATTTTGGCACTAAATGCAATTCTATGGGTAAAGGAAAGATGATCAAGTTGAACACCTATTGTTAGGCAAAAAGTACCAACACTTCATATAATATCCCCATGTATTTTTTGTCTTGCACTAATTTCATTTCATTAGAAGACATCCCTCTCCTTCATATCATCAAAACTTTACCATTATTCACCAAATTCTTATGTACATATGGATAAGTTTTATTTTACTCATGTGTGATAACAAATACAAATTCACTGGGAGTAAGTAGAGTCATTTTACATTGGAAAATGCATGCTTTTTCTTGCTTGAGTATCTAACGAAAATTGATTTCATTTCATGTTTTTTAAAACAATCATCAAATTTTAGGAGATGCTATCTAGCTGAGGCATTTCTTTGAAAAGAATTAGAAAATGATGTATCCCCCATCCACAAGCTCTTACTTTGGCACAAGCTATGAATCTATTGGCAAAGGTGAGTTGGTTTGGATTTCAACTGAGGATCATTGAATTTTCAAATATCCAAATCATGAAAAATGTATTATCAATATTAAAAAACCATATATATTAATGTATTAAATGATTATCACTTGAATGTTGTTATTTCCACTACTTTATAGGACTTTAGTGTCCTGAGTTTGGTAAATTGACTTCTTGAAATTCCTCTTAATAGGGCATAGATTGGGTGTCATTATGAATTGTGTATCTCTTTGTATGTGACTCTATTAATTATGTTGGTCTTTATTAATGATTCTATAAGTCTCCTAATCACATACCTCAGCCTACCATCCAAAATTTCCATCCACCTTACCTCATCCAAGCTAGGCATTAAATGCCGAAGGGAAAGTATTTTTTTTATTAAATTATGGATTGAACAAGTTGAATGGAAAATTATTTTTTAATAAATTCATTATGTCTATGCTTTCTGTGTAGGATTTAAACCATCTATGTTGAATATTGTGAAAAAACTCCATAAGTTTGGTTTAATTTTTATTAATATCTAATTTTTTTTCATGTACGATCTTTTAAGTTGACACATGCAAATTTTCCAAGATTTTTCGTTTAACTATCAATTATTGAAAAATCCAAAAATTATTTTTGATTTATTCAAATATCAAACTAATAATACTATTTTTTAAGTCACCTTTCAAATTCTAGTCTAAAATTCAAAAAATAACAATCTATATGTATTGATCGAACGTTAATATTTTGCATCAAAGATAACTAGTCCTTGAATCAGCTAAAAATATTATTTATTTAAAATTTGTTTATCAAAATAACATTTGTCTTGCAAGATCACTTGTCAAAGGTATAATTAACTCAACTACTAACACTCTTGTCTTTCAAGACCTCTTTTTGAGTGCCAAAAAATCAAAAAATACTAACCATGTGCTTGCAGACCACTTATCAAAGAATCTATTTGAAACTTTAAAAAATCAAATTTTGATTATCTATTTCATCTTGTTGTAAAAAAATCATTCCTTGTATATACTCGTGTGTACGTTACTTGTAAATAATCATTTTATCATGCCCCTCACACATAGGTAATTAGTTGGTAAATTAATTATATCATGTGTTTCCCTATTTTTCAAGCCACCCTATAGGATAGAACATGACATGAAATTAATCCCTATGAATGGTATTAATTTATATGGATTAGTGACATGGATTTCATCATCATGTGCTGACCAAACTCCATGTTTTGACATAGTATAACAATTAGGGATAGTTGTCATTAGGCTAAGCAGTTGACCCATATAGGCCATCCATGAAGGGGAAGAGTTAATTCTCTAAACTAAGAATTAGATAGTACCCTATATATAATTTGTCCCCAATGTACCGATGTGTATATTAGGGATACACCTACATAGCCTATATATACCTTACATAAGATCCCTTGGCCATAATAGGTGTACCACTATAGGAGGTGAGATAAAATCTGAAGTATCCATCATGTACAAGTAGGGCTGAGAGGGTCTGGTCAAGTCTGTAATGGGTCACTAGCCTATAGCCTCACCTGTGTAGCTGTTGGATGGTGTAGGCATTAAGTTACACACCCTTGAGTTTACTAATCATAGGTTGTGGTTTACTTGTTTGGGTGTTTATTACGTTATACTTGTGTTGTTTGTGAGTTAGGTCATCCTTCACCCAAAACATCCCATGTATCTATGTATTTTGCATAACTTATCTTTTACATCCTATCATATTGTATATTCTTACCACATCTTTATCCCATCATCCTTTTTATATATCCTAATCAGTCATTATTCCATCATACATAGTGTCTTTAGCTATCTTTGTCTTCGTCCTATTCCATCTCCCATCTTGCTTAACCATATACACTTATCATACCCCTTATCATCCCTCATCTTATCATCATCACCATCTTCATTCCATCTCTAATCATCACCCTACATCCTAATCACATCTTATATATCCTAAACCCATCCCATTGTACATAATTTATTTTCTTGTGCATCTACTAATCTTATCCCATCTTAGTTCCACCTATCTTTAATCCATCACTCTCTCATATTAATAATCATATTTTCCACCCCTATCTCACTATCAATTCATACGTATTATCATTTTATATTTTATCCAATCTACTATTTTATCTTAAACATATTCACCCATCCTTAGTCATACCCCTATCACTAACATCTTATACATCTTTATCTCATTATTCTCCTACATATATCCTTTCATCTTGTACATCCTTATTTTATACATATTATAATATTAGATCCTTTTTATTGTCCCTATCCTTTCCCCCATCTTGTCCTCATCCCATCATACCCATTCATCATTAGTCACATCACCTATATCTTGTCTTATACATCCTTATCTTATTATCAACCTTTTGTACATATCATTCCCTTACATCCTTCTCACATCTGACATCCTTGATTTTATCCCATTCTAATCATACCCATTCATCATTAGCCACATCCCTCATCACCAATATCTTATCTTGTACATTCTTAACATCATATTGTAAATATTGTCCTTTTGTACATCCTTTTTGCCTTATTCTTGTCTTAGTATAACTATATCCACCACATCTTCCAAATTTGACCTTATCCATATTTGTTTCACCATCATCCCCATATCATTTTGTCTAAATTTTCCTTCATTTTGTATATCCTTGTCATCATCCTTTGTATCATGTATCTTGTCATTAGCCACATCCCCATCACCTATATTTTGTCTTAAACATCATTTGTTCTCTTGTATATCCTCTAGTCACATCCTATCCTAGTCATATCCCATCACTTAAATTTTATCTTTTGCATCTCCCATCCCCCATATTTCCTTCATCCCATCCTAATATAGTCATAACTTCCCACCATTTAGTCATCACCCCATCACTCATAACCTAATAATCATCTTTTATACCCTCTTGTGTATAGTTTTATTTTCTTGTACATCCTACTAGTCATATCACATTCTAGTCCCTCTTAAAATTTGTCATATCCTTAACACATCATAATCACATCTTAACACATCATCCACATCATATTTTGTCATCTATATCTTGTCATAATTCTAATACCAATCATTTGTCTTGACCTTGTCCTCATCACCCATCTAGCCTAATATCACCCTCATTTTATCCTAAGTGGATATTTAGGGTCTAAACTATCCTCATATCATTTCTCTTTATTATCCTCACCCCCATCCCATCATTTAACCCTTCATCACTTCATCATCACCTATCATTATACCTATTGTCCTTTCTCCTAAACACTTTCATCACATAAATCATATCCCATTCTACATTGAGAAAATTAGTCCAAGATTTTATCTAGTACTATTGCCCTATCCACACCATCCTATCATCCTAATCCACTTGATTAAATATCATACCTAGTTAATATCTTGTTAGCATCTTGTCAGCTTGTTAGTCTCAATCTAGAAAACCCATCAACTATCGATATTCATTATTACAATCATCTTTCCTTATTCATAACTAACAACCATCATATCACCCTCTTTCTATTTTAAATTTAAAAACCCATCAAAATCCCTCAATACATTTGCTAGGTTGATAACAAGATATCATTGATAGGTTGTTCACACCTATTACACTATCAGTCTAAAATTTGATCATAATATTTAATCCATTAGTTTATGTCATCCCCATCCTCATCTATCATACTATCTCAATATTTTGATATTTTTTTTTCAAGAACCCCATCTAATCCTTAGAATACCTTCATATCGTCATCAATAATTCCCATGGATTTGGACCTAGTTCTTGTAGACCAATACATATTAGCCATCAAGGATGAAGTCCTTTTATGGGCACTAGAGTTAGGTGATCACCTACCTTCAGACCTTAATCCCATTCTTCCCAAAGAACCATCCTATATCACCACAAAATCAATCTCAACCTTCCTTGATGTGGTCACCCTAATCAATCAATACGTTACAAAGAATAAATATGAATTATTTTTATAGCTATGGAATATGGGTGTTCACTTTGTCGATGATTTTGACCCCATGAGCCTAAATTCACATCCCAAAAAAGTCCAACATCAACCCTTATCCCATTCCCCTCCAACATCTACTAGCCATATTCAAAACCCTTTGGCCCCAATTCATACCTATCTATAATCAAACCCACCATCTACTAATCATCATCCATCACCTTTATCAACCAACACCATGTAATTAGATCCCACTCTCATAGACCAATACATAACTACCAAAAAGGATGAGATCATATTTCAATTCATTATGATGGCTGTACCACTTCTCGAAGGTGTTGACCCCCTTCAACTTATTACACCTCCAAAACAAACCCCTTTATGTAAGTCTCCTTCCAATCCCCCATCCCCTAGTCATACCCAATCATCTACCCTTTCCCCTACTAGAAAATGGAATCCAATCTTGGCCACCCATCCATCTACCTAGCCACATCAAACACCATCTAATCTAAAGTCTAATTCTTCCACATCAACGTCATAAATCAAAGTGGGTTCTTATACTCTCTTTCCTATATCTTTGGAATTCCTTTTCCAATAATGTATCACCACTAACATGATGGTATATCCACCCATACAACATCTTGATCCTACCAAGCCCAATCTCTCTTGGTATAAATCAAACCAATATTGTCTATATCATCAAACTTAGGGGAATTCCATTAAATGATATCAAAACTTCTGAGACTATGTCTAAGACCTCATCAACAATGGTGAAATAGTAATCAAAGATGAATTAGATGAATTTAAATACTTGGGTGAATAAGAAGAGGAATTCCAAGATTCCATTACCTATCACAATCAAACCCTTCCCCTTCCAAGCCAAGGTCAAGACATCCTATCCTCCATGATCCTCCCATTTTTGACCACCCATCCATTCAAAACAAGTCTACTCCCCATAAACCTAGTCCTTTTATATCCCATAATCCATTTTATGGACATATATTTTATTCATCCATTATTCATTCATAATCTCCCTCTTACCCATCACATAAAATACCCCATATTGAGAGGAAAATCATGGAAAAATCATCTTTTACTAGAAACATAGCTTTATGTACATCAAAATCTACATCAAAACCACTATAAGAATCACGTGCAACACCACTATCTAAATCATATTCCTCATCAGAATCATCATCCCTTATTGATATTTTAGTACATGATGATAATCCATGCTCTTTTAAACATCCCAATTAGGATGATGAAGTCATAACTAAATTTTTGAATGCTTTATAAGTTTAATATTTTTAGAGTGGATCTAATCCTACCTTGGATACATGTATTAATGATACTTTTGATATTATTGAGGATACTTTATCCAACACTGAGGCTAAGATCCTAGTGAAATTTATTAGGACTATACTACCCATTATCCCCTTACTCCATCACACAACATTCATCATCCACTCGCATCCATAATCCCTATATCATAGTCCATAAGGGGAATACATTGGAACATGCCTCATTGAATTCCCATTTGCATGAAATATCATGTGCCACAAATATAAAATTCCAAGACCATATTACAAAAGACATAAATCATAGTCAAATCATTTTTTATCCCATCAATCAAATCTAATCAAAATCAAATCATCATCTTAATAAAAAAATGTCTTCCCTTAGTGAAGCCCAATATCAGGTAGTAGGGGACCATCAAAGTCAAAATAATCCTTATTTATCAAGTAAAAAAAATCCTTTTGTGAGGCTTAAAATAAAGTACCAAGTGGCAATCAAAGTAAAATCCAATCAATAATTCAAAATAAAGATGAAAATAATAATTTCAAGGTCGATCATCCTCTTAATGTTTGGGTCAAATAATTAGGAAGTCATAAGGTATTGGATCCCTTAATCTCATGACACCAATATAATTGATCCCCTCCACTATATCCAAAGGTGTATGTAACTATTGGACCCCATTTATGCTCCCCATCTCATCACATCATTCATAATCATATTCCTCCTTCATATCCTATATCCCATCATCACAATCATGACATACCCCCATCCATATCATATCTCACATCCCTAGGTAGCATGGTCCCTCGTAGGGGTCATAAAGACACTTGGTTAAAACATTTGGAGGACTTTGAATAAAGAGTCAATAAAGGTCACCATCACATGGTCCTATAATCACCTTTTTCCAAAATAGGTATCAGCTAACATCTCTATCTAGCATCAACATCTTGTATCTCTCACATCATAAATAAATCAAGATGTTATCAATAAAAGTAAAAAAAAATAAAATTGTACCATGATGAAAACTAGTTTTTGGCATCATGGTAAAATAATCTATGGTCCACATTATTCCTCAACACTTGGGGGCAAATCCATCCATCTCATATCCTCATCCATCCATCCCACTTATTACATCCCTTATCCACCTTGTCTATATCACCCATCATTTTACCCCTTGTCCCATTATTCTTATCCATCATTCACCATCATATCATGCATCTTATCTCATCTTCCTTCCCATCTTGAACTTCATAAGGAAGTGGAAGGTGTCTTGAGAAATTTTCCAAAACCACCTTGTCATATCTTCCTATAGACACTTGGATTAATAAGCATCTGGTTCCTTCATGATGTAGTCAATGGATATCCCTCGTCCATTCGCCCTTGGTCCCCACAATCATCATCATCCTTTGTATTCACATCCATTATCCCTCCATATTTCTCCTATTTTATAGGATTGGTATTAACTTTCACTAGTAACCCCATTTGTACAATGTATATACATATCCCAAAAATCCCTAAAAAATGAAATATGTCAAAAACCCTAAAAATCTTAAATTTGAAAAAAAATTGAAATAGTCCATCATGTTTTATATTATGCCTAGTCCCTTAGTCGCATCCATCTCCATTTGTCTCATATTTTACGGATATTTGGATACCACATTCCATGTTGAGACTAAATCATAGTGGTCACCCATCACTTCATGTCTTCCATATCATATTATTGGTTAGGTCTTATCAACATACATTACCTTGTCAAAGATTTTAATTTGGCACCCATCACTTCCTATTAAGGATTTTTCATATCTAGCACCCATCCAATTACCCTTTGCTATTATGGAAGGTAATTGATCCCATCACTATCCTTATCATTGCCTCTTCATGTCTAGAATCCATCTAATCACTTTTTCTAGCATGAAAGTTATTTGATCCTATTATCATCTCCTAGTATCCTTACTATATTAGATCCTTGTAGGGACTTTTCTATTGGTAATCCTTGGTCATCAATTTTATACATCATCTTTCATGTCCATTTTTTGATTTGGTTTATTGAACAAATCAATAGTCAAATACCTTATCATGTCTCCATCCTTATATCCTAAACTATGGGCAACACCTAATCTTCATCCTAATAATCATCATATTATCCAAATCCATCCTTCATCCCCATCACATCATGATAATCCTAATCCAACCTATCACCTAGTCACTCATCTTAAAATTAGACAAGACATTGTGACATTACATGTAGATACTTTTATGTTGTTTGTCTACTATTTATTTGTAGTTTGTCTACTGATTATTTTACATCATGTATATATCTTTTTTGTCTTATGTTTTATTTGCATCATGTCTTTTTGTCTTATTGGGTAATGAATGAGGATGTTAGAAGACACCAAAAGTGAATTAGTTCACCATTTACCGATGCATATTAACACAATGTCCTTTTGGTCATACCTATATCATGGGGCATACTACCAAGTGCCATATTTAATGGGTTGTTTATATTATGATGAGCATTATGACATTGTGATGGATTGATCATACAAACCCAACATCACCATTACTCTAATCATCTCATTATCCTTGTTTCCATCACTAATCTAATCCTCTCAACCCATTTGAGTAACATCTAATATTGTATCCTCCTCTAATCATTTGAGTCATATCCTCTCATCACTAACATAATCCTCTAATCATCAATCATCATCATCATCATCATCCCTTAGTCAGAACTACATTGTCTTGTAGTTTGTTCAAACTATGTAGGTAGTACTTGTCCACTTTTTTAGTGTCCAAGGATAGCTCAGCCACTATCTCTATCATCCATCCTCATCCCCTAGTCTTTTGGTCACTTGATCACCTCATTTATTCTCTCTTATTAGCAATATCATATTGATTGATTTATATTTAAGCTAAAATAATATTATCAAATCATCATCTTATCCTAGGATATAACTCTCCCTTACATGTATCCTTTCTTGGGATATGTCTAAATCTTGTATCCCTTTAATCCTATCATCATCCTATTATGATTGATTCCCTCTTGGTATGTGTCTACAACTATACAACCCATCATCTCTATTCCCTGTGCATGTTTCCTTGATAAGGGTATTGTTATCAATTTGTAGATCATTAATCAATGTTGAGCTCATCATCTTCATCTTCTATCCCACATCTAACATCCCATCCCCTCATCTCTCCATCGCATCCCACCCCTCTTTTCCTCTTTCAAGTGGTCATCCAACTCATTTTTCCCCACATGTCATCATCTACTAACTTTCATCTATGAAATGGTTTTTCTTTGAAATACCATTAATCCTTCCACTTCATCTACTTGTAATGCCCTTTTAAATAGGGGCAAAATGTATGCACTAAATCATGCTCACTATGCTAACTATATTAATTTCAACTAATTTAGTCTAAATCCCATATTTCCAAGTTAAAATAGCTAATATCCTATTATCCCCATCACATTACTATATCCTATAACCTTTACCCTATATTAAAATCAATTAATCCCCTCATTAAACCCATAATAGACTCTATTACCTACTAACCTACACCATTAATCCACTAGCCAAATTAAAATTCAAAAATAATCTACCTACCAACCTCTCCTAGCCTCTCCTAAAACCTTAAAACTTATGGGAAGATTTATAGAATTGGAGGATTGTAGAAACCTTCTCCAATCTAGCCCCCTTTCTCTAGAATTTTCTAATTCTATGCTATGAGCTTGTTATATTATCTAAGGATGGAGGGAGGGCTTAGTTTTATAGGCAAGAAGGGAAGGATCAATGGTCCAAATTTAAATTTGGGCCATCGAGATCAAAGGCTAGGATATTTCTATGGAATTAAAAATTCCATGGAAATTTCCTAGCCTTTGATATCGATGGCCCAAATTTAAATTTGGACCATTGATCCTTCCCTTCTTGCCTATAAAACTAAGCTCTCCCTCCATCCTCAGATAATATAACAAGCTCATAACAAACCCATGTCCATTTAATAATCAAACAAGAATTTTTATAGCACCATTATGTAAAAATAAATCTTCAATCAAGCATTCACCATCCATCATCTTTGATCAAGCATCCATGTCAATCTGAGTCTACATGCAATCAATTACAAATCCATTTGCAAATCTTAGAAGGAGGTTATTATAATAAAGGATCGGTAAGTTTATATCATTCTGATTTATTTCTAGAGTCTTTCCTAATTAGGTAATTTGTGTTTTGAGTTTGAATTATCTTGTTAAATTCATATAGTGTGCTCAAAATCTCTCTACATTTTTAATTATAAAAAATATTTATATTTGATTTTTTTAATTTTATAATAAAATTAAAAAATTAAAAAAATAATAAATTTCTAAAAATTTAAATTAAAAAAATAAAATATAAAAAAATAGCTTCCTAATTTATTTAGAAAAAATTAAAATGTTCTGCCTTCATCAAAAACATCCTGAAAATTTTGTGAAATACCCATGCAAGTTCCATTAATTTTTAAAATACCCTTATAAAATGAAAAACTATCAATTAAATTTTAAAAAAGATAACCTCATGATGCAAATAAAATATTAAGCCTCCCTTTTGTAAAAAACATATCCAAATTTTAAAAAAGAGGGCTCATTTACATATAGATGGTTAGAATAGACAAACAAATTTCTTCTTATTGGGAGCATGCTAGTGCCATTTTTTTAAAAATGAAGGCCTAACTCCTAGAAATCAACTATTTTAAATACATCATTATGGTCATATTTGGTGGAAAATACACTTTTTCTTATAATTTAGCAAAAACATACATGATTGATATGTATATATAGACCTATATATATAGACCTATAAGTGTTTGATTTGAAAAATAAAAGGTTGAATCAACATTCTCAAGTATAAAAGAAATGATAATGAGGTCCAATATACTCCAATTCATATTAAAAAATATAGCTTCTCATGGTTTTTATACCATCCTTTAATGTGGATAAAGTTTGGGATACATTATCAATAAGAACCTAGAGTAACTCACACTACACAAATATGATAACACAATGATAAATATGATTGTTTAATAAATACTACATCCATACATCAATATCTAAATGAGTGGGGGATATGCATTATTTTATATTAAAAAAAGGATATAATTAATGCTATTTTTTAGCCTAGATTATTAAATGAGAGTTTTTTACCAAATCCTTTGTGGTTAAAAAATAATTGTGAAGTGGATAGCTAATGTGTCCTATGCAAATATGAAACTTAGACATTTTTGAAGAGTAATTATAAAATATATATATTATTACTATAAAATATGCTAGCCTAAGTAATCTTAATAAATATGGTGTTATAATTAATTGTACCAGTAAATGCAACACATATTCCCATATACAATTCATTCTTAGGCCTCTTTACATTTAATCAAAAAATAGTTAATTAGACTTGATTACATATAAATAATGTTGTATAATCATTGATAAATGTCATGAGTGTGATTTTTAATGAAAATTAAGTTGTCACAAATATAAGGATAGTCATAAAAAACAAGCATAAAAAATAGGTCAAGAAAATAATCGAACAAAACCCAAAAAAGTGGAGATGAACATGGATCATAGGTTTTTAGAGTTCACACTACTAATAGTGTGGGATTGTTTTTGTGAATTTTGAGTCATAAATGTCTAATTATGAATTTATGAAATATTATTTTGGGATATTTCTCATATTTTTCATGGCTTTAAATACCTCCCTCACTTTTCTTGAACTTTTCCTAGATCTTTTGGAAATTTATATCTTTATCTAAAACCCCAAGAATTCATCACATACCAAAAAAATTGGAGTGAATGGGGGATCTGTGTTATCCCTACATTATTATTATGGTTTTAGGATGGATTTTTAGAAGAAAACCATCCAATACACTTTAACATTAACTTTATAAATTCAATCCCTTATCCTATATGACTTTTCATGTGCTAGAATGAATAAGTAGCACAAGGAAATAAATTATTCAAATATTGATCCAAGCATGCTCTAAATGTTTGAATTATTCTCTAACATTTTCATAATAGATATATAGAACATATTGTTTTTTTCCTTTATCAATCATTCCTTATCATTTAATTTCTTATATGTACTAATATACATGTATATTTATAGACATATCAAATTCAATTTAAGAAAAAATTTTCATGAAAGATGACATGTAAAGAGTGATAAAAGTAATAAAAAAAAGATGTAAGAGACCTAAGAAAAGGGTATGAATATACCACACCAAAACCATATGGAGTACAGTCCAAGTTCCCCATAACTATACACTATATAATAAATAGACCTAGAACCCAAGAAAAATAGGGAGGAAAGAGAGATAAAATAAAACAAAGGGGTCATGGAAAATCAAGATGAAAACACAAAAAAAAACTTTCCAAAGAGATCTTAATAAAAATTTATAATTAACAAATACACAAATATCCTTGAATGATATAATTATATTACTAATAATTACCCTTGGATAAGAACTGCGTGTCTACTCTCTAATAACTATACAATCTAAAATAAAATTATAAGGAGCTATACACGATGGTAATGGTTCTAGTCTTAGATGGTGATGGGGTTAAGAAAACTAAGAATGAAAAAGAGAATGAGCCCAAATGGTCTTGGGAAATTTTTCTACTAGAGTTAAGTGATTCTAAGTTCTCAATTTGTCAAAATATCAAACCTTTTAGAAAAGACCATGAAACTATCTTAGAAATCTCAGACATCATCATGGAAACTGATAAAGCCTCACTAAAAAACTCCCTACTAGAATTTTTTTATGGATATAGGAAAATAATTGATACTTGTATAGAATGGGATGGTAGGAAATAGAAGTGTTTCGGATTAATTGAAGTGGTAGACATGGAAAAGAATTACTTATTGGTCTATTTCTCATCAGTAGAAATTTGTTAGAAAGATTTGGAAGAAAGACTGTGGTATATGGGGAAATATTTCCTTTCTCTTAGGAAATGGAAGACTAGGTTGAATCTAGATGGTGATGTTGTTATGTAAATTCCAATGTGGGTTACCCTATCTAGTCTTCATTTGGAGGTTTAAGAGGAGGAAATCTTCCTAAGTATTGCACATGTTATTGGACAACTAATGTATATTGATATAGTCACTAAATCCAAAAGAATATTGGTTGAATCTAGACTCAATGTGTATGTCTATATGAACAAATCAGTTTTAAGCAGTATCTAGCTTCAATATAATTTTGGGAAATAGACTCAAAAAATTAGTTATTAAAGAGATGAGTTCATCTTCAAAGGGTGTGACTTAGTAGGCCCTAATAAAATCTACTTCCCAATCCTTAACAAAAATATTAAGAAGGGGGTGGTTGAGAAGCCAATCAAAACTTAGAATATTCCTTCAAATCCTTTGATGATTAAGGAAAACTCTAATTCTAAATTTTAGACCATGATGTTAGATAAAGGATTGGATACTCCCTATGGGCATAAGAGGATTTTATGAATTTCTAATGGGGAAAATATTTCTCCTAGGTCATCATAAAATTGATAGGATCTGATGGTTTTAATTTCATCAAATCCTTTATAGTTCATCAGCTTAGAAGACAAAGGTAAAAGAACTTCTTACATGGGTGTTTGATCCTCTTTAGATCCCCCAATCCAGAAGGTTAAAGACTTATCAAATGGAAGGTCATCATTGAGATATTTTTGGATTCTCCACATGAATCCCTCCCAAATATCAAATAAATATATAAGCCCTCTTTATCAAAGTTTACCTCTTACCTATATCCTATCTAACAATATCAATTTTCCCCAGAATGATAGTTAAATTATTGAAGGCATTGAGGGAACCTTTGTACCTGAGGAAGTAAATTGGATTGAGGTAAAAACCTTAAAAAGGAAAGGATAAAAGTGACTATCAAGGCCACTATAAGAGGAATTAAAATGGAAGATAATAATGAAAAACCCATAGAATATAACAAAGGAAAATGTTAGGGATCACAGAGGATCCTGAGATAGTCCAAGATTATCTAATCTTCATGCAACCTATTCTATTTGATTGGGGTACCTTAGTACCTATATGTGATAAAATAATTTTTTGGGATTATTTATCTTGGAATTTTATTAATTTAATTTGAGACCTTGAAGGGTACCTATGTAGTGTTGACTTTCTATCTATGTTTTGGTGACTTGGACAGGGATGTTTTCCAGTGCTCAAGAGAGTTCTTGATTCAAGTTATTGGTTCATTAATTGTCTTTATTTTTTACCTATTTTAATTTTTAATGGTTGGATAAAATTCACCTTCAAAATATATTGGTGGTTCAAACATTTACTACTCTAACCACACATGAGTAAATTCAAACATTCTTTGATTACTTTGGTTGCCATTAATATTGACTGTTATAACCAACCCTTCAAAGTTTTGGACACTACATTAATAATGGAAGAAGACACTGTGAGAGGTGACTACAAGCCTTCAGTGATTATACTTTCATTTAGGAATCCAATTTTATACATTCCTGATAAGGTTCTTAAAGAAATTAAATAAAAGTACAACTCACTACTAGGAAAATTTATGGGAGTAACACATGGCATTAAAATAATTAGAAATTTGACAAAATAACATGGAAAATGATTGATGGTATGAAAATCATTTCTCTTTCTCATCATTTTTTATTATTCTCTTTTTCTTCAAAAAATGATTGCATAATAATCCTTAATGAAGGACCATGGTTGATGGTAAATGCAATCTTCATGCTTCAACCTTGGATTTTGAATTGGTCTCATTTGAATTTCAAAACTAATTTACTTATTTTGTGTTTAGATCTCCATGTCCTCCCTCCTACATTCTATATGTACTGGACCCTGAAAAGCATCATGAAATTATTTGGTTCACTTGTGGCCATCAACCCTACCACTTATTATTGAAAGAGTTTGATCTCAACTAGAATTTGTGTGCTTTTGGCCATAGACTAGGCACTTCCCAATTCCATTTAATTGAGGTCCACCTTGGGATCCTAGAACCAAGAAATAGTGTTTTATAGGGACAAATAAATTTGTTCTAGCTTCAAGAAATTTGGCCATCTTTTAAATTCATGCATGGTTACCCATAGAGACCTATTTTATATTCTCAACTGAAATGATTCCAATGATCCACAAGGTTCATATATTTTTGATGGGGAAATTATGGACCTCCCTTAGATGAAATTATTAGAAATTTTAGGAGTCATAAAGAGTTGCATCACTTTTTTTGTTCGAATAATCTATGGTGTCTTTCATAGTTATGTCTGGTAGGTGGTATTTTTGGTTGTTCAGTCTCCTTTCCTTTTTTGGTTTGTTTTGGGGCCCATGGTGAGCAACCTCAAGGTGTGGAATTGTGTGCCCTTTTTGATGGGTTTCTTCCCCCTCTCTTATCTCTTTGAGGGTTTGCTATTTGGTTGGGCCTCTCTTTTTTTTGCTTTGGTCTCTTTTGCTTGCCTAGGTTGGGTCCTTTTCCATTTCTTGTTGTCTCTATGGGTTCATGGTTATCTCTCTATATGGGAGACCCAAGCCTCCCTTTATGCTTATGCTTGGTTCCACAGTAGTCAAAGGTGGGCTTACCTTATTTTGAACAAATTTTAATAAAAATTATAATATAAACTATAGGACTAGGAATGTGTAATTGCTATACCCTATTTTTTCTTTAGATGAATTAAAATTAAAAAAAATTAAAGTATTACAAAATGATGATATACCATCTAAAAAATGTAAAAAAATAATTTCATTTGTGTTCTAGTGGCTAAAAGCATTAAACATTTAAAATAAAAATGTTTAATTGGAAATTTATTTGAAAGAGAAAAAAAAAGTAAAGGAATACTCACATATGATATTAATTTATCATTTTTAATGTAGATATAGACTATGCAATCTTATATTTGACTTTGTTCAAAATTTTAATATATGATTCCACATGAATGGTTTCAACATCTGTGCAGTTTGTGATGAATGCAGGAATGAAACTAATTGCTTATGATCATAATTTGTGTGATCTTTCACCATTTATATATTTAATCAATTTTAAAAACTTAATTTTATTTTATCCATCTCATATGGATGTTTTCCCTCTATATACTATCAATTTAAAAAATAATTTACTAAAGTATCTAATTGTTATCTTAAACACTATTGATCTAGCTAACCATAATAATAAATAATGAAAAATAAGAAAGAAAAAAATAGTTTGGTTGAGCAACCATAAAATAGTTTCACTATGTATCTAACATGCTATAATGAAATTAATTATAGTTGCTGGGTAGTGTAAATGGATAAATTGAGTGAGATCTTCAATCTTGTCTTCTTTAAATGTGAGACGAAACTACATGCACATTCACATATGAATTATTTGGAAAATAAATGTAATATATAATTGACATAATTCATTGAGTAATGATTAATTAATGTATAATATGACAAGACTTGAACACATAATGACTTGATATTTCCTTAAAAACATTTTATAAACTTGTATTGGAACATCTTATTATTAAAATTGTCATAGAATATATATATATATATATATA
The DNA here is from genome assembly GCA_037957365.1 of Torreya grandis. Lineage (NCBI taxonomy): Eukaryota > Viridiplantae > Streptophyta > Pinopsida > Cupressales > Taxaceae > Torreya > Torreya grandis. Next base: position 358,544 of record JARHVA010008386.1, on the reverse strand, counting down.
TATATATATATATATATATATATATATATATATATATATATATGGAAATGCAAAAAACTAAAAAAATGGATCCAAATATTGAAATCATGCACACATGATTAAAAGGGTCCATAAAATTAAACAATAAAAAAAACAATGGTCTCAATGTTTCCACCTAGTGTAGAATTGGCATGACCAATGTTTATTTTATAGAAGAAAAAATGGACATAGGAAGAGAGAGGACAAATAAGATAGGCCCATGGGCATGAAATGATCAAGACCAAAAATATAAGAAAATTAGACCATAGAATAACACAAAGAAGGGGAGAAAAAACCATAAATAATTTCTAGTGAGCCCCTAATTCAAGATGATGATCTATTTGAAAAAAATAGTACTAAAAATAATATAATAACAAGTCTTATAAAAATATCATGTGGTTAAATAATGCCCCTACATTGATGTGAATATGTGAGTATTACATGAGTGCATCAAACTAAATGATACATAATTTAACCATATACATTGACTTATCATAGGAAGAGGGGATGAATATTTTTGTCATGAATTCATCAACACATTTTTCATATCGAAAGCTTTAGCATACATGTCAACAATGACCATTTTATAATAGTAATTATTGTCATGTCTACTCATTGTGATTATTTTAAAATTAAAGTTGAAATTGAAAATTTAAATTTAAATGAACATAAGAATGAACACACCTTATCTATATGAAAATAAAATTATGTAATAACTTGAAAAAAAATGCATACTATTCTATTTATTCTTCTTAAGAAAATTTATTACAAATGTTAGACATAACCACCACTTCTGTAGGATTTTTTTTAACTCAATCTACTTCTTGATTAAAAAAGTATATAATTTTTTTACAAGTAGATTTCCCATAATTTTATTAATATCCTCTTTTAAATAGTGGCTGAAACTAATATAAAAATTATCTAATATATTCCCAGTTTTTAGTTGAATAATTCAATAATTTATGCCTACAATCATTCATCTAAAATATAATAGACCTATAAACACCATGTGTAATAAGATTATTGATATAAAGTTCCATTAATTATTTTCATAAACTCTTGTAACTATCATAAAATAGTACATGTAAACCCAATAGTAGAGTATATATGCAACTAATATGTCCCATGTGTCATGCCGCATAGGAAAGATAACACCATGTCATGATCAATACATAATATATTATTATATCAGTATCAATGTCGTATCACATATGAAAAATGATATCATGTAAATCTCAATGCACAATATATTAATTTTTGAATATCAATGTCATATGACATAGGAAAGATAACATTATGTAAAACTCAAAGCAAAATATTTTAATTTGATGAGTGGATAAGCATAGGAAGTTGAGAGTCCAAAAAGTGGAGTTTTTTTAAAATGTGATTTCAGAAAACATGTGTACGTAATTTTATAATAATTCATGTGTTTTAATTTTTAAGTTTTGTAATACCAAGCCTATGCCACGTACACACTATAACACATACACACTATACCATGTATGCATTACTTATGCTTTACATTAAGATAAATAAAGAATTTTTATCTAAAATGTGATTTTATTTCTAAACCATTGACTTTAACTTCAAAAATATTTATTTTTCTTTAATAAAATCTCTCCAAATATATATATATATATATATATTAATGAGATGGTCAACAATTCATTGCAAGAGGAGAGATAATTAGGCTAATGTTTTGCCAAATAAATCCAATTTTAATATTTTTTTTGTGTTTGAATATTTTTTTAAAAAACCATTCATTTTCATATTTATACAACCCATCAAACCCATTTAGGTGTATAATAAAATGTGATAAGTGAATATGAAGATAAAAATATGAAAAACCTCCTAACCATCGTATAATTCTATAAGGCCTCCTTAGTAGTTAGGAGGATTTAACTACACATATAGTACAAAACAAAATATATATCGAGGAGATAGTTAGGACAATGAGAGACCCTCATTTGGCTAACTCCCATCGTACATGTTTGCAAAGTACATTAGATTCATTACTAGGTGATTTTGACTTGATAATAGGTAAAATTGACAAATGGGTATCTTATAGAAAGAGATATTGGTTTTCCTATGATAAAAAATTGTTAATGCATAATGTGAGAGATAAATAAATAGAAAAATAAAAAAATTGCACAATGATCACTGATATTGTTGTCCCCCAAAAATATCACTCATTTTTGGGACAACATTTTAACTATTTTGGTCTTACAGACCAAAATTATCTCTTATCTTTTCAAAATTTGTCTTGGGCATTCAAATTTTTTAGTTTTCAACCTTTTCTTAAATCTACAGACTCTGCAGGCTTGAATCTACAGACTCAATAGGAAGAAAAATCTACAGACTGTGTAGAAAAAAGAAAATCTATAGACTCTGCAGGCTAAGTTCAATGGGCTATACAAGGTTAGAGAAAATCTATGAACCATTGAACCGTTGAACCATTGAACCACTTTGGTTCAAAGATTTAATGAGTTCAAGGTTCAACAAGTTCAACGTCTTTGGAAAGAGTTAAGCACTTCATCAAGGTTCAAAGTTCAATCGGTTCAATTGGTTCATCAACTTCAAAACACTTGGCCAAATCAAGGTAGCTTGAACCATTGAACCATTGAACCACTTTTGGTTCAAAGGTTCAACAGGTTCAAGGTTTAATGGCAGGTTCAACCAAAGGAACAGTTCAATGGCTCAGTTTAACCAAGTGGTTCAATGCTTTATTTCACTTGGGTGGTTCATTCCCTTTGTTTCAACGTCTTTTGGTTCAATTAAATGGTTCATCAGTCGGTTCAAAGCTTTGTTTAAAATATTGAACCAAAACTTGGTTCAATGTCTTGGTTCAACGAAAAGGTTCAATACTCGGTTCACTCACTTGGTTCACTCGGTTCATCTGCTTGGTTCATTCAGTCAGTTCATTCAATTGAACCATCAGCTTAAACCATTTTGGTTTAAACCCTTGGTTTAACCGATTGGTTCAACGAAATGGTTCAACTGTTGGTTCAAAGGCAAGTTCAAATGTTTGGTTCAATGCTTAATTCATCAGCTTGTTTCATCTAATTGAACCATCGGCTTGAACCATCAGCTTGAACTATTTTTGGTTTAACCGATTGGTTCAACATCTTGGTTCAATAGAATGGTTCATTACCAAAGTTTAAAGGGGAAATTCAATGCAGAAAGAAACTTCTCGAAGGACAAGTGACCTTGGGGAGGACACTTAATCAACAAAAGCACCCTTTGGAAGGGTCATTTTTCAAGGAAGCTGAAAGGTAATTCTTTCAGATTTGTTTAAGGCATTTGAAATTGGCTAAGACATAATTCTTTCAAATTTTTGTCTAATGGAATTCCTTCAGACAAAAAGTCTGAAAGAAATCAAAGAAGTGCTTTTTCCAAAGACTTATTCAAAGACTTGGTGAAACAAATAATTCCGCAGACTTTTTGTCTGCGGGAATTTTCCCCAAACTTTTTTTTCACGGGAATTTTCCCTAGACTTTTTGTTCGTAAGAATTTTCCTTGAGAAAATGTTTGTGAGAAACGTTCATGGGAGGAAGCATAAGGAAAGCCTAGGGGAATTTACGAAGGGCCATCGAAGGACCCTGAAGGGAAAGTGCCCTTGTGGGGGACTCTTGGATGCCAATTTGAAGACACTTCTTGAAGCCGAATGGTCGCCTGAAGAAGCCTAAAGGCTATTTAAAGACTGCCTAAAGGATAAATACCATTGAGGGAGGCTATTATGACTCAAAATAGGTCATTTCTTAAGGCTTGAAAGGGCAAGCCCAGTCTAGAAAAGTGCCAAGCAGAAAGCCAAAAGAAGATCAAGGGGTGACACACCCGAAGATGTCAAATTCAACATAGCCAACTAGCCATTGGAAACATAGTGACAGGCACGTGAACGTCAAATTAAAGAAAACAAAATAACTATTGATCCTTTGAACTTACAAACTAGAATGCATTCCCAGAATTCAAGGCCAAGACTAGTAGAAAGTGAGGAATGAATAGAACAACAAACTAAATCCAAGACCTGATTCAATTAACCAGGAAAGGAGGAACGATGAAGATAAGATCAGATCACACACTTTCAATAAGCGTGACTTGTTTTCCTACATTGATAAGATAAAATGGGTAAAATGCCCCCAAGTTCCAACCTATCTTCCTAACAGTTCCCAATGCATCATGATGTATTACTATTCCCAAGTCCTTCTTGAAATGGCTATATAAGGAACTCTCTTTCATTGTAAATAAATCTCTTTTTTGAAAATGAGAATGAAACTCTACCCAAATTGTAAGGCATTACTGAGACTTTGAGCTCAAATTGCTGATCATATTTTGTTACTGGAATAAGAAAGAAAATGGTTTTTCAGACTTTGTGCTGTAATATCTTTGTCGTTGAGGAAACTATTCTTATGTCTTTTTCTTCAATATATCTTCTGTTCCTTTAATTTAACAAGCATAATTAGTGATAGCAGTCAAGAAGGTGTCCTAAAGAGTCAACTATGGAGAGACTTTATGCCCCCATAATTACCTTTAGTGTGTTTTCTTTTCATTTCTGTGTAAAGGACCTTGGGGCGACTTTGTGCCCTCATTGTCCTTAGTATCTTACTCTTGAAAAATCCAGGTGAAGACTTTGTGCTGCATCTCGATTTACTAGTTATTACATCTTTTGATACATTTTGGTGTTACTACCTAAAGTATTCTTATGGCTTGCTGAATAGTACTTCTGAAAGAACAGGAGTGCTGTCTGTCATTTCCCTTGAGTTTTTCCTTTGATCCGTATGCATCATCTCTAAAAAAAGAGAGATGGATGGTTTGTCCTACCCCTGAGTATTATTTTCTATATATATATAGCTTATCTATAGGGAACCTCCCCTTGATGAGAGGAGAGATCAGTGTCCTGATGTGGTAAACCTACACATTTGGATGACTAATCTTCCAACTTTGGCTGATCAGACCTATTTTGTTTATTAGTATGCTGATCAACAAAATATTCAACCAATAGTTTTTGGTGACTCCACTGGGGATATCATATCCATTATCCATTTATAATTTATCCATTCACCTCCACATTAACTGGGAAAGAATGCACAATTTAAAGCCTCAAGCTTTAACTGAAGCAAGGTCAATTCTTTTCCACTTTTGTTTCACAATCTAGCAGATTCAAGTTATACACGAAGCTAAAGGGATAAAGGTATCATTGACCCTATATTTGAGTTGGGACAACAAAGTGATTTTGATCTATTTCCTTCACCATCTCATCTCCAACAAACTGAGAGTTTTCCTCCTACTAAAACTAGATCTCCATTGCCAGATGAAGTATCTACTTCTATTGTTGATAAAGTTGTACCTATAATTACTCCTCTGAGATTTGTTATCCCTCCTTTTCAAAATATTATAATTGTAGTTTAAGGCCTTGGGGTAATGTTTTTGGTCCTCTCAATCTTACTCCACCTCTACATGAGCTTCCATGCAGTTCTAGGAAGAACTTCCCTAAGTTCTATGGTGATGGGAAAGTTCATCTTGATGAGCACATTGTAGCTTTCAACATAGCTTGTGGAGTAATCAGAGTAGAATTTAAAGATATAGCAGTCAAGCTTTTTACAAAGACATTACAAGGTGCTACTATAGATTGGTTTTATCATCTACAGGCTCAGTCAGTGACTGATTGGAATACTCTCAAAGCTAAGTTTGATGCTAGATTCAAGCCTATAGAAGATGCACATACACTTTTGGCTCAACTTTCATAGATGAAGAAAGAGCCTCATGAGCCTATGAGAGACTTCATAGCCAAATTTGAAAAATTGAGAAATAAAATCCCTATAATCACTTGACCTACAACTAAGAATCTCAAATGCTTTTTCATTAATTCTCAACTACCTGAAGTCATTTTTCTCTTAAGACGTGCTGGTCAAATAGATCTTGCTGTAGCTCAACTTTTGGCCACTGAATTAGAAGATGATATCATCTTTGAAAGGAAGATAAGAAGAGATCCAAATAAAAATAGAGCTTCATCATCTTCTGAATTTGCATCTACAGGCACCACAGATCCAATGGTGCAGAAATTGGCAAATGAGTTACTTGCTCTCAAAAAGCAAATGGCTCAAGGAATGTCTTATGTTCCTTCATACAGAAGGACATTCCCAAATCAATCATATCAGGGTAATGCTGTTAGGAATCAAGGGCAATAGAATCACCTTCCTCCTCCATAAGGGAAACTTGCCCTGGAAGCTCCTCTAACCAATTCAACAATGGGATATCTTGAAGCAGAATCAGAATTCTCTTATTAGCCTAAATTAAATCAAGAAAATGATGATGATCTCCTTGAAGACAATATAGAAGAATCAGATAGCGACTCCCACATTGGTTTCTTGAATTACCAGGATCAACCCAGAAGCAAAGGAGAAGATTTTGATGGATCATATGCAATGTTTACCTGGTCCAAAAACCAATTAGTCTAGCAGGCTGATAAAGAGAAGATAGAAGAGTAACCACAGCCAACAGTCATAATTGCTAAACATGGAACCACTCTGCCTGTTTAGCCAAAAGATCTGGTAATCACCCAAAAGGTAAATACATCAATTGCACCTTCCCCTTCTACTTATAATTCACAAACCAACCCACCTCCCATCCCTCCTAAAATTTAGAAAGTTAAAGTACCTTTCTCTGTACCTAGCTCAATTCAACCATGTGACATAATCGATCATGTCAAAAAGACAAAAATACAAATGTCTGATTTCAAATATTTTCAATCAAATCTGGATCAACTAAATAAGTTGGTCCAATATGTCAAAAACCAAACTATCCCTACAGGATAAAAGGCTAAAAACGTAATTCTTGATTCTCCAAAGAACACGCCTATTTCAAATAATATGGTCATTACTCCCCCAGCTGCTCCTAGAAAAATAAATCCTTTCTATGTTTCCCTATTAATTAATGGCCACAAGCTGAGTAATTGTATCATAGATTCAGGTGCATTTGATAATGTCATGCCAGTTAAAGTAGCTGAGTCTCTTGGTCTCACATTGACCAAAACCTTTGGAAGATGCTTCTCCATGGAGAACAAGCAAGTACCATTGCTGGGGCAAATCAAAGATGCCCAATTTGCATTTGTAGCCTTTCTAGACAAGAGAATTAAGATGACTGTCTTGGTGGCTAATGTCCCAGCATCTTATGGCATTCTGCTTGGATGAAATTTCTGCAAGGATGTGGGAGGAGATCTAAGCATGGATTTATCTGAGGCAAAGATCCCTGTACAAGGCGTAATGAAGAGGTTGCTCCCTGAAAAGGAAGCAAAGTATGTAGTCACCCAAACATCAGCCCCTGAAGCTTAAATCTTTTTTGAATCCATAGGTATGGGTAACTATTTTTTGTCTACAGATGAAATGCATGAAACACCTAAAAGTATCAACTTAGAAATTAGTTCAAGAAGAATAGTAGAAGAACTAGTAGGCTGCAACATAGACCAAGAAAGATCCTCCATCTCTGATACAGGAAAGTCTAAAGAAAAATCAATAGTAGATGAGACATGGACTTTAGAATTTGATGGCAGCTATTCTTCTACCAGTTCAGGGGCTGGGATTGTCTTGATATCTCCTCAAGGAGATATGTTTCCTTCATCTTAAAAATTACAGTTCAAAAACACTAATAATATAGTTGAAAACGAATCTCTATTGCTGGGCATGAAGGTTGCTCAAGAAAAGGCATCAAGTTTCTTCATGCAAAAGGGGATGCTGAATTAGTAGTTTGTCAAGTGAGGAATTTATACCAAAATAAGAATGAAAGATTACACCACTGCCATAACTTGGTTTGGGACCAAATTGAAAGCTTTGATGCTTTCAACATTTCTGCAATACCCAGAGAGTCTAATGATAGAGCTGATGCACTTATTATTTCAGGAACTCTCTTAGTTCCTCATTTAGATTTCAAAGAAGACTAGTATACCATTGAGTTGGTCTATAGACCAAGTGTTCCTGACAATGCTAATCATTGGCAAGTATTCAATGATGATCATCAAATCATTGCCTTCTTGGAATGAAAAGATAATTTTGAATAGCTATGTTTTGAAGGCAGTGAGCCTCAAAAAAATGAATCTGTGTCTGAATCTAGCTCAGATATAAATGAAGAATTCTTGCAGCTAAAAGGAAATAAAATTCCTAAAGTCCTGGTTTCTCTCAAAAATCTATTTGACAAACATGATAGATTCATTAAACAACAACAAACAGACTCAAGTTTCTCTCAAGGATTTGATCAAGTGAATCTGTCTACTGAGGAAAATCCCAAGATGATCAATATTGGTAAGTGTTGCACCCCTGAAGAAAGACTAAAGTTTACCTCTTTACTCTGTCAATACATGGATGTCTTAGCATATTATTATGAAGACTTGAAGTCTCTTAGACTAGATGAAATTTGCCATAACATTCCTCTCAAGGCTGACTCAATGCCATACAAGCAAAATTTTAGATAGTATAATCTAAAAATATCAGTAACTATTCTATCTAAGATACAAAAGATGTTAAATGGTAGAATCGTCTTTCCAATTCATCATTCTACATGGATTGTGAACATAGTGCATGTAAGGAAGAAGAATGATGAAATCCACATTTGTGTAGATTTTAGAAATTTGAATCAAGCATCTTTGAAGGATAATTATCCTTTGCCCATTATGGATCAAGTTCTTGAAATAGTGACAGGGGTAGAGATGTTATCAATGCTAGATGGCTTCTCAGGTTATAATCAAATTGAAGTTGGTGAGACAGACCAACACAAGACTACATTCACCATGCCTTGGGGTACATTTGCATATAGGAGAATGCCTTTTGCACTAATAAATGCTAGTGCTACCTTTCAGAGAGCTATGGATCTGGATTTCAAAGATGTTATTGGTAAATTCATAGTGGTATACCTTGACGATTTGACTATCTTTTCAAAGCATCAATCTAATCATGTACGCCATTTGCAACAAGTTCTGGAGCGCTGCCACTAGAATGGTATTTCCTTAAATCCTAAAAAGTCTATTTTTGGAGTAACAGAGGGGAAACTCCTTGGACACATTGTGTCCAAAGAAGGCATAAAGATTGAATCAGATAGAGTCAAGTCTATTCAAGAGCTTAATCTACCTATAAGTAAGAATGTTGTTCATTCTTTCTTTAGAAAGGTGAATTTCTTATAGAGATTCATCCCTGAATTTGCTAAGAAGACTAGACATATTGTAAACATGATGAAAGGGAAGACCATCTTCAGCTGGACTAAAGAAGGTAAATCAGAATTTCAAGATATCAAAATTGCCATTTCTCATGCCCCTACCTTGGTTTGCCCAGATTACAACAAAGATTTCATCATATACAACTATGTGTCTGAACACACTCTTTCAGTGATTCTTGGTCAACAAGATAAGGAAGGTATGGAATCACCTATCTCTTTCATGAGTTTCCCTCTCAAAACCCATGACATGAAGTATTCAAATATAGAGAAGCATGCTTATTCTTTGGTGAAAGTAGTCAAACATTTTTGCTTCTATATTCTGAATTCACATACTACTGCTCTAGTGCCTGACACTATAGTCAAGTCTATATTAACTCAGCAGGAGTTTGGCATGAAAAGAGGTAATTGGATTGCAAAGATCCAAGATTTTGATCTAGACATCAAGCCAACAAAGCTGGTCAGAGGTAAAGGCCTATGTCAATTAATTGCTGACAATAAACCAGAAGACACACAGCATGAAGAAACTAAAGTGGAAGAGACACCAATAGTCCCTTTTGTCTCCACTACCAATGAGTGGTATTTAGGTATCACTCATTTCCTAACTTATGGTGAATGTCCTTCTCATCTATCTTACAAAGAAAGGAGGACTATCAAGTTGAAAGTTGCCAATTTTGTTCTTTAGGATAACGACCTGTACAAGAGAAGCATAGATGGAGTATTCCTTCACTGTGTAGACAAAGAGCAGCAAACTCAACTTTTGAAATCTTTCCATAATCTGGCCTGTGGAGGACATTTTTCTACTCCTGTGACTACTCACAAGATTCTACGATCCAGGTATTACTGGCCAAATCTTTTCCAAGATGCGCATAAGTGGGTGAGAAAATGTGAACTTTGTTAGCAATTTGTTGGAAGACCCAAGTTAGCTGCTATGCCTCTCAAGCCAGTGATCATAGAAGAACCTTTCCAGTAATGGGGGCTTGATTTTATTGGGACAATAAACCCATCTTCAAGTGTTGAACATGATTATGTCCTTACAACAACTGATTATTTCACCAAGTGGGTAGAAACAATCCCAACTAAGCATGCTACTTCAGAAGTTGTATGCAACTTCCTCAAAGAGAATATCATTTCTAGGTTTGGAGTTCCAATTAAAATTGTTACTGATAATGCAACTTGTTTCACCTCTCAAGAGATTATGCAATTCTATTTTCATTATGGAATTATGCTCTCTCACTCTTCTAATTATTTTCCACAAGGGAATGGACAAGCTGAGTCCAGCAATAAGAATTTGGTAACTATTATAAAAAAGCTAGCAGATGATAATAAAAAAACATGGCATAAAGCATTGGTTGATGCTCTGTGGGCAGACATAATCACACTAAAGAGGGCAATTGGTATGTCTCTTTTTTAGCTCCTTTATGGTATCAATGCTGAGATACCAATCACCTTAGAATTGCTAGCCTTGAAATTCTCAAAGGCAATTAAAGATCAAACATATGAAAGTTCTCTTGACAAAAGAATCGTGTGCCTGGCTAAGTTGGAAGAATAGAGAACCATGGTGGTGGATAGAATTGTTTCTCATGAAAGTCTAGTAAAGAAACTCTTTGATTAGAAGACCATAAATCATGATTTCCAGATTGGGGATCAAGTCCTGCTGTGGGACAAAAGGAGAGAACCAAAGGGATGCATGGAAAGTTTGACTCCCTTTGGAGAGGCCCATTTATAATTCACCAGCACATTGGTGAAAATAGCTTTCTATTGAAATATCAGGATGGCATACTCTTTTATCTGCCCCACCATGGGAAGCATTTGAAACATTTGAACTCTTGAAGTGTCAGATCTTTACATTTGTATATATGTATATTTGTACAATTTTCAATTCTATTTTGTTTTGTTTATTTCCATTTTTGGAGCATTTCATTTTTGGGTGGCATGACTCTATAACCCAATGGTACACATAAAGACACTAGAGATTCTGGATTCTACTCCTTTCAATTCCTTTTGAATTTGACAGAAGTTCCCCAACTGGAGCCAGCTGTTGTCCCCCAAAAATATCACTCATTTTTGGGACAACATTTGAACTATTTTGGTCTTACAGACCAAAATTATCTCTTCTCTTTTCAAAATTTGTCTTGGGCATTCAATTTTTTTAGTTTTCAAGCTTTTCTTAAATCTACGGAATTTGCAGGCTTGAATCTATGGACTCAGCAAGAAGAAAAATCTATAGACTGTGCAAAAAAAAGAAAATCTACGGACTCTATAGGCCAAGTTCAATGGGTTGTACAGGTTGAAATCTATGAACTCTTTCAAGGTTAGAGAAATTATATGGACTTGGTTTATACGAACTCTATAGGTAGGTTCATTTTTATAGGTTTGAAGGCTTCTACAGGCAGTTTCAGTCAAAAGAAATAGTTTTCAACACAGTTATTTTTCAAGATTATTTCAGAGCCTTGGTTCAATCAGAAATCTCCATCGGCAAACATTAGTAGCAGGTTCAACATTTGGTTCATCCTCTGGTTCAATGTCTTTTGGTTCAAAGCCTAAGTTCAATCAGAAATGTCTATCGACAAGCATTCAAGCAAAAAGGACTTGAACCATTGAACCAATTTGGTTCAAAGATTCAATGGGTTCAAGGTTCAACAAGTTCAACATCTTTGGCAAGAGTTAAGTGCTTCATCAAGGTTCAAAGTTCAATCACTTAAATTGGTTCATCGACATAAAAACACTTGGCCAAATCAAGGCAGCTTGAGCCATTGAACCACTTTTGGTTCAAAGGTTCAATGGGTTCAAGTTTCAATGGCGGGTTCAACCAAAGGAACAATTCAATGGCTTGGTTCAACTAAGAAGTTTAATGCTTTATTTCACTCAAGTGGTTCATTCCCTTTATTTCAGCATCTTTTGGTTCAATCAAATGGTTTGTTAGTCAGTTTAAAGCTTTGTTTGAACTATTGAACCAAAACTTGGTTCAACATCTTGGTTCAATGAAAAGGTTCAATACTTGGCTCACTCGATTCATCTGCTTGGTTCATTCAATTGAACCATCAGCTTGAACCATCGGCCTGAACAATTTTGGTTCAAAGCCTTGGTTCAATGAAATGGTTTAACTGTTGGTTCAAAGGTAAGTTCATAATGTTTGGTTCAATGCTTAATTCATCAGCTTATTTCATCCAATTAAACCATCAGCTTGAACAATTTTTGGTTGAACTAATTTGTTCAACGTCTTGGTTCAACAAAATGGTTCATTACCAAATTTCAAAGGGGCGGTTCAATGCAGAAGGAAACTTATCGAAGGATAAGTACCCTTGAGGAGGACACTTAATCAACAAAATCACCCTTCAGAAGGGTCACTTTTCAAGGAAGCCGAAAGGTAATTCTTTCAGATTTGTTTAAGGAATTTGAAATTGGCTAAGACATAATTCTTTCATATTTTTGTCTGAAGGAAGTCCTTTAGAAAAAAAGTCTGAAATAAATCAAAGAAGTGGTTTTTTCGAAGACTTGTTCAAAGACTTGGCGGAACAAATAATTCCCCAGACTTTTTATCCATGGGAATTTTCTCTGGACTTTTTGTCTACAAGAATTTTTCCTAAGAAAATATCTATGAGAAATGTTCACAGGAGGAAGTGTAAGGAAAGCCCAGGGGAATTTGTGAAGGGCCACTGAAGGACCCCGAAGGGAAAGTGCCCTTGTGAGGGACTCTCGATTGCCAATTTGAAGATACTTCCTAAAGCTGAAGGGTCGTCCGAAGAAGCCCAAAGGTTATTTAAAGACTGCCTAAAGGATAGATACCATTATGAGAGGCTATTCTGACTCAAAATAGGCCATTTCTCAAGGCCCAAAATGGCAAGCCCAATCTGGAAAAGCACCAAGTAGAAAGTTGAAAGAAGACCAAGGGGTGACGCACCCAAAGACGTCAAATTCAACACAACCAACTAGCTATTGGAAACATAGTGATAGGTGCATGAACATCAAATTAAAGACAACAAAATAACTATTGATCCTTTGAACTTACAAACTAGAATGCATTCCCAGAATTCAAGGCCAAGACTAGTAGAAAGTGAGGAAGGAATAGAACAGCAAACTAAATCCAAGATCTGATTCAATTAACGAGGAAAGGAAGAACGATGAAGGTAAGATCAGATCACTAGGTGGACATTGAAAGTTGCACACTTTCAATAAGCATGACTTGTTTTCCTACATTGATAAGATTAAATGGGTAAAATTCCCCCAAGTTCCAACCTGTCTTCCTAACAGTTCCCAATGCATCATGATGTATTACTATTCCCAAGTCCTTCTTGAAATGGCTATATAAGGAACTCTCTTTCATTGTAAATAAATATCTTTTTTGACAATGAGAACGAAACTCTACCCAAATTGTAAGGCATTACTGAGGCTTTGAGCTCAGATTGTTGATCATATTTTGTTATTGGAATAAGAAAGCAAATGGTTTTTTAGACTTTGTGTTGTAATATCTTTGTTGTTGAGGAAACTGTTCTTATGTCTATTTCTTCAATATATCTTCTATTCCTTTAATTCAATAAGTAGAATTAGTGATAGCAGTCAAGAAGGTGTCCTAAAGATTCAACTGTGGAGAGACTTTATGCCCCCATAATTTCCTTTAGTGTGTTTTCTTTTCATTTCTATGTAAAGGACCTTGGGGAAACTTTGTGCCCTCATTGTCCTTCGTATCTTACTCTTGAGCAATCCAAGTGAAGACTTTGTGCTGCATCTCAATTTGTTGGTTATTACATCTTTTGCTACATTTTGTTGTTACTACTTGGAGTATTCTTGTGGCTTGTTGAATAGTACTTTTGAAAGAAGAGGAGTGTTGTCTGTCATTTCCCTTGAGTTTTTCCTTTGATCCACTTGCATCATCTCTGAAAAAAGAGAGATGGATGGTTTGTCCTGCCCCTGAGTATTATTTTATATATATATATATATATATATATATATATATATATATATATATATATATATATATATATATATATATAGCTTATCTATAGGGAACCTCCCCTTGATGAGAGGAGAGATTAGTGTCCTTCTGATGTGGTAAACCTACACATTTGGACAACTAATCTTCCAACTTTGGCTGATCAAACCTATTTTGTTTATTAGTATGTTGATCGACAAAATATTCAACCAATAGATATAATAACAAATGTGCCACATATATTATCATGTAAATGGTTCCCAAATGATTGATGCCAACATGATTTGGTAAAAGGCAATTTTTGAGACTGATGGTGGATGTTATTTTATCACCTACCTTATAAAATCCCTGAGGTTCCTGTTAATTTTATGAGGAAACATTATTTTGATTTTATTCTAAATGAAAATTTTAATTATTTTGATTACTTGGAGTTTCAATCCCAAGGAAAAGGTTCTTCATAGGATACATTGGGTGTATGTCATGTGCCTTATCAACCCACGAGAGTCTATATACAAAATCCTATTCAACCTAAGACAATTCCATATATAATGAAATAGGTTGTGGAGATTAACACTTTGTATGCCCTATATACACATACATAAACATTTAATCTAAAATCATTTACTTTTGACTAATCTTTTATACACTTAGCTATATACCTATTGTAGGGCTCCTTTTTTATCACTTTCAAACATCTTTCACATTCTTATGAGTTGATAGATGATCCTAAAATGAACTCATACATATTATTATAAAATTTAGACATAAATTATGACTCTCCTAAAAGTCATCATGATGAAATCACCCATTAGATTGAAATGCCCTATTGGATTGTAGTGCACTACTCTAGTGTCCTTTCATCATCTTTTATCTTCCTACGAGATAATGACTAATTTAAAAATTAAAAGTTAGAGGAAGGTTAGAATATGTACCTAAAAATATCCATTTGAAATAATTTCATAGATACGAATATATAAACACTTTTCAAACCATTTTTAGCATAAGAGGAGCACAATGAAAATCACCAAAATCGTAATTGCATATTAATGGCAAAGTACCTATTTCTCCCAATTTTGAATACATATTATAGGTTACATGTCATGGTTAAGGAACTTAATCACATCAGTATTACACCAGTTCATCATAACATAAGATAACTACATGATGTTTGATTCCTCTTGGGAGTAATGGTATGTAGGTAGTGTTTAACATATGGGGTGTTTAAGTCTCACCCAACCTCAACCACTGACCCCTTTTTATCCATTGATTTTAATTGGTCTTCACATGTTAAGGATATAGTGTTTTAAAGTAAAATAATTCCTATAGTAGTCTCCATAAATGATCATAAGATCCAACACTAGATACATGTTCTATGGATAAACACACGGAGAACCCATAAACCATAATTTCCTAAATGCAAGAAGATAGGAGAAATTCATAGTGGACAAGAGTGCCACTCCCCTAGTGTCCTACCCATGACACTATTTTCTAAGCATAGATCTAGTTTCTAAATTCCTAATTCCAATCACCAAACCACTCTACATAGTGAGTTTCAGTCTCTAATTCCTCCCACAGATACATTTTCTAATAAAGTCTTTGTTTACTCATTACGCATTAATAGTTTAAGTAAGTTTCCATAAATCAATAGTTCTAAATTAGTGAACGCTATTATTTTTATATTATTCTCTTGATTTTATATAGTAGTGTTATCATCTAGGGTTTTTCCATAAATCCCAAATTGGATAAAACATATTGGTGAAGTCATTTATTATTTAAATGTTTCCAAACCCTAACCCTAAATGCTACTATGGTTTGTATCCTTATTGAATTTTCTACTTGATATTTTATTATTCTTAGATTGGATAAATTTTATAATAACCAATTTTTTTTTTTTTTTTTGTTTTCATATCATATTATATGCAATCTAAAAAAATTATTTCCACTCTTTTAATAAAAAGTGATAGATTAGGTAGTATACCAATTGAGCATACTTATATTCCTCTTATCTTCAATATGGATAAGAATAAGGGTAAAAAAACACCTTTGTATCTTCTTACACCTACCAAATATGTGGACTTCAATGATACTAATTCCAAATAGGATAAATATGATCAAGATAACAATGATCCTTGAGATGAACATCATGACATACTCCCTCATATAAATAGCAAACAAATAAAATTCAAGAAAGAGGAATTCTTGAAAAGTTTTAGAGAAATACTTTGTGAGCAACCCCTTGATCATACTACCATTATAAGATCTTTTTTGGATATCAAGAATGCAAACATAAATCAATATTCTCAAATTCCTACTCCATTGGATATAAATTTTATACCACCCCTAACAATGGGAGCCACTTAAGGGATTTAATATAATACCAATACAATTCTTACTCCATCTTCTAGAACACTATGTAAATGAGTAGCAGATCAATTAAACCTAAAATATGAACTAGTCACCATGGGAGTCCTATAATTAGATGGGTCAATTACTAAGACCTTAGGTGTAATCAAGGGTTTTAATTTGATCTTGCATGTTTGTCCTACCTTTTCAATACCTCATTGTGTCTTTGTAAATGACCTACATCCATATTTGAGCCTATGTCTATCTAGGGAGTTTACAACCAAGATTAGGGGTTATTTTGAATTAGATTGGTATTACATGGTGTTTAGGATTATATATAGTAACAAGGTCAAAATTTAGTCTAAACCAAAGGATATGTTTCACATAAAACCTTATATGCCTTAAGCCCAAAATGTCAATTGTACCATTCTTGATGAAAAAGATGTTCATGTTGTCCAAGAAAAAAATTATTCCCCTAAAGGTGTGTCTGACTTCTTCCCTAATGAGTGGGGATCTGAACATTATGAGCTTAATCCATATTAGCTCATAGAAGACATAGGTATGGGAACATATAGTGTTCATGAATAATTTGATGGACTTCCTAAAGTAAGTTTTGATTTTACTTTTCAAAAGGCTGCATTGGGCAATTATCTTTTGCATACAAAAGATGATAATGTTATAGATATAATAAATCATGGTAGTCATAATGAGTATGCAGTTCTACCTACCAAAGAAGAATAAATTCATGAGCATCATACTCAAGGAGGATTTGATGATATGTGGCAACTATATCATGCCATAATGTAGGAAGTTAAAGAAGTGACTAGGTCTGCACCTCCTTAAAAGAGATATGGACCTAATAATGAGGTAAATTATTGATATAATAAACATATAAATGAATATGAAACTCCTATCAAGTACAAAATAACCTTTAAAGAATATGATCAGGTCAAGACAACGATTTGTGAGAATGATGAGTAACATAGACACCAAGTTGATCCTAATCAACTTGCAGATGTGTTTTGGAAACAATAAGTTAAGATTGATAACTCTAGATACCTATTACATCATAGTTAAATTGAATTTGAGGTTGTGAAGAGCCTCATGATCCTTAAGAAGTAGATTTGGAAATGCCAAGTGGGCATAGGGAAAAGTAAGTAGGTTGTATTGTCAAACAAGTTTCAAAGAGGTCTAAATGAATCATTTAAAGGGGATTCAAAGGATATATTGGTATCTAACACGTTTCTATAATGGTAAGCCACTAGATCACCTTATTGAGCAATTTTTCATTGATAAACACTCATCCTATGTTGGTTTGTTCTTATGGAACAACAAAGACTTTAAAATTATTGGTTTTGATCCTAGTTGAGTTCAAGGAGTTGATGTAAACCTCAAACATGTTTTGAGGCTTTGTATATAATAGGTTAGTGGTTTGTTTTCCATAAGTGTATATGACATGTTTTGTTTTGTTGTGTGGTTTGTTTGTCCTTTCCTATAGGTGCTTTTGGCACATAGGTGTGTTTTCTTTTGTCTTATTACTATATGTCATGTCTTATTTTTATAGACTATATAAATTATTTTAGATTAATAAACATTTACTATGGTTATTTTACTTTGAGTAAATTCCATGTGTTTGAATGTAATTATCATGCAATTATATTTCCATAAATTAGAAAATAGATTTAAATATTAAATATTATCGAGATGATTATAATGTTTTACTTCGGTTATGTTTTTGAGGCACTAACTTATTGACATCGAGATTGAGTGTGAATGAATACATGTATTCATTGAAGACAAGAACATGGTTGAGATAGAGATGTTCTAGCCACTTGGCAAGAATTGTCGAGATGGTTAACCCTAATGCACGCACACACTCAAATAGTCTCATATTACATTATTTTTAATGGTTTAATACACATTATTGTGTGGATGATAAATGTGATGGATGGTTAGATACTTAAAAAATATTGTGTTTTAATTGTGACAGTAAGTTCCTTTTAAATGCTTGATTTAGTCATGAATATTAATGTATTTATATTTTATATTTAAAATGGTATAACAATGTTTTGAAATGACGTATTTTATTAAATTGATGTATGGTTATATATTATTTAAATTTCAATAATTAGACTCACTACAATTATAAATTTAAATTGTTATATATATATATATATCACAAATAATTAATAAATATTTCTTATTTATTTTAATATGAATGACCATATCTAAATTAGACTTACTAAAATTATAAATTTAAATTTCTATATATATATATATATAATTTTAATATTATTTTAAATATTTTTTGTGTGATTTAAGTGAATATTTTATTTTAAAAATAAATAAACTATATTAATAATACATATTATAAATCTAATTAAAATAAATAAAAGAATTATAATCTTGTCATGCAATGACATATAATAAATAAGCTTATTAAATTCTATTTATAGAGGTTTTTCTCTCATGTAAACTTGAAGAAGACTTCATTAATAAAATAAAAAAATAAGCTAAAATTAATTTTTAAAATGCCTATAGTAGCAGAGA
The DNA here is from genome assembly GCA_037957365.1 of Torreya grandis. Classification (NCBI taxonomy): domain Eukaryota; kingdom Viridiplantae; phylum Streptophyta; class Pinopsida; order Cupressales; family Taxaceae; genus Torreya; species Torreya grandis. The sequence continues at coordinate 339,505 of JARHVA010008386.1, read as the reverse complement.
TTTAGAAATAAATAGGGAATGACAGAAAGAAAAAGACATCCATAAAATTTTTTAGTAAATATAGGAATAAAAATAGATATAACTTTGTCATTTATCAATGAAATTTAAAACTATAAACTATTATAGAATGCTAGAAAAGCGGGGAACAAAACCTAGATTTTTTTTGAAGATATTCACAATAGCTAGTAAGCAATTTAACAAAGAAAGAGGATGTGATTTTATTTTCTAAACAGTGACAGAGAGGAGGATCAAAAACAACACTAAAGAAATCGACCTTTTGATAAGCACACATCTCTAGGTATTCTCCTTATTTTAATTTTTTTGATTTAAGGTTGCATATAAATGTTAAAAAGAAAAAAATAATTCTCTTTGAATGTTAAAATTCAGAGACATTATTGAATGGAAAGAATTTAACATTTATTTTTATTTTTATTTTTAAGAACATTTTAGACACTTATATATATATATATATATATATATATATATATATATAAAGACCATAACTAGAATATATACATTATAATAAATTACATAAATGAATGAATGATGTTCTTTTTTTTATTGTATTATAAAGGTGTGTTTCCATGGTTGTTGCTTGGAAAAAGAAGAAATTATAGTCAATTTGAAGGTGAAATAGATCATTATTTTCTCTTTATTTATTTTATTTGTTTATTTATTTATTGTATATCTATTCTTGGAGAAAACAATATATTCATCTAAGAAAGTGATTGGATTACTTTTGGGCTAGGATGTCGAATGTGGATTATCAGAGATGGCTTCCTCTTTTTGAGAATTAACTAGTACTATGTTTTAAAAGTTTAGATCTAAATAAGCTTTCATTGAAATAGATGAATATTTTGTGTAGAAAACTTATATATATATATATATATATATATATATATATATATATATATATATATATATATATATATATATATATATATATATATATATATATATATAAAGTTTTCTACACAAAATATTCATCTATTTCAATGAAAGCTTATTTAGATCTAAACTTCTAAAACATAGTTTCTAAATAAGTTTTCATTGAAATAGATGAATATTTTGTGTAGAAAACTTACACACACACACACACAAACCACATCTTCTTGTGAGACAATCTACATTTCATTATTTAAAATTACATGTTAGACATCAGGTTGCATCAGGTGTTCCCACCTACCAGTTGTTCTAGGTAGCTAAACATTTCATGTAGGGATGGGTTTCCTTCATGTCATGAAGGGATCTGAGGAAGTGTAATTGCTTCATGGTTAGGTGAAAAAGTGCCTGAGCCATGTTCCCATCTCTCAGCTCACAGGAGAACCACTTGGTTCGGGGTGACTAAAGAGTGTATTAATTTATTTATACTTGTTGTACATGATCAATGTAACTTATATTTGGATGTTTTATGACATGAATATCAATGGAATTTGCATATTAATTTATAGTTCTTTCACCTAGATTGAGCATGAGATTTCAAAATATTGAATAACTTTTATTAATTCATATTTATGAGATTTATATTTTTCTTGTAATATTATAAGTGAGAAAATTAATTACATCATTTTACTTTTGATTATTTGTGATGTTGTAATTTAGATGGATTATTTACTTTATTTAAATTGGTGATAGTTTGAGTGGATTTATATTATATTCGGTTGTTTGGTGTTAGTTTGTGGAGGCTTTTAGTTTTAGTTGGCAACATTAATGACTCCATATCCCAATGGACATATAAGGAAACTATTATAGATGTATAATAAGTATTTAATTCTAAGATGTCACCAAAGATGTTATCCAAAATTTGGCCACCATGAATGAGAGTCATTAAAAAATTTGATGTATTTGACCTTAACTTTGTTGATAGACATTATGAGGGCCATGTTTTAGTCATTAATGATATAGGATGATAGGTAGTGTCTCTTCCTTAACAAATTTCAAGGTCATTTAACATGTTTAGTTGGAAACTAAGTCAAGTCATGCTATCTTATCATCAAATGGTGATTATTTATAGTCTTCATTTTGTGTTTATAATTATTTAAGGTGGTTTTTATAAGGTTAAAGTTAAGTATGAAATCAAGTTGATGGAGAACTATGCTCAAGGAGACAAGGTGGTGACCCTTCCTAGACAACTATGGTCTAAAACTAATGAAATTGACCAAAGAACCAAGATAGTAAGTTGATAATATTGCTTATCAAGAAATTTGGAAAGATTAAGGTAGTTTTGATAAGTTTAAGGTATTTCTCTACTTTAATCTTATTTTACATTCAAATATTGAGATGATACTTGTTAGTTATAAGATAATGTAAAGGTTACCAAGGTAATGGTACATATATATGCATGTGTCAAGACTTATGATAAGTTATATAATGTGAAATAGGTAGAATTAAGTCAAATAATATAGTTTGAATTAGAAAGTACAATCATTACTCTTACAAACAATTATAAATGAAGGTTTCTAGCTAAGAAGAGAGAGAAATGTGTTTCAAAGAGGTAAAAGTACCATGAAAAATTTTAATGGCTTAAAATTGGCTAAATAATACTTGGGAAATATTTAAAAAGTCTTTTCAAACCAAATATTTCACTAGATACTCCATTGAGCGCTTGGTACGCTCACAATGGTCATCTTTAGTTGAGTGGTATAAACAAGGGAGATAAATTTATCACTTGAGATCTAGGCCATAATTCCATAATATTTCCATTCATTATTATTTAGTTTAATGGGATACAATTTATAAATGATTTCGAACAAGTTAAGTAAGTCTAAAACTCTAGCTAAACCTCGCAAGCTTAGTTTTGGGCATTTTTAGTGAAGTTGTGAGTTACTAAAGGAGGAAGGCTGTGTAAGTCCCTATAGTCCCATTATAGTTATTTCAATCCATAACTAATCATATTCATGTATGTGTAGGTCATAAATGAGAAGTATCTTTCATGAATGGTGAGATTGCAGGTTTGAGCCTAAAGAGTTTTGTGTCAACATAAAAACCCAAGTCCATATGAGGATTTTGAATAAGTGTAAATCCATATCAATACCTATTTGGAATCCTCTCAATCCATGAATGATATTTTAAATGGTATCAAGTTCCAATCTTGCATAGGTCTGGTATCACAAAGGTTCATCCCAAGAGGTTGTAAGCCAAGGTTCCAAGGTCTTTCACCACTTTCACTGTGACCATATGCCCTGAGGTTATAGATAGATTAAAAATTAAAGAGGTGTGCCACATTCTCAAATAATCATCAAAACCATCATGAAACTCTTATATCCAAATGACCAATCATAGCCAGTTCAAGCACTATAATGGTGGACTATGTGTATTAAGATGAAGACTAAGGGAGTTGAGCATGTCTGTTTGCATGACTAGAGGCAAGTGGATGATCATGTAAATACATTTCCTATAGGTTAAATATGGAGAAAATAGGATAATAAAATAAATAACATAAATATAGAGACTTTAGACCTCAAGATATAAGACTTAAGAGGTCTAATGTGCATCTACAATCCTATTTAAGGCCTTGTTCCAAAGTCTTAACTTAACTTAGGATTTTGGTAAGTTTATTTTAAATAATAAATGTAAATGGATAATCATTATTTTTATAAAGACACCCTCATAAATAAATTACTTGGATTTATTTGGTTAGTTTTATATTTGTGTTATATAATTAGAACTACCTTTCAGGTGGAATTCTTGTGGAAGTTCGTTAGTAGGTTAGTTGGTTTTTATTGGTATATATGGTGAAAACATGTAAGTATATATTTTTAAATATAAAAGGGTTAATCTAATATTGGAAAATTTTTATGTACTTATTTTATTTTGATTAATAAAATAGTTGTGGACCCATCTCAGTGGGCACAAGATTTACCTTAGGTGATTTTAGTTGGTTAAATCTATTGGAGTGTTATCAGTGGTATTAGAGCATGGTAACATGTAAATTTTTTGGTAAATGCAAGGTAAAAGAGAACATGGTGATATTCAGAAGAAGAGATGAAAAAATTTATGTGATTTCATAAATAAGGCTCACATGAAATTGATTTTGGCAAATATAAGGTATGCACCTTATTAAAATAATGTGGAGTTAATATTTGAAAAAAAAAAAATGTCAAAATTTTCAAATATTTTTTAAAGCTTTTTATTTGAGGACTTTGAAAATAAAATAAATTGATAAATTATTTTTTTATGGTTGGTCTGAGAATCAACAAAATTATTTTTCCATTCTCTATTTTTGAAGCTTGATTCTCCTTGTTAAAGCCTAGAAGTTGATTGTTTGATTCCAATTTTTAAAAATCTACCCAATAAGAAATTTGTAAGGATTTATCAGATTAGAAAATCCTTGAAATAAATTTTTATGACATCCATGATTTTGTAGAAAAAAATTAAAATAAATCTGGATAAATCTCTATTAGTTTGAAGCTTTTTTATGCCAAAAAAATATGATCTAAAACTATCCTGAAAGCTTTTAAAGCAATTTTTTAAGTTGTATGGCTTGGTTTTAAATTTTTACAAATCCCATAGTGTACAAAAATTCTAGCCATCATTCATTTCTCAGAAAATCCCTTTTTGGTAGTTTAAATTTACTTTAAAACTCTATTATTTGGTGTCATACAGATTTGTAAGGTGTGGTACATCAAGAAAAGAGTTCCAAGAATTATTTTTTTAGCCATAGTGTCCTTGACTATAGCATGGCATTGAAATATAGCTGAAAAATAATATTTTTCATTTTCCAAAGTTTGATCAAAGATTTTAAGGTTTGAGGGGTCCACAAATCAAAGATTTTTTTACTTTTTCCAAAAGTTTCATGGATGAATTAACTTTTTCTTGGAAAAGTAATTTTTTTAAAAATTTTCCAAAGAGAAAAATCAGATTTAAAACTAAATTTCTCATTATATGCCTTGTAAAGGCTCAGAGAGTAATTGGAAAGCATAATTTTGTAAAAACCCTTGAAAGTTAGATGTCCAAGGTTCAAATCTTTATTTTGATGAAAATTTCTATTTGGGCATTTAATTTTTGGAAGAATATTCTTTTTTTTTAATAATATTTTACATGTTTTGAATATTTTAAAGAGCATCAATCATGTGAAAGAATGAAATTTAGTGGAAGAAAAGTAATAGTTGGATGTAATTGATGAAATAAGGGTGTAATTGGTGACATAAGGGTGTAATTGGTTTAAATCTTTAATTTTTGGTGAGGTTAATTTCAAAATCCATCAAAAATATCTTTCTTTTCCTCTACATAGGTTAAGTGAAAAACCCCATAAAAGCATTATTTTGTCCAAATTTTTATTGTGAGTGTGTTGTTATTTCATTTTTCATACTTAATTTCATTTCAAGATGCCAAAAATTCAAAATTTACTTTCAGATGGTGATAAATTAATGATTTATAATTATTATGATTAGAAATGTTTAATGGAAACTTTATTAGTTTTTAATGAGCTATGGGATATTGTAAAGAATGAAAATCCTACATTACCTACCAAACAATCAAAACTTGATATTTTGTATCTATGTGATTTTAAGGCCCAAGCTTTAATAAAGTGTTGTTTTACTTGAGATACTTATATACATATTGAAAATTCTCCTCATAGTTACACTGCATGGAAAACCTTATCTAATTTGTATGATAATAAACCTAAGTATAAGAAAATAGACATCCACATGCAATTGTTTACTTTGTCATTAGAGGAAGATGGGGATATGGGAAAATACATGTCTAATTTGAAGAATATTGCTACTAAGTACACTAAGGCTAGGTTTGGAAAACTAGATGATGATCTCATAGTTAATGTTGAATTGAAAGGACTACATGGGTCCTATAGGAACTTTGTAAAAATGTTGCATGTCTCTAACAAGATCATAGACATCACTTTTAATTAATTGGATGAGTTGATTATTCAAAATGAACTCTCTCTACATAAAAAATCCAAGAAAACTGAGGAAGCCCATGTTTCAGAGTCTAATCCTAGTTCATCTTCTTATCTTCAACAAAAAAATAGAGAGAATAGTTATAGAGGGGATCAAGGTTATAGAGGAGGTAGATATCAAAACTAAGGTAGAGGTTATTCAAATAAAAAATATATCCATTCTCATTCAAATGAAATGAGTGATAGAGGATGTGGTCAAAACTCTTATAGTGGTAGAGGTTGAGGTAGATCAGACATTCAGTGTCATAAATGTTAGAAATTTGGTCACATTGCCTTTTAGTGTAGGATTCCTTTTGACAAAATTTAGATACCACAAAAGTGACTAAATATAACTCTGATCAATATGTTAACCATGATTATGATGTGTCTATAAATGTTTCTAATGAATTTTCATTCACTGCTTTAGGGAACATTATCTATATGGAATATGAGGCTAGAGATGAACTCAGTGATGTAGGCGTTTTAGATACAGGATCAACCAAACACATGACATTTAGGCAAGACTTATTTTGGACATTTAAAGAAGCTTATCCCTCTCTAGTATCCTTGATAAATAAGTCTTTTCATACTCTATAAGGTATTGGGTCAATTTGGATTCTCCTTCCTAATGGATCTATCAAATACTTGGAGAATGTTTGGTATGTTCCCACATTACAAAAACATCTTATTTCCTTGGTAAATATTTAAAATAAAGGTTATTAAATTATGATTAAAAATGGGATCATTTATATAAATTCAATAAAGTATGGATACAAAATCATGTACACAAGATATGAGGATGGAAATTTGGTTAGATTGAATTATAAAATGCTTCCTCCCATAGTGCAAATTGTGATAGTTGTTGAATAAGGTATAGGTACTATGTATACGCAATAGTTGTGGCATCTCCATTATGGGAATTTAAATGTTAATGATTTAGTGGACTTGTAGATATATGGCATGGTGAGTGCGCTGCCCACTTTTTGTAAAGATAGTATTCTTTGTGAATCATGTGTTTTGGGCAAATAGAATCGGGAAAAAATTCCTAAGAATTCTTCATGGAGAGCTAAAAGATGTTTTTAGTTAGTTCATAGTGATGTATGTAACATGAAAAAGTCATCAATTAGAGGGTGTAGGTGTTTTTATTTGTTTATTGATGATTTTTCTAGGATGACTTGAGTGTTTTTCATGAAAAATAAATTAGAAGTTTTCACTAAATTTGTTGATCAGTTACACTTATTTGAAAAAGAAATAGGTTCACACATGGAAAATCTTCATGCATATAATTGTGGTAAGTATAATTCAAATGAGTTTTCAGATTATTATCAAGAATATGACATTCATCAACAATATAATAATGCTTACACTCACAACAAAATGGAGTATCTGAATGAATAAATAGGACTTTAGAGGGCACAACACGAGCTGTGTTGCACTATAAATAAATAAATGATAAGTTTTGAGCCCAATCCATTAGTACTATAGTGTATTTGAGAAACAGGTCCCCCATAGCAACACATTTGGGACAAACTCCATACGAGGCTTGGTATGGGTTTAGACAAAAAGTTTAACACTTAAAACTTTTTGGATGCCTTTGTTTCACTTTAGTTCTGACTGAACATAGAACTAAGTTGTAACCATGAATTAAAAAAATCATCTTTCTTAGATATTCATAAAATAAAAAGGGGTATCCTTTTCTTATACAATATACAGGCAAATTCATAGTGAGTCAGGATGTGGTATTTGATGAATTTGGTACTATGAACACTGTAAAGATTGATTATCAATTTGATAGGTTAGAGAGTAAGATTAAAAAATGTGATAAGGGATTTAATAATGAGGGAAATTCTCAAATATTGTGGTATGAGATTAATATCCCTTATATTTCCTCTCTTTTATCTACTAATTCATTGGTTGAAGACTTAAAAAATGTTGAAAATTCTCTAAGTCTTCCTTCAAATGGTGCACATGATGAGAATTTTTGTATTCCTAATCCAAATAATTTGAATAAGTATCCAAAATGGGCTCAAAGTAATTTTTCTAACTTGAAAGTAGATGGATTTAGTCTAAAAATTTCTTGTAAATAGGTGAAATATGCAATGGCTATTACTACTCCTTCCACTGAGCCATTTACTTTTGAGGAGGCTTCTATTGAACTAGTTTGGTAACAGACAATGAAAAGTGAGTATGATGTAATACTTAACAATAATACTTGGATTTTGGTTAATCCTCATCCACATGTTCAAGCCATAATATGAAATTGAGTCTATAGGACTAAGGATAAATTAGATGGATCCATTGATAAACATAAGGCAAGACTTGTTGCAAAAGGTTATGTGTAATAAGAAGGTATTAAGTATAAGGAAACATTTGCACCAAATTCCAAATGGCACACTAATCATATGGTACTTACCTTAGTAGCACATAATGGTTGGAAAGTACATTATATGGATGTTAAAAGTGATTTTTTGAATGATGATTTATAGGAAGAAGTATACATGAAACAACCTCAAGGTTTTGAGAAAGTGGGTACATAACACAAAGTGTGTAAATTGATAAAAGCTTTGTATGGGCTCAAATAGGCACCTAGGGCTTGGTATGAGAAAATGGATTCATACTTGAAGACAATTGAATTTCAATGTAGTGAATCTGATGATACTCTCTATTTTTGATTGCAGGGTAAGAAATTGGTGATTCTTTTTCTTTATATTAATTACTTGTTTATCACAGGCAATGATGAAAACCATAACAAGTCTATGAAGAAGGAACTAAAATATGAGTTTGAGATGATAGACCTTGGAATTATTCACTAATATATTAGCATAGAATTAAATCAAAAAGAGAATAATATTTTCACTTCACAAACTAAGTATATTTATGAGCTATTAAATAGGTTTGGCATGAGTTATTACAAACCTACCCTCACTCCCATGGAAAGTAACTTGAAATTATCTAAGGATGATGACAGTGACTTTTTTTATGGCACCAAATATGGATGGTTAGTGAGAGGTTTGATATATTTGATGACTACCAAGCCTGATATATCATTTTTAGTTGTACTTTTGTCTAGGTTTATGCATGAGACTAGATAAATTCATTGGCATGCAGCAAAAAAAGTACTTTGTTACTTTCAAGAAATGAAAACATATGTCCTTAGATACCACTACAACAAGAAATTCAAACTTGCTGGGTATTGTGATGTAGATTTTTATAGATGTGTGGATGATATAGTATCCATAATAGGATACACTAAGTATATGGGTTCAGATGCCATTGCTTGGTGTTGTAATAAGCAAGATACAGTGGCAAATTCATCAACATAATTAGAGTACATTATAGCATGGGATACTTCTAGAGAAATTGTTTACTTATGGTGTATTATTTAATATCTTCATATTTATCATATTAATCCTACATAGTTATACATTGATAATCAAAGTGCAATCAATATGTCCAAGAATATAGTATTTCATGTCAAAACAAAACATATGGATGTCAAATATCATTATCTTTGAATGTTGGTGGTGAATAAAGTAATTGATCCAATATATTTCCTAACTATTGATCAAATAATTAACATTTTCACAAAACCCCTTAACATGATAAAATTTGAAAAATTTATAAAAATTCTTGGCATGTGTACAAGTAACTGACTTTGGATCATAGGGGGGTTTGTTAGGACTTATTCCAAAGTCTTAACTTAGGATTTTGGTAAGTTTATTTAAATAATAAATGTAAATGGGGCATGATTATTTTTCTAAAGACACCCACATAAATAAATTAATTGGATTTATTTGGTTAGTTTTATATTTTTGTTAAATAATTATAACTACCTTTCAGGTGGAATTCCCATGGGATTTGGTTAGTAGGTTAGTTTTTACCAATATGTGGTGAAAACCTATAAATATATGTTTTTCAATGTAAAAGGGTTAATGACATATTGGAAACCTATTTATGTACTTGTTTTATTTTTATTAATAAAATAATTTTGGACCCACCTCAGTGGGCACAAGATTTACCTTAGGTGATTTTGCTTGGTTAAATCTATTAGAGTGTTATCAAGCCTAATTAAGCAAAAAACTAGTTATGCAATGATTGAATGGAAATATGAGATTTTATAAAGGGAAATTAATACTATAGTATCATTTTAACCCTCATTTTCATCATTAAAATACTAGGTTAGCCTTAAAAGACTCATTCTAATGAAAACTCCAGTCAGGCAATCTTAATTAACACACATAGGCTTGTATGAAGCTGAAGATTAAGTGAATCATGTATGAGGGAAATCAAGGTTTATAAGGCATAAAAAGGGTTAATATAAGTATTAAATAGATTTAAATATCATATAAAACATAAAAATTTCCAATAAAGATGGCTTACACTCATGCTACAGTCCAGGTCCTAATAGACAACTACAATCAGGGTTTGGGAGAATGAAGGAAATGTGTAGACTATTTCTTGAGATCACGAAGTGAAAGATAGTAAATTAGGTATATTCATATGAATATTAAAATATAAAAAAATTATCTTTTAGTGTCAAAGTGGTTAAAGGTAGTGACAGGCCTAAAATAACTAATAAGGCCTAGTAGGCATGAATAAACATACACAAGCCTGTGTATGAAATTTGAGAAAAAACTGTATATTATTGAATGGTTGGTTAATTTATGGGTGAAATTGGATGAGTAATAGTTATTATAATAATCTCATTAATTTTTTAAATTTCTTGAAAGATAAAAGTGTGACAAAAAGGCCTATTAGGGTTAAATGGATAGAATTGTGTGTAAACCCTAACATAGGGCTCAAGGCAATTTTCATTAGTTTGAGAGGTCAATATTTTCAAGAGATAAATTTAAAATATAACATGATGTGTTTCATACATAATTTATGTGTTTATAGTCCAAAATAGTCACACTCATATCTTTTCATTGCTAAATGATCCCTCTCAAACACACAATTAGACTACATTGCTCAAAAAGTCAATTTCTAGCACGTGAGAAATTGCATGAGAGGGTACATGGAATATTAAGCTCATTGGGGAATATAGGATGTATTTTATAATAATAAATATTTTTATTTTTTTGGATTATTTCTCTTACCTCTATGAACCATTATTAAGACTCCAAGAGCCCTTAAACCCTGCTTAAACCCCTAATATGACTTGATGGGGAAATTAGACTTGTAATCAATTAAAATGTATTGAAATGACATAAAATTTACTTGGATGGAATTTTAACCTCTCTTAGGCATCTAATTTAGTTAATTTTTGGAACATGTGAGTTGAACGTGTATGGAAATTAGCCTGAAAAGCTCTTTCTTGAGCAAGTTTTCAAGGTTTGGAACTAGATGAACTCTTCTAAACAATTCTAGAGGTTCCCTAAGATAATATAAAGATTTTATTACCATATTAAAATAATTTAATAAGGTTTAATAGTATTTATATAGGACACAAGTGTCCAAATATGCCTAAGTGAAGAATGATGGCTTATATGGCTTCAAGAAGACTGTGTACAGGTCTATATCAAGGTCTAGAGAAATGAAGTGCATTAGAACACCTTAAAAACATATAAGCATAATTAAAATATAACTTATATTCATGAAGTTAGGATGGAGATTAAACTCAGCTCTCAAGTCTAATTGGAATCTCCATATAAAGAAGCTCTCTCTTGTTCCACTCCATTAACTAACTAGAACATAACCAACTATAAGATGGTTTTTATTTGAATGGTAAAGCATCATGATATGAAATGGCATCTTAAATGAAAAAAAAAGGTATGATATAGGTGTCATATGGAACAAAAACAAAACTTCATTTGGAATCTATACCTTGATCACAAATTGAAAATTAATTATTAAGTTCAACACTAGTTTCCTAATGAAGAAGAAGCTTTGTAAGAGGTATAAATTAGTGTAGAACATCCTCAACATGCCAAGGATCAATTGGATGATTTTTAACTTCCCTCAAGATGAATATGTATAAATATTTAGAAAGGAGTTATATTGAAGAAGTTTAGGTATCCCAAAGTAGCCTCCTACACCACTCCTCATGAAGAATCAAATCAACACTTGGTCAATAAGTAAGAGGCAAGGTGTAAACACACATTTTTTAGACTTGGTGTCAATATAATTCTCCCTTATAACTAATTTTGATGATGAAAGTGTTATGGTAGACTCCTTATATGACCACCTTCTCTCTCTCTCTCTCTCTCTCCTCTCTCTCTCTCTCTCTCTCTCTCTCTCTCTCTCTCTCTCTCTCTCTCTCTCTCTCTCTCTCTCTCTCCTCTCTCTCTCTCTCTCTCTCTCTCTCTCTCTCTCTCTCTCTCTCTCGCTCTCTCTCTCTCTCTCTCTCTCTCTCTCTCTCTCTCTCTCTCTCTCTCTCTCTCTCTCTCTCTCTCTCTCTCTCTCTCTCTCTCTCCCTCTAAAAACAAGCCTCAAATGGAATTTTTAAGTAGCCTCTATTGGTTATGATGAAACTATGACCAAAATTGTACTTGAAAACCTCTTTAAGAAATAAATAAGACTAATTTTCCATGCTTATATGATGTGTCATGTGTGAACCATGCAATTTTTTTATCTTGTTTATTGAATGTTTACTTTCCTAGCTTTTTGTCCATGTTTGCTCACTATTATGCAAAAAAAGAACTACTATTATAGGTCAATTTTAGTGTTTTACTTTGTATGTGTATTATTTAGAATTGGAATTTCATCATTTTTTCCTTCATAAGGTTAGGTGTTACCTTCCTAAGTATTGAAATACACTCTTGAACCTCTCAATGAAATACTCATGTGATATTCATGTCAATATTGTAGGTTATGTGAAAGAGATGGCTTCCATGCCTCAAAATAATGTATATTCAATCAAGTAGAAGACTAATTTTATTGGTACATCACCTCCTTTAGGATTTAAAATAACATTCTTTTCACTTATCTCATTAATTGAATAGTTTAGTAGTATATTCAGTGAAACATCAAGGGAGATATCCATAATATAGAGGTTAAATCTACTTAGTAGGTCAAACACAACATATGATTGTTCCCATTGTATAGCTTAAGTGAGAGGACTTGAAACACCCTATCAAGGGTGCTAATTTAATCTATAACACCTATCTTAGGGCCCATTTTTTATCACTTTCAACCATTTTTTCACACTCTTATGAGTTGATAGATGATAATCAAATGTACTCATCCCTATTCTTATCAAAATTAGACATATTTTATGAACCACTTAGTACTCATCATGATTAAATCATCCATAGGATATAAATTCCTTGTGGGACTATATCATACTACTCTAGTGTCTTTTCATCATCTCATGCCTTCCTACCAAATAATGAATAATTTGAAAATTAAAAATTAGAGTAAGATTAGACTATGTACCTAATGAGTCCCACATCAAAAATCAATAGAATCATAATTTCACATTGATGACAAAGTACCTATTTCTCCTAATTCTAATTGCATGAACCATAGTAGCTTAGAATTCAAGTCTAAATACATATTATAGGTTATAATTCATGGTTAAGTCACATAATCACATAATTATTACACTAAAATCTATCATATTTCACCAGTTAGTAACACATAATCATAACATGGGATAACTAAATGATGTTTAATCCCTCTTAGGAGTATTGGTATGCAGGTAGTGCTCAACATATGGGTTGTTTAAGTCTCACCCAACCTCAATCATTGACCCCTTTTTCTCCATTGATTTTTATTAGTATTCATGTGTTAATGAACTAGTGTTTTAAATGAAAATAAGTCATACAATAGTCTCCACAAGTGATTTTAAGATCCATCACTAGATACATTCTCTATAGATAATGAAAAAGAGAACCTAGAAACCCTAGTTTCCTAAATGAAAAAGGATAGGAGAAAATCATAGTGGATAGGAGTACCATTCTTCTAGTGTCATGTTCATGTAACTATTTTCTAGCATAGATCTAGTTGTTTAATTCCTAATTCTAATCACCAAGCCACTCTGCATAGTTTTTGTCTTTGATTCCTCCCACATATACATTTTATAATTGAGTCTATATTTTCTCATTACACTTTGATTTTTTTAGTAAGTTTCCATAACTCAATAGTTCCAAATCAATTAATGTTATTATTTTATATTATTCTCTTGAATTTACATAGTAGTGTTATCATCTAGGGTTTTGACATAAATCTTGAATTTGATAAAAACATATTGGTGAATTCATTTATTATTGAGATGTTTCCAAACCATAACCATAAATACTACTAGGTTTTATATCCTTTTTGTTTTTTTCCACTTTATATTTTGGAATTTATAGATTTGATAAATTCTATAACAATTAATTTTTTTCAAGTTTTCATATCATGTTATATGTAATCTAAAATTTTTATTTCCACTCCTTTAAGAAAAAGTGATATATTAGGCAGTATACTAATTGAGCATACTTAGATTCCTCTTATCCCAAACATGGATATGAATAAGGGTGCACAAACACTTTTGAATCTTCTTAAACCTACCAAATATGTGGACTTCAATGATACTAATTACATATAGGAGCAATATGATAAAGATAACAATGATCCTTGAGATGAACATCATGATCTAATCCCTCCTATAAATAGTGAACAAATAAAATTTGATAAAGAGGAATTCCTTCAAAGTTTTATAAAAAGACTTTGTCAGCAACCCCTTGATCATACTACCACTATAAGATTTTTTTTGATATCAATAATGTAAACCTAACTCAATATTCTCATATTACCACACCAATTCTTACTCCATTGTATGAAATATTTACTTTAGATAGAAAATATTCCTCATATATTGATGTACAATCCATTAGGTAGGATATTTAATCTCTATAAACCAAGGTGTTACAATTGGAGCAAGGTGTTTGAAAACCTAATTAGGCACTATATTCCCATGTTTTTTGCACACTCCATTGGCACAACATATAGAAGTATATACTTTACCTATAGGTTTTTTAATACCCAAAATTACACTATATGATGTAAAAGGTGATCTTAAACAACATCTTAGATCATTTCATGTAACATGTTTGGACTATGTGTCCAAAGATTGATTATTGACTAAGCTATTCTTGAGAAGTCTCACAGAGTATGCATTGAAATGGTTCTATGATTCACCACACCAATAATTTATAGTATTAAATCCATTATCCAATATTTTTTTATTACATTTCTCAATCAACATCAATGAGAATATTTCCTATTCCTAGATTGCCTTACTAAAATAAAAAATTAATGAACCTATAAAAAAAAATGTTTTAAGATACAAGACCATGTTTTCTAAAATTAAAAAAACCTATGACATAAATATAATTATAGGATGTATTTAAGAAAATTTTGATTCCATATTTTCACAAATCCATTATGTCTAATAAGTTCAAATCATTCATATATTTTTTCCATATAATAAATGAAAGAGAATATGAGTTATTGGTAATGAACATTATTAATTATATAATGAAATCAAATTTTAGTACCAAGAGCTCAATAAATACAAAATACAAGGTAATTCCAAATGAAAATAACAATGATTAGAAAGTGATAGTACATGTAGTTTCAGATCCTACTCCACATATTTTCTTATCATCTCATCCAAGGAGATAGTTCACTAATCTAGTAGAAGGTCCATTCAAGGTTCTCAAAAACACTATTGGGATGCAATTTCATATCTCCTCCTCTCATTAAATATTTTGATTTGAATCAAACTCTTCTAAAACGTCTTAACCAGAATGCCTCTTATGACTATCACAAGGCACCAATACATAATAATAATAGATGTATCCATTTAAGATACAAGATTCAAGATTTTATTGATGCCAACATCATTGATTTGGGAAAATTGATAGAGATTAAAATATTAAAACCAAGTGAAGGTAAATAAATTAAAATATTTATTGATTCTTTTCCTAATCATAGGGATAATGAGATGATTTATACTTTAAGAATGCACTATGCATATAATTCTCACCCTCCATCAGTTTCTTTCCATTCCCATGTAGAGGAACAAAATCATTTTAATTGTATCATAGGTGAGTATCATACTATAGTTCCATCTAGGCCACTCATTTCATTTTCAAAACATGAGATAGTCTATAAGACTCATATTGACATTATTTGTTTTTTTATGCTCACATTGATCACTAACCTATTTAGAGTGTTATGGATGATAACAATTCAAGTGTGAATATGTACTAACACACTTATTTATCATCTTGGACACAAATATTAGGATATGTTTCCCACCACCATGGTAATAAAATGTTTCACTGGTCACATTTATATCTCGATTAGTGAGATTACATTACCAATGTCATGTTAGTCCCATATTATGCCCACTAGATTCACATTAGTACCCAATGCATAAGTATTTGATATATTTTTAGGATACCCTTGGATCTGGTAGATTAAATTAGTTACTTTTGTAGTCAAAATATGCTTGAAATACATATAGGCTAATGAGGTTACTACAGTTCCATGTATCCCTTATGAGTACCCCTCTATCACATACATATTCAATTAATGCATAGTAGCCTTTAGTCAAACCACCTAAAAAAAGTAAAACCTTCTTAGATATTTTAACAATAGAGATATACACTTCCATAGGGGCCTATCCTAGAGAAGCCCCTTCAGTAGATATTTTCCATATATTCACGAAGCCACTCTCTACTCTACACACCTCAATTGATGTTATAGAATATCAAGATTACTTAAAATAAATCACCAACGTAGGAGTCACCTACTTCAAAATGGGGTTTTCAAATCCTTGTGGTTCATCATGATTAAAGAAAAAAATAGTGTGAATAAAAACAATGAGTATGGTAGTGATAGTTATAAACAAATTTGGTGTCCCCATATTTAGATTATCCATTAATATTAGTTAAGTCACTGCACCATACCCATTTCCTTTTATAAAAGGTCACCATTACTTTTATTGACACAATGCCTATTGATTTTGAGTCCATTACTAGAATCATTGGTTAGTATATTTATTTTCTCTTGTATATGCTCTTTACATATATATGCAAAAAAATAGTAAAATATTTTAGAAAATACCAAGACCAGGTCCTATGCATGATTATATGTATTTTTTCATACATCAATTAAATATGTACAATATTTTATAATTTTTAATCCATTTTTATATAATACATGCTTCAAAATGGTAAATGATTGATTGCATATTACATAAAATATCAGCCCCATACTCAATTTCATCCACTTTCACTATTACACACTCAGATTATGTACTTATATAGGAGCATTGTAGAAGATAGGAGTGAACCATTATATCATTGCATACACCATTATCCCAATTATATTTGAATATAACCACTTAGTTATAAACTATACACAAGTTTTTAAAACATGTAAATTCATCAATTATCTCATTAGGGGCATAGTACACATGTTTTATCCTTATTTTCCCACATCATCTTACTCATAGCTTAGATCTTTACATATAATTTCATATTTTGATATTTATCACTCAATAAAACTATGATATGTTATTATTTATCTCAGCTATTGAATATAATTAGGTTAAAAATTAACTCTTATTGATCAAATTAAATAATCATGCATACTTTTATATTACTTTTTCTAGCTTCACATAGTGTATGCATTCTCTATTTGATTTGAGGACATTTGAATATGCCATTGAAAATTAGATCTAAGCCTTTATATATTTTTATTCTAGGCATGTAAGGAAATTTTAACATGTATTTATCTATGGATTATGTTCATATGTGGACATATTTACATGCCCTTTTATGTGGCTCTAATCCTCATTTGTTTGCTTCTATGCATGTGATAGCATTTAAACATGTCTTTATGTGTGCCTTTTATTCATATGTAAACATTTGAAAATTTACTTCTATGTGGTTCTAAGCCTCATTTGTTTTCTTCTATGTGTGTGACAACATTTTA
Source organism: Torreya grandis (assembly GCA_037957365.1). Lineage (NCBI taxonomy): Eukaryota > Viridiplantae > Streptophyta > Pinopsida > Cupressales > Taxaceae > Torreya > Torreya grandis. Next base: position 321,678 of record JARHVA010008386.1, on the reverse strand, counting down.
ACATGTCTTTATATGTGATTTATATTTGAGTGGCATTTGATCATGTCCCTTGTATAGGCACCTTGGACTTTTATTATGTATTTTATATGTTGTGCATGTAATATTTGATTATGTTCATCATGTGCATGACATATTGTTTGCTTCTTTGCTCATATTTTTTTTCATGATGGACATAATGCATCCACCCATTAATTATAATGCTAAGATGTATATCATGCATCTCTCCTTAAGTAGTTATATTTAGTGTTATATACCCAGTTGATCACTTATCTGAGTGCTTCATTGTCACATATATATAGACACACTTAATATAAATTCTTTTTTTCCACATGAATATTACATTATTACTATGCTTATTTTAAATACATAATAATTCCATGATTTTCCATGTCATCAAATATTACTCAATTTTCCATTTTTACATCACAACACCCTATTGCATAAATTTTTATTTTGAGTTAAGTTATTCTAAAGGCTCAAAAACTCACCTAAAAAGAGGTGGAATTAACATAGGTTTGTATTATATACTATACCTATTAGATCAACACACAAACAATATTTAGTAATAATTACATAGTTGACATAGTTTTCAGCTCAAAAAAATACACATAAAGTCATGTTGGATAAGAGTACCACATTGTTTATAAGAACACTAATCTAGTGTAATTCCTAGAATTTTTTTTCCAAATTCCTAAAAAATAGACATTTATAGAATTTATAGGAACCTTAGTTCACTCAGAACAATAATCAATAGTTTCATAGTCTCAGTTTCCATAATTACATAATGTTATCTTAAAGTTGCTTAGTTTGGGGACAATCATGGGGTGGCATGTTGTTCCAATGTGGCATATAGGTTTTTATTCAAAATAAAAATTATTTTAATCACTATCAAAATCCATATGCACTAGATATTAATTGGTGGCATGTTCCTGGCACATTACTTCCTCTTTGCTTAGTTTTTTACATCAGTCTTGTAGATGGAATGAGAATTTTTTTCATTCTCTACACTATATACATAATAAATAGATTATACTTAGTTTTTTCACTAGTTTTTACACCATTTATGTGCCACTTTTTCACTATAATTTAACATTAATCCAGTTTTAGTGGGTGGTTTGCTATCTAAACCAATATTTTTACTAGTATCTGGATTGGGTTTTGCACCATAAATATCTATTGGGATTCATACATGGATTATAATCTATTTCCATAATTTAGGTAGGAAATGATGTATTCGATCACACCTTGATATTTTAATCACACCCACTTATCAATAGTGATTATGGCATGCATATTCCAATCCAAGTTATTCAACGTTAATGAAACTATAAGTGTACAACCTACCATAATCATCAATTTTTACATTAGAAAAGCATAATGTCTCATGTACCCAATCAAGGGTATTAATTAATTATTACTCTCTAGTTCATTACCTTTCACCCTTTTATATTCATCATAATTAAATATTGATATTACATATGTTTTATCGTAGTTTTTTGCATGGATCTCAATTCAACATTGTGACCTACATCTAGGACTCCTCTCCATAGGTAAGTTCAGTATGCACATATTTTCCTTTTATTCTATTGATTTCACTTTTTATGATTTATATTAATAAAAGGGGGGAAATGTAGACACCAAAATTAAAATTTAATATAAAATATTTCACTTGTGACTACCCTTTTACACACTTATCTCTATACCTATTTTAGGGCCCCTTTTTTGATCACTTTCAACCACCTTGTACACTTTATAATTTGATAGACGATCCTTGAATTTACTCATCCATATTATTATTATACTTAGACATATTTTATTCCTTACCTAGAAATCAACATGATGAAATCACCCATTAGACATGAGCACCTTAGGGGACTATAACACATTGCTCTAGTTTCATTTCCCCCTCTCCTACCTTCTCACCAAATAATAATTAATTTTTAAATTAAAAATCTAAAGGAAGGTTGTCCTATGTCCCTAATGAAATCCATTCAAAGGAATTTCACAAATATTACTATATAGATGCTTTTGAAGCCAATTTTCCTAGAAGAAGATTCCACATTGAAAAACACACTAAAATCATAATTGCACATTGAGAGAAAAGTATCTATTTATTGCAATTATAATTACATATAACGCTAATATCATAGAGCTAAAGTATGAACACATTTTATAGGTCAAAAGTCATGAATTAGGCACTTAATCACAGCAATATTGAACTAACATGTAACATATTGCATTAGTTATTGACACACCACCATATCATAGGATAAATAGATGAATTTTGATCCTTGTTCAGAGTATTAGTATGTAGGTAGCACTCAACACATGGTGTGTTTAGGTATTTTCCATATTTAAATGTTTTTCTTCCCCCATTTATTTTAATTGGTCTCAAAAATTAAATGAGGTAGTGTCTTGAAGGAAAATTAATGATATAATGGGTCTTTACAAGTGATGTAAGTTATTTCACTATATATAGGTTCTATAAATGAATACATAGAAAACCTAATAAACCTTAATTTATAAACTAAATGTAGATAAGATCACTACATTTAGATAGGGAGTGCCACCCCTCTAGTGTCCTACCCATGGAATTGTTGTCCAGATGATTCCTTATTCTAGTCACCACACCAATATGGAAAACAAGTTGTAGACTTTGATTCCTCCTTCATATACATTTTATAGGTAAGTCTTTATTTTCTCATTAAATTTTTTTATTTTTAGTAATTTTCTAGAATACAATAGTTCCAATATTAGTTAATTATATTATTTTTATATTATTCACTTAATTTTGCATAGTATTGTTTTCATCTAGGGTTTTTACATAAATCCCCAAATTTTGTAAAACTTGCACTTATAGTAGTTACTGACACCCTCATGATAATGGTGAGGGTGGACATGGGGATAATTCATATAACACTACTACTTGACCACACTATTGAATATATGGTGGTGTTTAATGTACTAGACCTTTAGATGTGGAATAGGATGTGATGCAACCCAACTATGGTGTATTTCCTAAGGAACTACATGACATGGTTTTGACTAATGATTTTTTGACACATACATTTGGTTTTTGTCACATCATTTGTACCTTTGAAATTATATTATATATTTGACATATTTAAAAATAAATAAACCTATTAAAAACCATATATAGCATTTAAAAATAAAAAATAATTTAGATATAAATTTCAATACTATATATGTAATTTTTATGTTGATATCAGATATGATCCATATTTTTCTCAATTATATTGTGTATCTTTGGGTAGAAAATGAATTTTTGCTACCCAACTAATGTATAAATATACAAAGGTAATTTTTTATTAATGTTTTGGTTTCTCTCTCTCTCTCTCTCTCTCTCTCTCTCTCTCTCTCTCTCTATCTCTCTCTCTCTCTCTCTCTCTCTCTCTCTCTCTCTCTCTCTCTCTCTCTCTCTCTCTCTCTCTCTCTCTCTCTCTCTCTCTCTCTCTCTCTCTCCATATACATGTTGTTTATTATTGTTTGATCACTATGGAGAATCTTCCATCTATATTTATGGTGGGAGAAGATATAGGATTTATTAGTATGATTTCATTTGTACAAAAACTCACTAAGGTATAACAACTTCTAATGTTCATTTGTAAATATATTTGTTTAATAATTTTCCTCAATAATTGTGAAAATATAATTGGCATGAATCCATTATCTATGTAGGGTTGTATGATGAAGCTTGATACTCATTTTCAAATGATTAATATGGGTGGTGTTATATGATGTAATTTAATTTTTAAATTTAGTTATTATATTTCAATTATTTGGTTAGTTGGTTTAAATTTATATATATACATGTGTAGGTTCCAAACCCTTCCATTATCATCAGTAGGGAATTGAATCTTTATCCTTATCCCTTTCACACTCTTGTGCATGAGACTCAGCCTACCATTGACCATGTTGAATATCAAAATAAAATTGAGCATGATCACTAGATCATTGTAAGTTCATGTTTAAATATTATTCATATCATTTTTACAATTAACTTATAAACTTGGTTGCATGTCCATTAGTTAAATATTATAATAATACTTGTATAAGAACAAATTCAACTAAAGGTGATCTATGAGCATAATAAGACATATATTTTAACCATGGAAGAATCTAAGGAATATGAGGGAGCTCCATCTGTGAGAAAGGAATTTGAGGGAGATACTTCTATGAGCAATGAAAAGAAATTGAGTATTTTTTATGATTAGGATATGGAATTGACTCAACATTCTCCTATGTTGAAATTTTATATGCCTTTATGTATATATAGATATATTTATGGAAACATTTGACATTGTTGTAATTAATTCTTATATATTATAATTATTTTAATTTCATTATTTTCTCAAACTCTTCATATTTATAAGATTAACCTCATGTATTAAAATTGATGCATAATGGAGTGACACATTATGTTAGTTAAGTTTATTATATGCCCATGGATGAGGTTTACTCATAATTTTCATTTAATCAATGTTAAACAACTATTTTGTAGTTGTTTCTATTTAATCTTTACTCAAATGACAAAGAACATATTTTGAATTTGTAATAAGAGATAAACACCTTCATGGATTTATGGCTAAAAATGGAATTTTCACCATGTCAAGGGTGGTGAATAAAGGATAGGATCTCATTCTTAGCCTTGGATTATTACCAGTTAAGTGATAGAGTACTTGTTTTGATGTCAAGAATGTCCTTCCCTATACAAAAAAATATTGTTTTTAAGGTGAATTTCAGACAAGCATAAAAATAAAATAGCATTTTTTTACATGAACCAAAATAACCATCATGTACATGTTTAATGTGTATTAATTCACCTAAGAGACAAGTATGTGGCATACAATTTAGTGATTAGTTTTGAAATGTTATTTTATGCAGTCTATGAACAAGTTTGTTTCCACCATAGACATTTCCACTTATGAGACATCCATTTAAAAATACCTTACTTCAAACATGTTAAGATAGGAAAATTACATATGTTCCTAGGATGATGATCTCTAAAGCCACATGGATACACATTTTCTATCTACTTTGTCATGTAGAAACATTGAAAACAAATGTTGTCAACATTTAAGCCACAGTTTGAGATATCCAAATTTGGTGCTTCATGGCTAAAATATGGAATTTTAACCACTTAAATGGAGGTGAATAACTCATAAGATCAAATTATTTTCCTTGGAGTATACTTGGATAGGAGATGGAGTACATGTTCTAGCCTTAAAAACATCCTTCCTTATATGAAAAAAATATAGTTTTAGACATGTGAAAATTTTTAATTTTATGTAATTTACACCCAAAACAAATATCCACATGCATGTTGAATACATATAATTACACCCCATATCACATCAATTAAAAATAAGAGATGAATATATGGCAGACAATATAGTGTTTAGTCATGAAAAAATATTTTTACATAGTTGAGAGACATGTTCATTGCCTCCAATATACATTTATGCTTCTTATATGTCCACTTGAAAATATATTACTTATAAAATTTTGAGATATAAAAAATTAAATATGTTACCAAAACCAAAAAAAATGACTAACCAAGATAAGTTTTATTGTAACTACTCTAATAGTAGAAACATTGAAAACAAATGGTTTCAACATTCAAGTCTCAGAGGGAGATATCCACTTCTAGTTCTTTGTGTCTAAAAATTGAAATTTAAAAAACATTAGGGTGGTGAGTAATGTTTAGTAATACATCATTGTCTTTGGATTATGCCCTGTTAGGATATGGAGAACTTATTTTCACCTCGAGATTCCTTATACAAAAAAATTCTTATATTTAGGTGAATTTTAGACAAGCATAAAAATTGTAACTCATTTACATGAACCAAAAAAACCTTAATTTTCATTTAAAATACATAAAATCTAACCCTATGTTATGTTGATAAAAATAGATATGAATCTATGGCAGATGATATAGTGATTAGTCTTAAAATTTTATTTTTACATAGTCATGAGAAAATTTCAATTATTTTAATAGGTATTTCCACTTCTAGGACACCCGCCTAAAAAATACATCACTTAAAACACATAAATATAGGAAAATTACATATTTTTCCATGACCAATACCTATGAATCGACCTATATATGCATTGTTTTATTTTTTACGACATGTAAAAACATTGACAACAAAAGTTCTTAACATTCAAGCCATAATTAGAAATCTCCATCTTCAAACCTTCATGGCTGAAAAATGTCATCAACATCATGGAATGTGTGGTTAATAACATATAATACCTCTTTATTATCCTCAATTTATGCTAAATTAGGAGAGGTATTACCCATCCTAGCCTCAATAATATGTCCTTCCCTATATGAAAAAGTCATTTTTAAGGTAAATTTTAGACATGCATAAAATAAAAATCTAGAAGTATTTTGAATTAATGGAAAGAACCATCATGTGTGTGATTAATCCATATATTTACACCCTATATCACATTGATAAAAAATAAGATATATATATAGTTATTTGTCTTAAAATTTTACTTTGCACAGTCAAAAGGCAAGTTCGTTGCCTCTAATAGAAATTTCTGCTTATGGTACCTACACTTTAAAATATTTTTATTAACACATGTTAGGATAGGAAATTAAATATTTTAAAATGAAGATGGAATTATAATCCACTTAGATATGTGTTATTTAAACTATTTTGGCATGCAAATAATGATAGCAATGGATGTCAACATTCAAACTATAGTTGTAGATCTTCACATTCAATACTTCATGGTTTAAAATTATTATCACATCCCTATTGAGGGTGGTGAATAATTCATAGGGACATGTTATTTTCCTCACAATAATCCCATTTATTAGACAAATTAAATATCGTATCCTTAGAAACATTTTTGCCTATACAAATTATTTTTAGTTTATTTAGGTGAACTTCAAATGTGCATAAAATGAAAAACTATAAGTAATTTTCATGAAATGAAACCTATAAAGTGCATGTCCAATCCTAAAAATTTCACCCTAGAGAAAATTTATCTAAATTAATATAATAATATTTGGTATAAGATATAATGATCATTCTTGATATGTTATTTTTACATAGTCAAGAGACAAGTTCGCTTCTTCTAATAGACATTTTTCACTTCTAGTAATTCCACTTACAGATCCATAAATTCCAACATGTCTAGATAGGAAATTTTCATATGTTACTATTACCATGTTATTTAAATCAACCTAGATACATGTTTTTAAACTACTTTGACATACATAAACATTCATAAAATAATGTTTTGAACTTTAAAGATGCAATTAGAGATCTACACCTCTGGTGTTTCTTTGATGAAAACTATAATTACCATAATTTTGGGGGGAATAAATAATTCCTAATACCAAATAATTATCCTTGAATTATTCCTGGTTAGGATACCAAGTACACTTTATATCCTTGAGAGAAAATGGAATTCTCTATTGATGGTACCAATTTTCTCTTAAGTTTCTCTTAGATTCAATAATGTTGAATTATATACTAATGGTGATAACCAAATGAAGGTGAAATATTATTTGGGACCACTAAACTAAAATAAATATGTTAGTAAGTGATAAAATTGAAATTTATATATACTATCTACAAAATCAAGAAAATTTGATAAAATTAAACACATTTACCTTTGAGAACTCAACATACCTTAGAAATTCAATCCAACAAACCATTAGGATATATTATACTATTAATATTATAAATAATTTATTCATGTTAAAACTCATAAAATTTTCATAAATTATTGTTTAATGAACTCCCCCAATGTTTGAGAAATTGAACATTTATTACAATAACCAAATTTGGGCAGTGGATTATTTTCCTCTGTATTCCATAGTCTTCAAACAACCATAAATATGAATTTTTGATATGATATCATCAAATAAATGTTTTAGTAACTAAAAAAATCATAGTGGGATGGCAAATGTTTTCCCCATGTGTGACTGATAATGTCAAATTCCTTTTTTTTTTCTTTTACACACTAACACAAGTAGTAGTTATTCCTTCTTCATTATATTTATCCATAACAACTACATAAACATGCATGGCATCATAAATTAAAATAAAATTCTAATAATTACGTTGATATATAATGATAATTAAATACATAATGATTAATAATTATACTTTAAATATTAAATATAATTTTATACTTGCTTGCACTAAATCATATAGATGGTCAAATTCATGTAGTGATTTCATATCTATAAGTTGTAATGTTGGTGGAACCTAAAATGTGTCGATTGGAATTAAATATCTATAAATAAATTAATCTACCAACTCTTATGACTCACACTCATTTCAAAAAAATCCACAAATGTAAAAAAAAACATGCCATGTACTTTGTATGAACTTTTCAAGAACTTGCATTTGAGCTACAAAATGAGTGGAACTCAGTTGATCCTGTTACAATCATAAAAACATAATAACTTGCCAATTTTTATTCTTCCATTAATACAAAAAATATGAAAAATATAATTTTATTGAGCATCATGGGTCATTTATTCATCACACCAATCAAAAATGCTTTTTTCATCAGTCAAATCAAGGGCATCTTCAAAATTTGAATCCTTGATTTCTAGGGATCTTTTCACACATGATTTTTCATTTTAATGATCCTTGTTTTCATATAAAGTATTAGTGAAACCAAAAATATGTTTTACGCTAATGGTCACATGCATATTTTTCAATGAGTAAAACATCCCTAAGTTATTTAAATACAATGTATATTTGTTTGACTAAAGATAATGTGGATTGGAAGTAATTTTCCTTCAACCAAATTTCAATAAAATATCTCAAAATAGTCTTTACCATACTCTATATAATGTGATCTATCATTTATGAAATATAAATTATACTCCTTTATTTTTATTTTATTTTGATTTCTATGTACTTTCAAGTGCATGCATGAATGCTATATACACAAAAATCAAGGTCTGATTTGAGTTGTAGTATTATGACTGGACCTCCATTTATTATTGCAATGAATAATTATTTATAAATTCAACTACTAAAATAATAGAACCAAGTGATAATGTTTAGTCTATCAACTTGAATTTTTCATATAATTATTTTAATTTTTTTGTGCACCTTCCATTATCATAAATATTTTTTTCCTTGAATTTGACCATAAATTTAGAAATATATATTGTTTATGTAAAAAAAATCATGCCTTTTAGATCCTTTATCATCTATTAATTTATATGTCATAGGTATTTTACTTTTTTTTTAAAAAAAATTCTTGGACAATTCTAATTATACTCTCCCCATGGATTCATTTTTTAATTTTGGAAATCCACTAAAAATGTTGTAAGTTCCATCAACATGCTTTGTTATAAAAAAAAATTTCCGTCTAGTGTTTCTAAAAAAATGGATGTAATAAATTTCATTTTTAATTTTGATGTAAATTACATTCCACACTCTTAAAAAATGTTTTCATTATGAAAAGTACAATGCACATGACAAAAAGCATTATAATGCATTGAAGATCAACTTGTTTCCTAGAAAAAGTTTTGTGTGTGTGATTTATTTTGGCTTAGAAGGGTTTGGCCAACTCAAAATATATTTGACTAATATAAAATTGTGGAAGTTTATGTAAAACAATAATATTACATTTGTTTTTAGTTCATATCTAATAAATTGTTTGGGCGTGGTTCATAGTTATGAGAACAAACTCTTATTTTCACTACATCTCTGATATTGGGTGAAACCCTTGTGTTATCTTTGTAGAATTGCATAAGTAAATATTTGAGAGCATCGGCTATAGTGGGAGTCTACTAGAGAATTCCTAAAATTCATTATTATTTGAATCATCATGTCTTTTGTATCCCCCAATAAATTTAATTAGTGTGTTTTTATTGATGTTTAGTATTATGCATGTATTTATAATAAAGTGTTTTTTCCTATTTGACCACTTATTATACGATTTGTAATTATGCCTTGAGTAGTGTAACTATATTTACTGCATTTATTCACACCTATAGTATGGTATGCATTGTTTATATTTTAAACTATTGTCTTTTTTGACAATCAATATTTGACATTATTGTTCATAAAATGTTCATTGTAGGTCTCATCTTAATCAATTGCATTATTGAAACAAACAATATACATCTTCAAGTATCATTTAAATATTCAAATTTATTATCCCAAATTATTTTAACTTTTCTTCTTGAATGGTGGCTAGACATTTTCTTAAGCACTAATTTTTAAAAAAATTGTCAACTTAAAATAAGTACATGGATATTCTATCTAAAATCACTGGAGGTGTTTTTAATGGTAAAATTCGTTGATTTTATGTTTTTAAATTTTTATTTTTAGTACTAGTTTTTTAATTTGGTGTTCCTTTATAGTTTACTTCATTATTCAGTGTTTCTTTTTAATTTTCTTCATTGCTACTTTCACCACTAATGTTTTTTTTTTGTCATTTTTCCAAGGTAAATAATCATACATATTATCATCATCACCAAACTTATAAATTAATTATTTTGAATTTGAATTTGTAATTTAATTTTTGATGACATCAGAATTGAGAATTAGACTTATAGGTAAAAATTCATCATCATTATCCATTTCATCATTATCTACAACATTGGGTTGATTGGGCATAGTAGATGTACCTTGTCTTGAATGAAATATTTGGATTTTACCCTTTGTTTTTCTCTTAATGCTTGTAATTGATTCACCATTTTGAAATTTATGTTTTACTTATCTTTAGAAAGAATATACCACCCATGATTAGACAAATTTGATAGATTTTGAGGGTGGGGAGAACTATGAAATTAAAAAAAAAAAAATTTAGAAATATATAGAGTGCAAAATTATTTAAATAAAAATTGTGGAGTTAAAATTATCAATATGAAAAAATAATGATGTTGGGTATACACTATATTATTATTCCAAGGAACATGCATGCACTCAATTCATATTGTAATTCATGCCGTTACTTCTACACTTAAATGAATGTAATGGATAGATCACATCTTATTGTTAGATTTATGTTGGAAAGGGGCTCAATGTGGCCAAAATATCACTAATTACACCAACTAACTAATTTTATCAATATATGATAAAATTAGGGGTAATTATTCCCAAAATCACATCTTATAGTTATAATTAGGTGTAATGGGATTAAATGTACCCCAATTTACTCCATGATTAAAATGATCAAATTTTTGGTTCACTATACGATGGAATTAACATTTATTGAGCCCTAAATCACATCTTATACAATCAAATCTAGGTCTTGGTGCTTAATTTGGCCCAAATTATGGCATTGGTTGCACTCTTTGATGAATTAGCTTAATTCATGATGTAATTGGAGTTAATTTAACCCCAAATCACATTCTATTATTTAAATTTTCTTCAAGGGGCCCAAATTCTACTTTATTTCCTCTATGATTCAACCAATCTACTCTTTAATTCATTATGTGTTGAATCAACCCAAAATTTCATCCTATATAATTTAAATTAGGTTCACATGGCTCAATTTTACCCAAATCATGTCACTGATTGCACTAGTTGAAAATTTAGATCAATATGTCCTAAAATTTGGGTTAATTGAGTCCTAAACCACATCTTATAATTGAATTTACATTCAAGAGACTCAAATTATCCCCAATTGGATCTATGATTGAACTAATTAATTTTTCAGTGCATTATGTGATCAAATTAGGGATGGTTGAGCCACATATCACATCTTATACAATTGGAATTAAGTTTTAAAGGGGCCTAATTTAGCCAAAATAACATAACTAATTGAACCAATTAATTAATTGGCTCAATATGTGATAATTTTAGGACTAATTGAGGCCCAAATCACATCATATAGTCATAGTTAAGTTGAATGGGCTTAAAATGGCTCCAATTTATTTTTTATTAAACTAATCAAATCTTTAGTTCATTCTATGATATCATTAGGGTCGATTGAGATCCAAATCACATCTTTCACATTCAAAATTAGGTACATGGGGCTCAATCAAAAATCACATAATTGATTAAATCAATTAAATAATTGGCTCAATCTATGAGAAAATTATGGATAGTTCAACCCCAAATCACATCCTATAGATGTGGTTTGGTTGAAGAGGATCAAATTATCCCTAATGGACTCTTTCATTGAAATAATCAATTATTTTATTTATATTTTGAAGAAATTAGGGATGATTGAGTCAAAAATCCCATCTTGTATAGTTTAAATTAGGTTTACATGGATCATTTTGGTTCAAATCATGTCATGGATTGCACCAATTGACTAATTTTTCCAATTCATGATGAAATTAAAGCTAATATATCCCCAAATCATACCCTATTATCATAGTTAGTTCAATAGGGCTCAAACATGCCCCAATTTTCTTTATAACTCAACTAATTAACTATTTAGCTTATTTTATAGTTAATTGGCCAAATATCACATCTTATACAATTGAAATTAAGTTCACATGTCTCAATGTTTCCAAAATTGCATCGCCAATTGACTAATTATCTTAATCCATGATGAAATTAGAGATAATTTAGCCCTAAAGCACATCCTATAGTCATCATTAGGTTTAAGGGGCTCAATTTGGACCCAATTATGATTATGATTGATTTAATTGATTCTTTGGTTCATTTTTTGATGAATTTGGACCTAATTGAGCCGTAAATCACATATTTTATATTTGGAATTAGGTTTGAAAGGGGATCATTTTGGTCCAAATCACATCACTGATTCATCCAACTAACTAATTAGATAAATATGTTATAAAATTATGGTGATTTGATCTCCTCAAAAATATTATAGTTCAAGTTAAGCTAAAGGGGATCAAATTGGTCCCAATTACCTCTATGATTGATCTAATTGGCTATTTCATTATTTTTGTGATGTCATTGCTGATTGAGACTAAAATAATATCCTATAAAGTTAAACTTGGGTTCATAGGGATCAACTTAGACCAAATCATATCATAGATTACATCAATTAACTAATTGACTTAATCAAAGATGAAATTAGGCCTAATCTACCCCTAAATCACATTATGTAGTCACAATTAGGTTTAAGTGGCTTAAATTGGCTCCAATTACCTCTATGATTGAAAAAAATGACTCTATGGTTAATTTTGTGATGAAATTAGGACCGATTGATCCCTTAATCACATCCTATATAGACAAAACTAGGTTAACCTCAAAATGCTTAATTTAGCCCAAATCACATACTAATTGCACCAATTAACTAATTGGCTCAATTTGTGATTGAATTGGGGATAATTGAGCCCCAAATAACTTTCTATAGTATTAATTAGGTTAAAGGATATATTTATGCCCCAAATTACATTGCATAATAAATAACACCTTCTATGGTGTTACATTGTACAATTTCCCCTTAAAGTAACAAATAACACTTTATAAGTATATAATTCAATATTATTTTCATATATAATTAAAATCAATCACATAAAAATGAGGAATGATACTCAAATGAAAGTTTAATGTTATTTATATCTACTACCCCTAAAATCGACTATATTTCAGATCATGCACTCAATTATGTGATTTATCAATCAAAACAAATGTTATCAAGGACTAAAAAATTAAAAACAAATATAAATTCCATCACTTTTATATGGATGACAAACACCCTAGTTTATTTTTTACACAAAATTGGATTGCATGCTAATATGCTCATGAAATCAATACAAAAACTAGTACGTACACACTATTATGCATACATGTTTTTATGTTTATGTGATTTTTATATGTGAAAATTTAAATGTATGACTTTATGATTTTAAATTTATTTGATTCATGATAATAAGGATTAGAATTTCACACATAGTTGAATCCATGTTTTTGAGTAAAAATCACAAAATCCATAGCCTACCATGATAAACACTATGAATTTCATCAATACATTTCATAAAAATATTATTATGATGTTGATCACACTCTCCTCATTTAATATATATAAATTTTAAATTTTTTTGACTAACTAATGTTTCCATCCATATTGATTTCTAAGCATGTCTTTTTATGTTGTTGTATGTTACAATTATACACGTCTTTCTTTATTTTTGTATCTTTCATTTTGTTCTTATAAATGTTTGAAAAAGGATATAGGGTTTGAAACTATGCCTAATTATACATATATTTTAATTAAAAAATCTCAATTTTTAAGGTATTTAGGGGTACATTAGGTCATCTATAATTTTTTTTTATCACACATGCACCCATGCACATATGCACACACATATACACAAATATAGGTTGCATACTAGATGTTCTTATCTAAATTTCAACTAAAGTGTTTTAAAACATACTAAATGAATCTCCAATAATTTGGGGAACACAAACAACTATTTATCATGTTTTTATAGAAAATATGAGTACCTATTTGAATTTCATTTGTTTGACCTACAACTTGACCATTTAAAAAAAAAAATTATAAATTAGATTTGAAATTATATAATTCATTTTTATTTAACATATTCAAAATTTGAGTGTAGGCATATATAATAATCCATAAAATTTTATGATTATTATTTTTTTATAAATTAATGTCCACTTAAGACCCCCTTTTGTCTCTAGAATTTCATGCACTTACCTAACTATAAATATATATAAGTGTGTCATCATGTAAGGCTCAATAGGTGTGCACATACTAGACAATGAATATGAATTGGTGAGTGGGGGAATGCCCTAGTAAAACATAGTAGGAGATATGTATTAGTGTCCATGTGACAATAATGTATTATAGATAAATTCATGGTAAGGTCTATGGGTGGATGCATCCTCCTGTGAGGATAATGATATAAAAGATAACAACATACCCCAACATATTCCAATAAATGGTGATAAATTTATACCCAAAATGGATATAAGTACTTAAGGTAATATATAGCAATATATGCATCATGTGTCACATCCCAATTTCTCTCTAAGTTAAATAACCTATTTGATATGTGGATTATTATGGTTGAGTAATTGATTTACTAATATTTGATTAAGCTTGATGACATATGTTGATTATGGGATAGTTAGTAGTAATTTTATATTACATAATTTGTGATCATGTTTGATTAGTTATACAACATTATCTTATGGATATAATGATGTTTTAGGCTAACTACCTTCATTGTCATGAGGTAGATGCATGACATATTCTTCCCTTAGATAATGATGGAGGGAAAGCATCATCAAAAGAGGGTGGTTAGATGGAGATGTTGGGGGATGATAGAGAATGAATATGAAAACCCCCGCACACACCACATTTTTATTTTATGATTGTATTATTTGATAGATATTTATAGTATACTTAGTTTTAGATTTAAATGAATGTTGTGTTATTTTATGATTTTATTAAATTTAATTGCTATTAATGATCATGTTGTTTGTTTAGGTGATTACACTAATTTAGTGATCATGCATAGCTTATATTGTTTGATGTAATTGTTTGTTTGAATGAGTGAAATTGTTTATGTTATGCTTACCTTATTGCCTTATTTGGATTGGTTATGTAGTTTAATGTTTTGATGTTATATAGGCATTAAAAAGGTATAGATAGATTCCATTGTTATTGATATAAATGATATAGGTAACAATAATTAAAGATTATTATTATGATTTTATATTATAATGTTGAAAGATAAATATCATTATTTTAAAAGATAAAATGCATTGGAAATCATATGCTATAAAATGTTTTGTGTTTGACATGGTAACATAAACTATGGTCTTTGAATACATTATCATACTATTTAATTTATAAGTTATTTGAATGGTAGAATTTGCATGGAAGGTTGAAATGAATAAGTTGATGGACATTTTATGGCATGGCATGAAGGTTATATTTTTGTTTATTTATTTGAAAATCGATGAGGAAGCAACTTAATTCCAATGGTAGGAAATTATTTTAAAGATTATATTATGATTATTTTAATCAATGGAAAGGAAGTTTCGATTGATTAGGGTTACTAACCACTCGTTGACTTTGAGTTAAGAATCATTTGGGAAAATCATGGAGTTTTTAATGGGTGTTTGCATGGTGGAAAATGAAAAAAATTAGGGAGATCTATTAATCTATTTTTTCATGCATCTATCAGTTAGTTGAAGTGGTAATTAATGGTGGTAAGGATGTTGATGGAAAAAATGATAATAAAATGATAATGGGCACTAGAAGTGACACATGGATCATGACATATAGAGTAGAGGAGAGAAAATGAGAATAAGGTGGTGAACAAGTTCAAGAAGAAGGATTTTGTTTGGATTTATTTGGAATACATAAATTTACTAAGTCAGTTTTGTAATTAAATTCATGTGTGTAAATTAAATGCATTTTTTTTTTGTTATTATGTTTCTTATTTGAATCTTAGAATAATTGGTCTATATGTGGAGCCCTGTAGAACACTCAGCCTCCATAGAACCCCACATATGACTCAGGGTAACCTGAGGATTATTCAGTAAATCCATAGAATTTTTATGACTATATAGGCTTCTATGAAATCTTAAACTCCTCTCTAAGTTTGAAAAAACCCTATTCATATTAGGAATCTACACTTGTTGGATATATAAATTATGGCTTGAGCTTAAGCATTAGAATTAATTTATATATATTCATTTTGGGTATTTTTAATATGGACTAAAAATTTGGACAAATTATGGTTAGACTATATATATGTGTGTGTGTGTGTGTGTGTGTGTGTGTGTGTGTGTGTGTGTGTGTGTGTGTGTGTGTGTGTGTGTGTGTGTGTGTGTGTGTGTGTGTGTGTGTGTGTGTGTGTGTGTGTGTGTGTGTGTGTGTGTGTGTGTGTGTGTGTGTGTGTGTATGTATGTATACACCTATTTTGGACTCTAGATATAGATAATGAATTTCATTATACAAAATTGGATCTGTGAACATATACACAAATATATATATATATATATATATATATATATATAGGTATAAATTGACATAAAAATTGATGAAATACACACACACACACACACACAACTTATTTTGTAGGGTCTTAAAGGGTGACAATGTATATATACATTTATATATACCCTTGTATTAAAAATTATCATAGGTGATAATATTTAATACATGCTGATGTTATCCGTATAGGTGAATTAGAGGTTTGGGTTTCATTTGGGTTATGTTTTTTTAGTATAAAATGAATATATTTATATATATATAGGAAGTATAAATTTATACTCTCAGATATATAATAAACCCTTATATTATGCATACTTGTTTATATATGAAAATTGGGGAACTTTTTGTTAAATCTTATTATGTATTGGGGATAGGTTAAAGAAAAATGACTGTAGAAATACACTCGGCTTTATGCAGTTTATATACTTGATTTTGTGAAATCAATATGTTTGAGTTAAGTTTTAAACTATGTTCATAATATATATGGATTATGCATAAAATTGGATGTGACTATGTATTGTGTCATTAAATTTATTTTGATTTGTGAAAAACTTTTGCTCGGTCAATAGAGGGACTAGTAAATGGGTAAAAATTGAATAATTGCATAGTTTATTTGGTAAATCTATGTTATTGTTTTATTAAAGTTGACTATGCATAAAGACTTTTTACTTGATCTAGATCTTATTATGAATTTTTAACCCAACTGGGTATAGTCAGCTGAGTGTTCAAATTTAGTTGAAGTATGAATTTTGAATAGATTTTATTAATATATTTGATTTAAAAGGAATTTCAGAAAATAATGCTATGTATGAAATCTATATGTTTTGATAAAAATAAGTTTATGATTTTCATTTAATTTATGATAGAGTTATGGGACTATTTCATAATATGGATACAAATACATTAAGTATACATAATAATCTAAGATATTCGACAATGTATGTCATCTTAGGATTATACTACATAAAACATGGTAGTTATTCAGTATATATATATATATATATATATATAGTTGTAGACTGTATTAAATCAGATTGATTATACCATGTATATAGAAGTTTATTTTATATACTCATTTATGTTATGAATTATTACCATGTGGTGTGTAAACTAATGTTTATTATATATTTTAATGTTTGGATAAAAGCATTAAGATAATATATTTATGATTTTAAATATCAAAAAATTATGATGTTTTAGATTGGCTATTGTTATATGTGGAATATGAACAATTTATTAAGTTAGGGTTATAATAGTATTTTCTAGAGAAATAATATTATAAGTTACTTTATGGTTAAATAAATTGGTGGTATAAAATAATCATTACTTAGATGGTATTTTATATTGAGGACTACTATTGGATTCCATTTATTATTTATAATAGATTATATTTATGGATTCCATTCCCTTAATTTGATGGACTAAATGAATGTTTGTGATATTCATGTATTTAGCAGAATGTTGATTAGCTAAAGTGAAATATTATGAATGAATTTATTGGTTTTTAAATTATTGATTATTTTACTAAATCTTGCATTCATGACCTTAATTAAGTAGTGGACAGATTCCACTAATTTAATTAGCACCATCAATGCAAGATAAGGTGTAATCTAATTAAGTGCTGTGTATGAATTTGACTGATCCTATAGATCATTTATTATTGAAAAACTTTGGGAAAAGTAATGTTTTATAAACATTATCATTTCATAAGTTGATATAGTTTTCATATTTGTACAATATCATATTAGAATGAATTTATTTATGTTACATATTATGTATTAGATATCTTGAACACATGGGTTCTATTTTGTTACTATGGATTCTTAAACCATCATTATCTACCCATCTATTAAGGGAGGGCCATACCAACATTTAAGAGATAATGCAAGGCATCTATGGTTTATGGTTGGTATGGAAAAGTGCTCAGATGATGCTCTCCTCCCAACTAGAGTATTATAATTGAGACTACACTTGAGATTACATATTGATACTTGAGTCATGGAAACTCTTGATTCATGGATACTTTGCTTAAATGATATTTGTACTATGTTTTATCATTTGAGATATTTTTATGTATTTCTAAAAACTATATCATTTATACATTATACTTCTACATTACTGTCTATAATGTGGTATCAACTGTGGATGAATTTGTACTATTTCATTTATGATATGATGCATTATTTATTATTATTTTAGTATTGTTCATGATTTTTATATATGTTCATGGTGTTATTTAGCTAAGTGGATTAGATAAAACCTTTTTTGGTTAACTAATTTAATAGAGTTATTTAAATATCACTAGTTAGGTTTATCTTGGTGAAATCTATATTTTTAATATGTGTATTTAATTTTAAAAAATATTTCAATATTCTGTTAAAACCCAGTGGGGTTGTTACATTGTGGTATCATAATTGAGGCTCAAACTAAAGGACTTAATGTGTTTGCTAATACAAACTTATTCTCTTGATAACTAGGAAGAATAATGGTGCATCTAGACTTGGAGGTGAAAGTACTTCGAAAACCAAACCTCATGTTGATCCAAATCAGTTTGCCATTGAGTAAGCTATAAATTTGGACCAAATACTCATAACCATGAAAGAAGAACCTAAAGAACATCATAATGACTAAACATATTCAAGAGTAAATGTATGAGAAGGTGCCATAGGATGTGAGAGCATGAATAGATTTAGAATTACCACACAACATGAAAAGGTGAATCCACCCAAGTTTAAAGGATATTTATACCATGTTTTATCATTTGAGATATTTTTATTTATTGCGAAAAAATATATCATTTATACATTATACTTCTACATTACTGTCTATAATGTTGTATCAATTATGGATGAATTTGTACTATTTCATTTATGATATGATGCATTATTTATTATTATTTTAGTATTGTTCATGATTTTTATATATGTTCATGGTGTTATTTAGCTAAGTGGATTAGATAAAACATTTTTTGGATAACTAATTTAATAGAGTTAGTTAAATATCACTAGTTAGGTTTATCTTGGTGAAATCTATATTTTTAATATGTGTATTTAATTTTAAAAAATATTTCAATATTCTGGTAAAACCTAATGGGGTTGTTACATTGTGGTATCATAATTGAGGCTCAAACTAAAGGACTTAATGTGTTTGCTAATAAAAACTTATTCTCTTGATAACTAGGAAGAATAATGGTGCATCTAGACTAGGAGGTGAAAGTACTTCGAAAACCAAACCTCATATTGATCCAAATCAGTTTGCCATTGAGTAAGCTATAAATTTGGACCAAATCCTCATTACCATGCAAGAATAACCTAAAGAACATCATAATGACTAGGAACATATTCAAGAGTAAATGTCTGAGGAGGTGCCATAGGATGTGAGAGCATGAATAGATTTAGAATTACCACACGACATGAAAAAGGTGAATCCACCCAAGTTTAAAGGATATTTATACCATGTTTTATCATTTGAGATATTTTTATGTATTTCTAAAAACTATATCATTTATACATTATACTTCTACATTACTGTCTATAATGTTGTATCAACTGTGGATGAATTTGTACTATTTCATTTATGATATGATGCATTATTTATTATTATTTTAGTACTGTTCATGATTTTTATATATGTTCATGGTGTAATTTAGCTAAGTGGATTAGATAAAACCTTTTTTGGTTAACTAATTTAATAGAGCTAGTTAAATATCACTAGTTAGGTTTATCTTGGTGAAATCTATATTTTTAATATGTGTATTTAATTTTAAAAAATATTTCAATATTCTGGTAAAACCCAGTGGGGTTGTTACATTGTGGTATCATAATTGAGGCTCAAACTACAGGACTTAATGTGTTTGATAATACAAACTTATTCTCTTGATAACTAGGAAGAATAATGGTGCATCTAGACTAGGAGGTGAAAGTACTTCGAAAACCAAACCTCATGTTGATCCAAATCAGTTTGCCATTGAGTAAGCTACAAATTTGGACCAAATCCTCATAAACATGAAAGAATAACCTAAAGAACATCATAATGACTAGGAACATATTCAAGAGTAAATGTCTGAGGAGGTGCCATAGGATGTGAGAGCATGAATAGATTTAGAATTACCACACGACATGAAAAAGGTGAATCCACCCAAGTTTAAAGGATATTTATACCATGTTTTATCATTTGAGATATTTTTATGTATTTCTAAAAACTATATCATTTATACATTATACTTCTACATTACTGTCTATAATGTTGTATCAACTGTGGATGAATTTGTACTATTTCATTTATGATATGATGCATTATTTATTATTATTTTAGTACTGTTCATGATTTTTATATATGTTCATGGTGTAATTTAGCTAAGTGGATTAGATAAAACCTTTTTTGGTTAACTAATTTAATAGAGCTAGTTAAATATCACTAGTTAGGTTTATCTTGGTGAAATCTATATTTTTAATATGTGTATTTAATTTTAAAAAATATTTCAATATTTTGGTAAAACCCAGTGGGGTTGTTACATTGTGGTATCATAATTGAGGCTCAAACTAAAGGACTTAATGTGTTTGATAATACAAACTTATTCTCTTGATAACTAGGAAGAATAATGGTGCATCTAGACTAGGAGGTGAAAGTACTTCGAAAACCAAACCTCATGTTGATCCAAATCAGTTTGCCATTGAGTAAGCTACAAATTTGGACCAAATCCTCATAAACATGAAAGAATAACCTAAAGAACATCATAATGACTAGGAACATATTCAAGAGTAAATGTCTGAGGAGGTGCCATAGGATGTGAGAGCATGAATAGATTTAGAATTACCACACGACATGAAAAAGGTGAATCCACCCAAGTTTAAAGGATATTTATACCATGTTTTATCATTTGAGATATTTTTATGTATTTCTAAAAACTATGTCATTTATACATTATACTTCTACATTACTATCTATAATGTTGTATCAACTGTGGATGAATTTGTACTATTTCATTTATGATATGATGCATTATTTATTATTATTTTAGTATTGTTCATGATTTTTATATATGTTCATGGTGTAATTTAGCTAAGTGGATTAGATAAAACCTTTTTTGGTTAACTAATTTAATAGAGATAGTTAAATATCACTAGTTAGGTTTATCTTGGTGAAATCTATATTTTTAATATGTGTATTTAATTTTAAAAAATATTTCAATATTCTGGTAAAACCCAGTGGGGTTGTTACATTGTGGTAGCATAATTGAGGCTCAAACTAAATTACTTAATGTGTTTGCTAATACAAACTTATTCTCTTGATAACTAGGAAGAATAATGGTGCATTTAGACTAGGAGGTGAAAGTACTTCGAATACCAAACCTCATGTTGATCCAAATCAATTTGCCATTGAGTAAGCTACAAATTTGGACCAAATCCTCATAACCATGCAAGAAGAACCTAAAGAACATCATAATGACTAGGAACATATTCAAGAGTAAATGTATGAGGAGGTGCCACAGGATGTGAGAGCATGAATAGATTTAGAATTACCACATGACATGAAAAAGGTGAATCCACCCAAGTTTAATAGAACTATATTGGGGGATGGATTTGAAGCATAAATAATAGAAATGGAGAAGTATTTTGAGATTTAAAACTATTTTGAAGTCACAAAAATAGTTTGGGGAGCTTATCAACTTACTAGTGAAGTACCAACTTGGTGGAAAATATGAAACTTGAGATGAACCTCAACTCAACCGCCACCACTTAGGAATAGTTTATGACATTGTTTAGGTCACGATGGCTTCCATAGCTATACTTCAATCAAAATATTATAGAGTTTTAGAATTTTAAGTAAATGGATTTGTCGGTGAGTGAATACTAGGAGAAATTCACCAAGCTTCTTAAGTGTGTACCTCAATATCAGGCAAATGAGAGGTCCAAAATTAGAAAATTCATCAAGGGATTGAAACCCTAAATAGGTTGTGAAGTAGATGTGCATGGTCTATCTACCATGGATCAAGTGATCAAGAAGGTAGTTAAATAAGAACAAAAATTGAAATATCTTGTCCAAGTAAGAGAGAATTTCAAAAATAAGTTTGGAAGTTCTAAACCAACTTTCAAGAAGAAAAACTAGAAGTAGATGAGTAGAGATTCAAAGGGTTAGTTCAAGAGTTAGAATACCAAATTCAACAATGGATCAGGGAAATTGAAACCATAACCTGATCATGGTTTCAAGGGTGGTTTCAAGGGGAACTAATAGACTAAGAAGAAAAGGCCATTTTGAGGTTGATTCATTTGTGGAGGTGACCATTTTACTTGAGAATGTCCTCAAGACAAATTAAATAAAAAGGGTTCAAATTCCCATCAAGGTGCATTTCAATAGTGGATTCATGAAGCTATTGATAATTAATAGGTTGAATATCAATATTCACTCGTATAACTATTAGGTATTTTGTTCAATCATCTAATTTATATATTAATTGATATGAAAGATACATAATGTTTCATTGCTCAAAAACTGTTTAGTAAATTGTCTAAAAAGGTTGGAATTATGGAAAATGCATGGTTGATACAATATGGGAATGAGTCAATAGTCAAATTTGACAAGTGTCTAACCAAAGTACATATTAGGTTGCCTGAGTTTACTATAGTAGTAGATCTTTATACAAAACCATTGGGATGATATGATGTGATCCTAGGATTCAATTGGATTTCAAATAATAAATACAAGTTTGACTATCTTCTGAAGAAAGTTGAGTGTCATGATGATTTCAAAAATTAGGCACAACTTAAGGGTGAGAGAAGGGAGTTGATGCTAAGGCAGATCTCCACAATTCAACTCAAGAAATCTCAAAAGGAGGGATGTTAGGAATTTATTTTTAAGATAAATGAGATGGAATCATCTATGGAACCATTTATCAAAGATTATCCTTTTCTGATAAACTTTCATGACATGTTTTTATAAGAATTACCAGGATTTCCACCTAAGTGTAGTTTGATTTCTTGATTGATATAATAACTAAATCAAAACCATAGTATAATATGCCATATAAAATGACAACCACTAAATTGGTTGAGTTAAAGGCACAACTTTAGGAGTTGTTGTCAAAAGGTTTGATTTGATTGAGTGTGTTACCATAGGGTATTCCAATTGTCTTCATCAATAAGAAGGATAACACTCTTCACCTATGTATATACTATAGGATGTTGAATAAAGTTATGATCAAGAACATATATCCATTACCATGAATTGATTATCTCTTTGATTAAATACAAAGAGAAACATTCTTTTGTAGGATTGATTTTAGTGCAGGGTATCACCAATTGAAGATTCATAAAGAGGATATTTTGAAAATAACATTTAGGACTCAATATAGGGCATGATAAATTCATGGTGTTAACATTTAGATTGACAAATTCTTTAGAAAATTTTATGAATCTTATGAATAGTATGTTTAGAGATTACGTAGATTATTTTGTATTGGTCTTTCTTGATGACATCCTCATTTATTCCAAGGATGAGTAAGAACACTTACAACATCTAGAATTGGTTTTGCAATATTTGTGTAAGCATAAATTGTATGATAAGTTATCCAAGTGTGTATTTTTATAAAATAATGTATAGTATTTAAGACATATTATCTCTATGGATAGTATTTTAGTAGATCTAGCATAAATAATAGATATTATGGAGTATTTGATACCAAAGAATGTACACAAGATAATAAATTTCATGGGATTATCGGGCTACAACAAGAAATTCATTCCAAATTTTTATAAGATAGCTATTATAATTACCTTTATTTAGATAAATAATCAATGTTTCATGTGGTCAAATAAGTGTGAGGCATACTTTTAGGAATTAAAATGGAGGTTAATTTAACACTAGTGCTAAGAATTCCTGATCCTAATGGTCAATTCTCAGTGATCACAAATACATATGGGGATGAACTTGGAGGATTTATTATGCTGGATGGTTCAATGGTAGCCTAAGTCTAGGAAACTAAAGCCATATTAGGTGAATTACTCCTCTCATGACCTAGAACTTGTGGAAATTCTACATGCTTTGTAGGTTTTGAGGCATTCTATTTTGGGAAAACTATTTGAGATCAAGACTAATAACTTGGGACTCAAGTACATCTTCACTCAAACAAATCTAAATTATCATCAAAGATGATGGTTGGAGTTCTTGTCTAATTATGATTTCAATATTAACTATATCAAAGGCAAGGAGAATAGAGTAGATGATGCTCTAAGTCTTAAAAGGTACATAGTAGTTGTGACTACTATTAGGAATAACTTTAGAGATCAAGTGATCAAATTATTATTAAGAGATAAATTTTATGATCAATTCAGGAAAGCATTGTTCAAGAATGCTTAGAATCTTAAGTTTAAGGGATTCAAAATAGAGAATGATGGTCTTTTATGGTACAATAGTGGGATATATATACCTAATAGAGAGAATTTGAGGATCACACTACTAAAAGAACTGCATAATGCCCCCTATTCAAGACATCTAGGAGTAACCAAGATCATGGTTTAGTTTAAACCACTTTATTTCTAGAAAAAATCAAGAGAGATGCATCAAATTTTATGTCTCATTGTCTAGAATGTCAGTATATGAAAGTTGACCATGTGCATCTAGATGGATTGTTGTATCCACATGACATAATATAATATAAGTGAAAGGTGATTAGTATGGACTTTATCCAAGAATTACCTTTATCATGGAACATGCATGAGATGATCTTGGTTTTAGTTGACAAACTAACCAAGGTATTGCACTTTATACCAAGTAACTTGATAGATGATGCACCTATACTTGCAAAGAGACTCATAAAAGAAGTGTATTAGTTACATGGTTTTTTAGATAAGATCATTTTGGATCATGATCTAAAGATGACTTATAGATTTTGGTTGACTAAATTTATCTCTAGGTATTTAGTTTAACTTCAACACTGTATATCACCCACAAACTAATGGACAAATAGAGTGTGTTAATGAAGTTTTAGAAGATCTTCTTCATATGTATTGCATAGATCAGTAATAAAAATAGTAAGAGTATTTTCCATTGATTGATTTTGCTTACAATAACTCATACCAATCAGCATTGAAGATGGCTCCATTTGAGGCATTTCATGGAAAGAGGTGTAGAACACCAATAATTTGGAATATGTTAGAATACTGGGTAGTCTTTAGACCTAAGATGCTTTCAAAAATGGAAAAAAAAGTTAGGACAATAAGGTAGAGGTTGTCATAGGCCAATGATAGATAGAAACATTATGTTGATTTTAAGAGAATAACTAGGTAGTATTTTATTGGTGATAAAGATTTTCTACGGATTAAGCCACATACAAGCTCAATTAAATTCGAGAAGTCAGTGAAACTTTCATTGAGATACGTGAGACCCTTCAAGGTTTTGGAAGTGGTCAATCCTATAACATAAAGGCTTGCATTACCATCGGATCTAGCTTTTTTTCATAATGTTTTCCATGTGTCTTATCTTAAAAAGTACATTGTTGATCCTTAGCATGTGTTGGATTGGAATGCTTTGTAGGTTCTAGATTTCACGGTGGTCATTATAGAACAAATCAAAGTAATTGACACTGAAAAACTCCATTTGCATAATAGATAAGCGTCATATTAAAAGGTCTTTTGGGACCAATATTCTAAGGATAGTACCACTTAGGAGGACTATGAAGAGTTTTATAGGTTGTTTCCACATTTGTTTTCTTGATTTGTTGTTGTATATTATATTATTTTCTACTAAATAATGTTTTTTTATTCATAAATTATGTTTGAATAAATGTCATTGGGATGATGAACAGCTTTAGGAAGGAAGGATGTCACATCCCAATTTATCTCTAAGCTGAATATCCTATTTGATATGTGGATTATTATGGTTGATTAGTTGATTCACTAATATTTGATTAAGTTTGATGACATATGCTGATTATGGGATAGTTTATGTTGCTTAATTTACATGACTAATTTACTATGAGTTAGTATTACTTTTATATTTTTTACTTTATGATAATGTTTGATTAGTTATATAGCATTATTTTATAGATATAATAATGTTTCAATATAAATGCATTCATTTTTGTGAGGTGGATGCAAGAAAAATTCTTACCTTAGATAGTGACTTAGGGAGAGCATCATCGGGAGGGTTGTTAGATGGAGACATTAGGGGATGATAAAGAACAAATTTGGAAACACTTTCACACACCACATTTGTATTTTATGAATTTTATAGATATTTATATTATGCTTACTTTTACATTTAAATGAATTTTGTGTTCTTTTATGATTTCATTAAATTTAGTCATTATTAATGATCATGTTGTTTTTTTAGGTGATTTTGCTAATTTAGTGATCATGTGTAGCTTATCTTGTTTGATGTAATTGTTTGGTTGAATGAGTGAAATTATTTATGTTATGCTTAACTTATTGCCTTATTTGGAATGGTTGTGTAGTGTAAATTTTTGATGTTATGTAGGCATTAAAAAGGTGTAGATGGATTCCATTATTTTTAGCTAAATGATCTAGGTAATAATAATTAAAGATTATTATTTTGATATTATATTATAATGTCAGAAGATAAATATAATTCTTTTAAAATATTAAATACATCAAAAATCATATGATACAAAGTGTTTTGTGGTTGAGATGGCAATGTAAACTATGGTCTTTGAATACATTGTCATACTATTTAATTTATAAGTTAGTCGAATGGTCAAATTTGCATGGAAGGTTGAATTGAATAATTTGATGGATGTTTTATAGCATGGCATGAAGGTTATAATTTTGTTTATTTATTTAAAATTTATGAGGAAACAACTTAAGTCAAATGTCATACAACTATTTTAAGGATTATATTATGATTATTTTAATTAATGGAAATGAAGTTTTGAGCTATTAGTGTTTCTAACCACTCATTGAATTCAATTTAATCATCATTTGGGAAAATCATGAAGTGTTTAATGGGTATTTTCATGGTGGAGAATGGAAAAATATAGGGAGTTTTATTAAGTTATTTTTACATGCATTTATTAGTCTGTTGAAGTGGTCCTTAATGGCGGTGAGGAGGTTAATGAAAAAATAAGATAATAAGAAGAGATGGGGACTGGAAATAACACATGACTCATAACATATAGAGAAGAAGAGATATAAAGAGAATAAAGTGGTGAAAAAGTGAAAGAAGAAGTAATTTGTTCAGCTTTCTTTGGCATACATATATTTACCAGGTCAGTTCTATAATTAAATTCTTGTGTCTAAATTAAATGGGGTTTTGAATTTTCTTATTGGGTTTCTTGTTTGAATCTTAGAACAATTGGGTTGTAAGTGGATCCCTATGGAAGGCTCAGCCTCCAAAAAACCCCACATTTAACTTAGGGTAACCTAAGGGTTTTTGGGTAAATCCATAGAATTCTTGTGACTGTATATACTTCTATGAAATCTTAAACTCTGCTCTAATTTTGGTAAAACCTTGTTCATATCAGGAAGCTATAATTGTTGGATATATACATTATGGATCAATCTTAAGCATTGGAACTAATTTGTATATATTCATTTTGAGTATTTTTAATATGGACTAAAAATTTGGCCGCATTATGGTTCGACTATATATATATACCTATTTTGGACTCTAGATATAAATAATGAATTTCATTATACAAAAGTGGATCTGTGAACATATATATATATATATATATATATATATATATATATACACTCAAATAAAAATTGATGAGATATATACATATACCTATATATATTTGTATATATATAAATAGATATATAAATGTATATTTGTAACTTGTTTTGTAGGGTTTTAAAGGGTGACTATGTATATATACATTTATATATAACCCTATATTCAAAACTATCAGGATTTAATAGGTGACAATATGTAATACATTATTATTTAATCCATATAGGTGAATTGGAGGTTTGGGTTTCATTTGGTTTATGTTTTTTTACTATAAAATAAATTTATTTATATATAAAGGAAGTTTAAATTTACACTCTTGACTATATAATAAACCCCTATATTATGCATAGTTGTTTATATATGAAAATTGGGGAACTTTTGATTAAACCTTATTATGTACTGGAGTCGGGTTAAAGCTAAAATGACTCTATAAATACACTTGGATTGATGCAGTTTATATACTTGATTTTTTTAAATTGATATGGTTGAGTTAAGTTTTAAACTATGTTCAATATATATATATATATATATATATATAGTACCAATCCCTCTATTGACTGAGAAAAAGTATTTTACAAATCAAGATCAATTCAATGACAAAATACAGTCACATCCAATTTTATGTGTAATATATATATTATATATATAAATATATAATATATATCATATACATAATATATATATATATATATATATATATATATATATATATATATATTACACATAAAATTGGATGTGACTGTATTTTGTCATTGAATTTATCTTGATTTTTAAAATACTTTTTCTCAGTCAATAGAATATATATATATATATATATATATATATATATATATATATATATGTTAAAATAAAGTCATAATGAAATTGGATGTGACTATATTTTGTCTTTGAATTTATCTTGATTTGTAAAATACTTTTTCTTAGTCAATAGAGGGATTGGTTATATATAAACACAACCACATTCAATGGCAAAACACCCTCATAATGACTTTATTTGAACAATTACTTCATTCTGATCTTTCTCCCCTTTTGACATTAATGACAAAGGTTCTCTTCCTCAACATGCCAAAAATCATTCCTCAACATTATGTTGCATTCAAATACTATTTAATATGCTCATGATACTTACATACTTTCGAGCATATGAATTAATTTCTCCCCCTTTGACATGCACCAATATGAACTTGGACTTATTTGATCCTTGGACCTAATAATTTGCTCACAGAGCTTCAAAATTTCCCCCTAACATCAAGATCCATCTCATGTCATTTGTTATTTGACTAAAACCAGTCTAAACTTGTGATTTTTTTATTCTTAGACATATCTACCTATAAGAATTACAATCTTTCTTTTTCTCATGTATGAAGATTCAATACCTTATCAAAATACATAACCTGGTTTGATCAAGTCATCATATCAATCTTCTTGAATTCAAAAATGTAGCAGACATCTTCACACTTATATCATGACTAAAACATATATGTTCCTCCTTACATCATGCACATCTTCTTCAATCCACTCAAGATAACCAAGTTATCTCCCCATAAATCCACGTTCTATCTAAAAAATATCATCTTAAATAAGTCTGTTCAATGAACTAATTCTATTAGCAACACTTCAAACACTTTGTATTGATTGGTATTTTGATCATTACCTAGAGCACATACACTTGCTTCCATAAATGATAGATGTCTCCTAAGAAGCATAGGTAGATACACCCACTTGTCATATAGGGACTAAAGATCCCAAAATTTAGGAGACTCCCATATCTCCATGCTCTTACTTGACTTATAGTCCTTCCTTATCTTTAGATTATCTTTGAATGAGTTCTCAACCTTATTATTTTCTTTTATCTCAGGATCTTGATTGATTTCTTTGTCCATTTGGGTAGATAAGGCTTGGTCCTTGATACTTGAACTTGTTCCCTATTCTATCTTGGAAAATAAACCAATTTGAGCCTATTTTTCATTTACCTACTTAGGCCTACATTCATTATTACTCCTTCTCTTTATAACATGATTAACATTTTTTGAAGTAGAATACTGATCATTCTTGAAAAACCTTGTTATGTGACCTCTCTCATGACATTTAAAACAAATAAGGTTTCTCTGATTATACATACCTTGTGATTGAGATATATAATTATTACTTGAAGTTTCATGAATTGATTCATGTACCGGATCATTTGGTCTCCTGATGAATATATTACAAAACTTTTTAATATGACCAAGACCTTAACACATAAAAAAAGATGTCATTCTTTCCTTATGACCTATTGACTATCTTGAGTGATGATGTTATTTATGCTTTTAATTGTATTTCTCATAATTCCACACAAATTAATTCCTTTAGGATATTTTACAATATTTTTACCTATGATCAAACTAATTGCAATAGTAACAATGGTCATTAAAATTTTCATACCTCATAGCATTTGGTTGTCTGATCTGATTTATCTTCATTATGCCAATACCTTCATTCCTTAACTGATGATTGACCTTAAAAATATACTTTTATTGTTCACGTCATCCTTTATCTTGTCTTGAGTTACATGATTTTTTTCTTCTTTGTATCCAAGACTAGTTCTATCACTTTCATGCTTTTGACTACTCAGAATATTGCCAAGATCATTTGAGATCTTTTCAAATGTTATAAATGACTTCACCTTACAAGATGTCTTTTATAACTTATCTTTCAATGACTCATTTTCAATCACATACCTTGAATACTCATCTTCTTTATCTTTCAATCTTGTAGATAGGATTTCCAATTGACAACTGATATGTTTCACTATATCTTCATGCTCCTTGGTGTCTTCATTCATTTTTACCTCAAACACACTAAACTTATCTTCATAGTACTTGATCTATGACATCATATATTTATTCATTTTATATTAAATATTAAAGATATTTCATTAATTTATCTTCATTATCTAAATATTCAATTGTATCTTTACTCATAAATTGATTTAGTTTAATCTGCAAAGACTCTATCTTTGATTGATACATGATACACTCTTCATCCTAATTTTTTACTTCTTGATTAAGAGTACAAACCCAAATTTCAAATTTTTGTGTGATCTCATCATGCTCCTTGACTTCATCACTCAACCTTCCTTCAAAATATCCAATTTTCTTCTCATAGGATTTTATCAAAGAATCTTATTTTTTGTTCTTTCCTTGTAGTAACTTCATTTCTTCCAAAGTATCTATATATTTATCTTCAAGAGTGACTTTATCATCTTCTTCCTCTAAGATATCTCTACCTAATAAATATCTTATTAAATAACATTCAATTTCATCATCACTAAAATCCATGAATAATGTCTCCTTGTCCTCATTATGAAAAGAATCATCACTGTCAGATGTGCTTACTTCTTCTTAAGATGAGTTACTATTTTCTTCATGGTAAATGATTTTACTACCTTTATATGATTCCTTATTTACATTATTTCTACTAAATAGATTTTTTTGCTTTCTAGGACCCTCAGATTTCTTGTGTTCATCTTCATGAGATTCCTTATGAGCTTCTTTGGGTTTAAAATTATTTGGAAATTTAGTTGTAAAATGGCCAACTTTACCATAGGATAAAGCATTTAAAATGTAGTTTCCTTCATACTTATCTCATCCTACATTTAATCTTCTTACAATCATGGTTTCAATTTGATCTTCATTAAGATCAAAATATTCAAGACTTAACTTGTTCTTCTTAGCTTATTTGATCACCTTGAAGGTTGCTTCCTTCTTAGGAGGTATACCCACATCAACTCTCATCTCATAGGTAGTAAGGATGCCATGCAGTTCATCCATCTTCAACTAAGTGAGATCACAACTTTTTTATATAGTAGAAAGTTTTAAATCAAACTTGTGTGTAAGAGTCTTCAATACCTTTTGTACTATAGTAGCTACATCAATCTCCTCTCCAAGACCTCTGATCATGTTTACTACCTCATCAACCATTAGAAGATAGGATGCTACAATATATTCTTCCTTCATTTTGAGACCTTTAAATTACCTTCGGTAGGTCTGCAACTTAGCCAATTTTACCTTAGAGTCTCGTTCATAGATAGTCTATAATTTGACCCAAATTTCCTTGGTAGACTTGCAATGGATCACTTTGGTGAACTTAGCCTTGGATAGACTATAAATGATAGCATTCATAGCTGTATAATTATTCTCACTCAAGTTCTTATTAGCATCACTAGTTGGAGGAGTAATTAGTGTATTGTAACCATCAATGATAGATTTCCAAATATCAAACCCTAAAGACATAATGTATGTCCTCATCCTTATACCCCAAAAAGCATAATTTGACCCATTGAATAATGGTACTTGATCTATAGAGAAACCTTGCATCTATTGACTTGACATATATATCTTGGATCACCTTCAAGTGATTAACATTGTAATGAAGGTCTTACTCTGATACCAATTATTGGAGGTATAATCACTGGGGGTGAATCAATGATGCAAGATATTTAAAACTTCAAATGTAATCTTTTCAAACTCTTAATTAATGACCACAAGAATTCATACAACATGTTCATAAAAATGAATAATAAAGATGATGAAATATCACACACATAACATAATATTTATGTGGGAAACCCTCTTGGGGAATAAAACCCACTCTCAAGCCTACAAACACATGGACTACCTGTCTTATAATATGATCACAAATAAGATACCTTTTAGTGAAGCACCCACTTCATAAGGAAAACACACCCCTAAGTATGAATAGGCACCCACTTGTTCTAGATGTTGATCACTCACACAACACCTTATGAAATTAACAACTCCAAAACTTTGATTACAGATCAATCCGATTGGAGAAACAATGTATAACATCTTTCTTTCACCCTTCACACATACTTAAACTTGATCATATAAGAAATGCATCCAAAAAACCATTTAGATCTCTATAGTATTCTACGCTCATCCTCAATCTGCTTTGTACTTTAATCCATCCATTAAACACACTCCCTCTAATCTCTTTCCTTCATCTCTATCTTCTGCTCGATCAAAACCATTGCTTTGGTCTCTACTATTTATAGAGTCTTCATGCATATCAGCCTATAGGTTAGACACATTACTTTCCTTAACCATTAGTACATCTAACATGCTAACTTATAACTGAAATTAATCCTAACAATTCAGCCATAACATCCATGGGTCACACATAAGAAGCTATGCCTTTTAATTAGGCCTTGATAGCCCTTATAAGTCTCATGGAGACCTATTACTCTTTTAACACTTCATTTAGAAAAAAATAACATAAGATTAATTTAAAATATGTGGGTCCACTCCATATGACCTATAAGACATCTTAAAATGATTTCTCCTACCAAAACACTCTTTTGTTAAAGCACAAATTAATTAAACAATATTTTGTACATAGGAGCACCATGAATGAACAAACAATCAACTTTGAAGCTCCATAACATTTCATGTAAAAACATTCAGGCCTTTTAATGAACTTTTTTTGGAAGTGCCTTGAGTAATCTACAACTTTACTTTTTACTACATAAAAAAATTCATCCTCAATCAAAAGATATATCTCACAAACTATAGACTAGTTTTTCCTCTAAAATTTGACAATGATCATTGAGTAAATGTTAAACATCATCCAGTTTGACCTCATCTCATGTTATTTGGAAAATTTGAATAAATATATATCGTCAATCTCCTTGAATAAGCCTGGTCTTTAACCTATAAATGTTCACCATTGATCTTAGATCCTAACTCATTCCATCATGCCTCTTGATAGCCCCGTGTGCCTTCTATGCATTGACTATTTGACTTAATGCACTTCATCGATATCCATCTATATGAACACTCACATGTCATTGATATTCCATCCAATCTCTATGATTATGGAATATGTCACTAGCACATGCAATCTAAGCATCCTTTGACATGTTGACTTCACTTGCATCATTGATCTTAGTCTAATAAGATCATGTGCTCCATTGGATCCTTATCTAGTCAGAATAAATAATCATTGTTAGATATGTGATCTGATTAAACACTGATCATAGATCTTTGATAATGTAAAATTAGATAAGTATGGGAACTTATTGAACACTGTTAAACTCTATCTAAGGATCCAACATTGCACCTTAATAACTTTTTCTATGCTCCATGTTTAGACCTGAAATTCAAACCACACGATCTCCTCACATATGTAAATCCATCCATGTAACAAACTATTCTTGAAACTTTCACACATGTGAAATATGACATCAAAAATATGGTTACTTAGCTTTATCTTTCAAGATACTTGAGCTTAGACATTCATATGACTATTCTCATGAATTCCATTTAATTCCATAAGCATTATAAGAACTCATAACATCCCATAGGGTCTTTGTAACATGTCCAAATAATCAATATCATCCATTAATTACCTTACTAAGTCAAAAACTCTCCAAACTATCAATATGATCTCTTTTTCATTAATCCACTAGTACCACATGCTCTCTTTGACATCAATTAAAACCAAACATCAATTAACATGATAAAAAACACTATGGTATTTGACCACTTTGTAAATCAAACTTGAAATAAATTGCTTAGGCATAGACCGTGGTTTCAAAAGTAAACATACTTGAAGAAGGTGGAAAAGAAACACATATTCACACAAAACACATGGAATCCTTGAAAATTTGAGAGATTACATGACTTATGAATTGTTATAGTACCTATGAGAATGGTCACCACAAATAAAAATAGATACTTATAGAAGAACTCACTAAAACAAGCTATACACTAAGGCCTTCTCTCTCCAAGTGAAAGTAACTCATATGGATGAATTGGATGATGAAACCACCATTAAATGAAGAATAAATACCTATATAAAACACCCTAAAATAATTACCCTCCATCAATTTTTGATACTGAGAAATAGGTGCGAGAATAGATCCATCTTAGATAAATAGGCCATAATAACCTATTGTCACTTTTAGCAATTATTCATAAATAAGATAACACCAATATGAAAATAAATACCACTAATTTCAATTTCACTTAGACCCTTAAGAATTTCCAAAGTTTTATCTCTTAAATCTCTCTCCTCTTTCCTTATTGAGCATTTGAAAACTTCCCTTTTAGAGCTGCCAAGGAGGTCAATATAGGAAATAAGGTCTAAAACCTCTTTCAAATCAATTTTTTGATGATTTAGTAGACAAATAAGGTCTTGAAGATTATTAAATCTTAATTTCACCTAGAAAATAATATGTATGGCCTCAAAATAGGCCTTTTTAGCATTAAAACTACCAAAAAAACATGATAAGTCTAATGAAATTGATTAAAAATGGATCCATTATACTTTTAATACCTGAAAAAGTACACAATATTCTTATTATAACCTTAGACTATCATTCACATTCAAAACTTACTCCAAAAGCCATAAAATGACCCAAAATGCAGTAAAATCGATCATGAAGTTAGTCAAACCTATCACCAACCAGTTAGATCAATTTTAAATCATGGCATGAATCTTATAAAATACATAAGACCTCCTAGGATGTTCTGGACTATTTTAACTTCTTGACACAAGTTGAGACTGGTCATAAAGGAGGTTAAGCAAACAAATGACTATGATGACTAAAACCTTAATTTCATCAAATCTACCCTAAACTCTACTGATCAAGGATTTAGATGGCCATCTCAAGGACACTAAAATACTAACACACCAATTGACATGACAAGAAAATTTTTAAATGGTAGGGGTGATTGTTTGACCTATGAGGTCAAACTTGTCAACATTTTGGTGACTCAAGTAGGAAGCATGTTTGTTATGCTTGAGAACCAAACCATTTACATCTCTTTCAAACTCATAAAAACAAACTTAAATTCTTCAATAATAGTGATAAATTTGATTCATGACTATGAGACTCTTTTGACATGAAATAAGATAACTTTCTCCTCCAAAGTAAGGAAGGAAACACACAAAACATGGGAAACTAACTAAAAAAATAAATGTGCAAATAAAGAACTTATTTGAGACAAAAAATTAACAAACTAATGTGATATGACAAAAATTGGTATAAAATAAATAAACTAACTATGCACAAGGAATTTAACTCTCAATAACACTATTTCAAATGTATCCCAGTTACTGCGATTGGAAGCTTCTCACCATCTATCTTTTCAAGTTGGAAGGCATTATGGGATTTAGAACTATAGATTATGTATGGTCCACTCCAAAGGGATTCAAAATTTGTATGCCTTCTTTGTTTCTCTCTATCCTCATCCCACTTGAGAACTAAAGCTCCTTCTTTGAAACTCTATGAAGAAGCTCTTTTATCAAAAGATCTTTTCACTTGTGCTTGGTGAATTTCCATGTCTAGTATGGACTGATTTATAATCTCTTATAGCTCCATAAGATCAACATTCCTAATCTCCATTGGTTCATTCTTTAACAACTCAAGATGGTTCATTAGTTGTAAAGAAAGAAACTCAAGATAAATGGTTAACCTTGCTTCCTTACCATATACTAGTTTGTATCGAAAGTTGGTTATTAATATTTTATATATGATCCTATCAACCCATATAATTTACTTCAAATTTAAATTTCATGACCTCTAATTATCTTCAATAGTCCTTATGATCTTTATCATGTTATTATTTATGGACTCATCAAGGCCATTGCCTTGTGGATAGTAGTTTGATGAATTGTTGAGGTAAACACCATGTTGAACAACCCATTGGATAGTCAGAGATCCAAAAAAATCCATGGCATTGTTTGAAATGATGGTTGAATTAACCCCAAATATAGTAAGAAAACCTTCATAAAAATCTAGTACATTGGATTCATTTGCTTCTTCCAATGTTACTATCTCTATCTATTTTGTGAAGTAATCTATGGCAATAAGGATTGACTTATGATCTAATCTTGAATGAGGGTTAATGAGGTTAATAAATTATAATCTCCATTGGATAAAAGGATATACCACCATAATTGGTTGGAGGGTTAAGGTTTTAAGTTTTGATTTTCCTACAAACATAGCACACTACTTGCTTTTCCTAACCCATGCATGGAAATCACCAAATATACTTGGATAATAGTATCCACCTCTCATGATTTTAAGGTTTGTAGTCCTTGCTGAGAAATTTACTCCATCATTTCCATCATGGAAATATTCAAATAACCTTTGTGTCTGGTTTGGATCTATATACCTTAGCAACATATTATTGATGTCTTTCTTGAATAGAACACCATCAACAAGAATAAATGGAATATAATGCAATCTAAAATATATTATTTTTGAATCACTTAAATGAGAAGGATAATAACCATCTTGAATATATCTTACAAATTCATTAAACTAGGTAGAAGGTGAGGTATGATTAGATACAACTTCTTCATCATTCATCGTTAAAACTATCTCTTTAGCCTCTTGCAAGTCTTGAGATAGATGCTCACAAAGTCCTTTACCTCTAATCAAATTTATGAATTTTATTTCCATATCATAATCCATTACTCTCTTTATCCAAATATCTCTCTTCTCATTTATATCCTTGATTAAGAGGAACTCGTTGATACATGGATGGGCAATCATTAAGTGTATCCTATTGTTAGATAACAAGTATCTAAAATTCTTGAGAGACCTGATTATTAAAATGACATGATTTTTAATAAAACAATACCTTGTATCATACTCATCCAAATATTAATTGAATAAGGCTATTGGATACTCTAATTCCTCATGATTCTGTTGCATAAGAATACCCGAAATGGTGTCCATTTTAGCATAGGTGTAAAATATGAAGTATTTTGAGAAATCTAGATTTATGAGTGTAGCAGCACTAACTATGGCTTGATTTATCTATTCAAAAAACTTCATTTATTCCTTGTACTAGCTAAATTTTTTGTTCTTATTTATCATGGTTGTAAGTGGCTTAGGTAAAGTGGAAAAATCTAAAATATATCTTTTTATAAAACTATTTTTTCCTAATAATCATTGCAAGGCCATTTTGTGCTTAGGAAAGGAAAGAGAAAGAATTGAATCTATTATTTTTAGATCTATACTTAAGCCATGTTTTTAAACCACATGTCCAAGAATATTACCTTCATAAACCAATAAGACACACTTTTTGAGGTTAAGAGACACCCCAAATTGCATACATCTTTCAAATACTTCTTTGAGATGGACCATGTGCTCACTTCTACTCTTTAAAAACATGGTTATGTCATCAAAATAGACAAGTACATACCTATTAATAATACCTTGTAATTTCATATCAATGACCCTCTAAAAGGTTGCTCCAGCATTGGATAAACTAAAAGTTATTTTTTATATGAAAATATCCCCCACTTTGTAGTGAAGGCTGTCTTGAATTGGTTATATTCCTTAACTAAGATCTGATTATAGCCACTATATCCATCTAATAAGGATAACCTATCTGAACCTACAACCAACAACAATTTTTTTTCCATATATGGAAATGGATAGTGATTTTTAAGGGAATCCTTATTCAAATCTTAGAAGTCAACACATAGTCTAATCTCACCGTTCTTATTCCATATTAGAACAAGGTTTGCTAGCCAAGTTGAATTCTTGATTGTAAATATGATGGTTGACTCTATGATCTTATGAATCTTAGTTATCATCAAACTCCCATGTTTTGGATTTATGGGCATTTGCCTTTGTCTCACTAATTTTGTTTTAGCCTCTAACTCAATGGTGTGTTGAGATAAACTTGGGCCAAATCCTTTTAGATCACTATATTGCCATGAAAACACATAATCAATACTCATATATAATTTAATGAAAGATCCTTTTTATGAAGGAGTACATACTTTACTCAATTTCAAATTCTTTCTAGTTGAAATCTCCATATTATCATTGTGTTCTTTGGTTGAAAAATATGAATTCTCTTTTATCATCTCATCATCACCAATGAATATGTTCTCAAGTTTGACCAATCCTTTGGGTAGCTTAATATTTTTTTGTTGTACCATCTGATCCCCATACTACTGCAACAACTTTGACTGATTCTTGGAGGAGAACTAAGCCTCCTATTATAAGAACTTGATAATCTCATTGTCATCCTCAAATACTTAATAGCTTTTATGGTTATCTGGTATGGAAGGCCTCACAACCACCTTAGTGTGTGACTAAGTTTTCTCATTTTTAATATCATTTGGAATGCTAAATTTAACCCCTATGGCAGACAACCTATTTGTATGTTTATTATTATCTCTTAGTATTACCTAAATGTTAAAATATTAAAAATACCAAGTATCACTCCCTATGCTTATAATATCTAAGGAATGTGTTTTTACATAAATTAAGACCTCTTACTTGGTGACCTATAAGTTTATTATCACCAAAAACTTGCAAGGTGTTGATTCTCATCTTCCTAGCCCACTACAAATCGTGAACTAGAGCCTCATATTCTATAACAATATTTGAACAACCAAACTAATAACTAATTGAGGAAAATTACATTTGATTTTTTGGATAAATAAACATCATTATGTCCCCAATACCATGTTTATTCCTATATCCATAGAAGTACAACTATCATAGACCTTCTCTAGACTCATCATCCTTCACCATGGCTAGAATTAGTTCATCATTCTCATGGAGGAAATAAATACAAAATCCCTCCTAATTAATTATATTTTAAGGATCATGCTCATTTATATTTTATACTCATTTATCAAGTAATAAATCTATAACTCCATCTAAAGGTGATTTAGTTTCCACTCCACTAGCTCCTATCACCTCATCTAAAATGACACAATTAGTGTCTACAACACTTGACATATAAGGATTTAAATGTAAATGTGAAATGGGCCTATAATTGATTTTTATATTTGTACCATATCTAGTTATGAACATTAAGGATGTCTAATAAGCTGATATGTAGACTCCAATCTTTGAGTTGAAGTCTCTTGATAAACACATGGCAAAGTAAGTAGGCAAGTCCACCACCACTACATCCTGTAGAATGGTAACATTTGAAAAATCATGTAGTGTCAAATTTAGGTTATTAATCATGAATAATATATTTTTTGGTGACCCATATAGCTATAATACACCTTTTTCATTTGGTTCATAAACTAAACCAAGTTTATCTATAATTTGCTTGGGCATGATATTGCTACTAGTTCCACTATCCACCATATAGTTATGAGCTAATGTGTCACAAAATATCAAAGAGAGATAAAATGGGGATGTTTTATCTTCTTTTACTTCATATTTACCCACATTTATCTATTTTTTTACTTTTTATACCTAATGTCTTGTTGGTTGATCCAAATTTGTCAATATTATGTTCCCCTTCTCAGCTAGTTTTAACACCAATTTGAGAGCTAAAAGTTTTTGTATGAGCATGTATTTTCATCCTTGGATTGATATGGAATCCCACATACTCATAGTAATATTTGAATTTTTCATATAATTAACAATGATATAAATAAATGCACTTACCCTTAGCTTCACTTTTTTAATAGCTGGATGATCCTAAACATGTGATGTTTGATGAGATTTTCCAACCTCTACATCCTAATTTTTATATGGTATAGGGTATATAAACTAGTTATTATAAATATTATGTATATTTGAAGGTGTAATTTAATTATGACCAACCCCTTTGGTCTCCTTGATAGCTCTCTTTTTATCTCTAGTCACAATTGTAACCATACTGATTAATGCACTTGAGTCACCAACTTGATTCAAGGCCACATGATCATCTAACTGCCAATTAACAAAAGTAGAATATAGCTACCCTTAACCATCAGTCATCTTATCTTTGTGTATTTCCATACCTTCATTATGTTGACTCTCTTAAAGAGAAACCTATTCTTGAGTCAATTGAGGGATGACTATAGATTGATTAACCAATGCTTGATTTTGTAAGTCATTTGAGGGTTGCCAACCTGAATCTAACATTATATTATTCTGATTCAAAGGAATGGGAACAATAGACTTAAAATATTATGGATCATTTGGATCAA
The DNA here is from genome assembly GCA_037957365.1 of Torreya grandis. NCBI lineage: Eukaryota > Viridiplantae > Streptophyta > Pinopsida > Cupressales > Taxaceae > Torreya > Torreya grandis. The sequence continues at coordinate 280,101 of JARHVA010008386.1, read as the reverse complement.
AAAATTCATATGGTTTAACTTGAGTTATAGATCCTTGAGTTTGGTACGATGGCCTCTATTCTTTGAAACATTGATAAGGTGGCCTATTATCTCTAAAAGGTTGATAAGTAGGTTGATCAGGGATCTGGTAAGGCCTATTTTATTAATATTGCTACCTCTTTAGTTGTAAAATCTCATTCCCAAAGGACTGAAACATCCATTTAATATCTCCCATCTCAATTGATTGGCTAAGAGGGGCTAAAGCTTGTGCCTAGGGGGCTGGAATAGGAGCTAATTTGGAAGATTAAGGGGTTGGTATGGGTTGTGTTTTAGGGTAAAAAGGCATAGGAGGCCTACGTGTTACTATTATAACTTATATCAAATTCTTCTTAGATCTTATTACAACTTCAAATGAATTAGGTAAAGTATTACCACCCATTGAATGTATCATAATAGTAATGCCAAAATGTAAGGATCTTGATAGTATAAAAGGCATATTCTAGGGATGGCGTAATCAATAGAGGTATCTTAGTCCATGTTTTTTAGAATCTCAAGTTAAATTTAGTCATGAATAAATCCTCTTTATGTAGTTAGTTATTAAAGTAAGGATAGGTGATTAGATTTATTCTCAAATTATCTAACTAAGGCTGAACCTAAGTCATACCAAGAAGCAATGGATTTTAGTGGGAGTTTTCTATACCAGTGCAATGATTTTCCTTTGAAGGAAGAAACAAGCAGTTTAATAGCCATGCTATCTTGAATGAAATTATGGACTAAACATAGATTGGAAGCAACCTTGATGTGCTCACTAGGAGTTGTTTGATCTTCTCCAAATAATAATGGGATGCTCTTAAGAGTTGATATAGGTATGTCATCAAACTAGACTAAATTTAGTGGGCTACTTTTATTGAATGAGACAAACACTTGGTTTCTGATGGCCATCTGGATAGTTATAATTTCACTATTTAGGATAATAGGATGACCAAGAGACAGAGATTTATTTTTAGGATAGGGGTTTATATTATTAAACCTTGCTCTTTTGTAAGGAGTAGAAGACAACTCAATGATCTCAAGAGAAATACCTTTACTAGATGATCTTGTGGTAACCTTTGGTATGAAAGTGTTGCCTAAATGCTATTAAGAAATTTGATACTTGAATAAATATAAATTTTCTAATGATAATGATTATCCTATGATAATGTAAGTAATTTTACTAAGCTCCAAACTTCAGCTATGCTAAGGAGAAAGCATCCCACCAGGCATGTCAAAAACTATTGCCAATCAAGAGTGTGCCCTTGAGAGAATGTGTGTTATTTCTCACTATTGTTAGAACATGGAATCTCTCCTAAGTGTGGGTGAATTTAAAATGGAGATAATCTCTAAAGAGGGTTGGTTCCCTTTGTTATTTCACTAAAACTTACTCTTAAACCTACTATCTATTAATTTTGGCAATGGAAAGGGTTAAAAAGACACTATTTGAAATGGAATTGAAAGGGAAAAAAAAATTGAAGGTGATGCACCAATTTTTTATGACTACTTATGCTTGCAATGAACACTCTTATGAAAGGGAGAAACTTTCACACATTCTCTACACTCATGAATGACTTCTACAAATGTGTTTCAGAAGGACTTGACAAATTCAATTTATGTAAAAAATGTAAAGAAATTGAACTCACATCCAATGCTTGAACTAAAGCTGATCTAGACACTAATATGACATTTATAATATCAAATATATTTTATTAAGGTACACAAACTAGACAATAACATAGGAAAACAAATGCTTCACTAAGTTATATCAATACCAAACACATATACTTATCTAAAAAATATTAAAATGGAGGAACAAAGCCTTATTATTTCTCTCAAAATGCAAGTAAATTTTTTTCCAACCTTTTAGAAAAACCAAAATAAAAGAGTGATCCTTTCATTCTAGAAAATGAGTTCAAATAGAAAACACAAATATTTGGAGATAAAACAACCCCAAAATAGGGGTCTTCAAACTTGGTTTTAATCCTCCTTAGGTGATAAATAGAATTTTTTGTTTTAAAAACATTTAAAACATAATCTTCCTTAGGGTGGCATGGAAGAGATATTTTGAAAAGTATTAGGGACTTTGGAACATGTTCTTAATGATTGGTCAAGAGATGCAGGAGCATAACTTCTAAGAGGATTTTACTTTCAATTTTTATTTATTTTCATAAATTTTGGATTGGTAATGGTTTTTATGGAATTTAAATTCCTCAACCATCCTTATATTTCAAATTGGTAGGTTATATTTGATTCTAGCTAGTTAAAATTTCAAATTCCTAGTTTTCCTGCCAAAACTTTATTTTCAAAAATTTGAATAGTTTGCTTATATAGTTGGCATGGTAGGGGTAAAAAAATGAATTTTTAAAGCTATAAATATTTTTGTGAACACATTATAAATACCCATTGAATTCATGTCAAGGGTATAAAGTCTCAAATGTATATAAGTCTAACTTTTGTCACTTTTATGTTTCTAAACTTGCCTTTTGTGACTGTTGGAAGGTCCCTCTAGGTAGTTACAATAGTTATGAAAACATAAAAATTGTAAATTTAAAGTAGGAGGTTATTTTTGGATTTTTTTAAGGAATAATTTTTTAATAAACAATTTAAAAAACCCTAGTTTTGAAGATTGACATATATAGGCTCTATTTTCTATGCTTACATATTGCTTATTTTTTTACTATGTAACATGTTTGTGAATGAAATGATCATGGAAGCACCTTGAAAATTATACTAAGGTTTTGGTAAGTTTAATATTGTATGTATAATGTTCATTTCACATTTAATTTTATTTAAGTCTTGTTTTATTGTGTCAAATCTATTGCAAACCCGTAGAAGCTTCCTACTTCTTTCACAGTCAAAGAGAAACTTGACTAGAAAAGTGGAACATAGAAGGAAAAGAGACTAATTAATGGTTGGAGGGCATGAATAGTGTTCCTAGGGTTTATATATAACCTAAACATCTTTAAAAATGTTCAAAAAGTCCTTATATAGATCACAAACCAATTTTCTTCCTTCTCAATTCTAAATAGGGGTAGAAAACCTTGAAACTAGGGTTTTGATGATTTATGGAGTTTCAACCATAAAAAAAAAGATGAAAATTTGTATTATTTTTGGGTTTAAGGTGACCTAAGTTAATCAAATGGTTCCAAACCTTTAAGGACATTTTTTATAGATAGTGGAGGTCTATGTGAAACAAGCCAACAAATGAGCCTAATTGAGGAGACTTAGTGATAGAAAGAAGGTCTAGAGAGAGTATGACCAATAAATTTGGTAAAAGGGTGTACATAGATATATTTTATCTAAAAATTCTCAAACTATCTTTATCAATCATATTTTTTCCATACAAGTCAAAATACAAGAAAAATTTCTACTAAATAGGCCTTAAGGTCTATACAAGTGGGTAAGAGAGGCAAAGTTCAAACTTTCTCACAAGTTGTTCTACATCATTTTGGTATCAAAGCCAAGAAAATACACTTGGAAAAAATTTAGAGAGAATAAAATCGTTGAAAGAGATATAATCCAGTAGTTGTTTGACAAATTATGTAAGAAAGAGTCAAGATGCCACCAAGAAGGAATGCAATAGGTGAGATAGCAACATCTATATAGATGGGGGATGCCATATTGCCAGAGTTGAGGAACCTCAAGCTCAATTTTTATGATATACTCATATCACTTGAGGTTAACCAAATAAGTGGAATAGTCATAGGTGATTTGAGTGACCAAGAGGAAGATGAATCACATGCACCAAATTTAGAAGATGGAGAGAGATAGACTGAGGAGTAAAAGTTTGAGAGAATGTTGAAGGTGGTGAAAGGGTAGGATATAATCCCAAATTATATATTCCAATATATTTAGGTAGATTCAATTGATAATAGCTCCTTTATTGGATAGGGGAGTTAGACATCTACTTTAACTTTGAAGATGTTTGAAAAGAGCAACACGTGAATTTTGATAGAAATAAATTAAATGTTTGTGCATCCCTATGGTGGGATTACATATAATATTAGAGAAGGAAGAAAGGAAAGGCCAAGATAAGGTCTTAGGATAGAATGGTTTCAAATTTGAAGAATAAATTATTTCCTAGTGACTACATCACTAATTTGTACAAAAATCTCCAAAACTTGAAATAGAAAGAGATGGGGTGAGATAATACACTAAAGAGTTATATAAATTGATCATTAGATCAGGTTATAGGAAGATGACAATGAAAATTTGGTAAGGAAGATTAATGGCTTGAGATATAATTTATAATATGAGTTAAGTCTAGCTAGTCCTAAAACATTTAAAGAATGCTACCAAGTGGCATTGAAGGATAAAGACAAACTCAATCAGAATCAACACCAATATAATAGAGGTAGAGGAAAAAGTTTTATATGAAGAGGAAAAAAAGGAGTAGAGGATACTCATAAAGAAGAAAGCAAGGAGAATCCAGTACCTCACAATAACAGTCCTCTAGTTCAAGAGGTAGATTTAGAGATAGGAGGCCTTATTATAGGGGTGGATGTGAACTAAGGGGTAGAGGATAAGGTGTATTTTTAGGAATATGTTTCAAGTTTAATAAGTTTTCCATCCATATATCATGGGAGTGTCCAGAGGATCAGCTAGTAAGGAGTCTAAGAACTGATGGAAGAAACTAGATTGCACAAGGAGTTGATGAGGAGAGTCTTTGCTCTCCATCAATTGTGGAAGAGCCCAAACTTAGAGAATAATTAATAATGAATATGGTGATGATAAAGCCACCCAAGGATAAGGAGCCACCACAAAGGAAGACTCTTTTTATGATTTCTTGAAAATGCCAAGGAAAATTTTGTAAAATGGTCAGAGATTTAGGAAGTATAGATAATCTAATTTATATTGAGATGGTTAGTAATCTTGGGTTGAAGAAGTTACCTCACACCACACCATACAAGGTCTCATGGTTTAAAAAGGGTCAATAAGTCTTGGTAAGTGAGAAAAGTTGGGTGGAATTCCAAATTAGAAGGTACAAGTATAAGGTACTTTTTGATGTCATCCCCATGGATATTTGCCTTGTGCTTCTTTGGAGGCCTTGGAAATATGATAGGTAAACCACTCATGATGGAATAAGGAATGTGTATACCTTGGTCAAAGATGGAGTTAGTCATACCTTACTAATCATGAAGGAAGAGGAGAATGATTAGCAAGTTGGCTCACACATGATGTTGTTAAGTGGTAAATAATTTTTAAATGCCATTAATGAAGAGGAATTAGGATTTACATTGGTATTCAAGACTAGGAATGTTATGATAGCCACACATATAAATGATATGACCCAATAAATCTAATATAGTTGGAGGAGTATGAAAAAATAGTTGTTGATGAACTACCCAATACATTTCCACCCATGAAGAACATCACATATACTTTATTCTTAGATAAATACTACCTAAAAAGGGAGCCTATAATATGACCCCTCAATAAAATTTAGAGATAAAAATACTAGTATAAGATTTGCTTAACAAAATACTAATTAAATAAATTCTTAGTCCTTGTGTAGTACCTACAGTGTTGTTTCAAAATAAAGATGGTGAGTGGAGAATGTGTACTGATTCTAGGGACATAAACAAGATCACATTTAGATATAGATTTACACTTCCTAAGATGGAGGATTTTATTTATTTCTTGAGTATATAAATTTATTTTTCTAGAATTGATTTCTATAGTGGGTACTATCAGATTAGAATCAAACAAGGAGATGAGTGGAAGACTGCTTTCAAAATAAATCAAGGCTTGTATGAATGGTTGGTTATGCCATTTGGATTGACTGATAGAAAAAGTACCTTTATGATGCTAATTAATTAATTCCTAAAGTATTTCATAGGCAATTTTTTAGTGGTGTATTTGGAGAACACACTTATCTACAAGCATAAGAAGGAGGAACATCTTCACCATTTGGATCTAGTCATGAGGAGGATGTAACAAGAAAGGTTGTTCATCAACCTTAATAAGTGTGAGTTTATGAATTGAGATCTATTGTACCTTATATTTATCATATCATAAGGCATGTTAAGTATGTATAAGAATAAGGTGAAGGGAATCATGGAGTGGCCAACACCTAGGACAACAAGAGGGGTGATAATTTTTCATGGTCTTGCAAACTTTTATAGGAAGTTAATTAGGAATTTTAATGGGATATGTTCTCCTATCTTAGACACTATTAAGGGACACAATAATAAGTTTTATATGGAATGAGAAAGTAGATATAAGATCCAATACTTGAAGCAAAGGATAATAGAGTAGCCAATAATAGCATTACTAGACTTCAATAAGGTGTTTCAAATAAAATGTGATGCAAGTGAAGTAGCAATAGGGGCTATACTAAGCCAAGAGGGTAGACCTATAGCCTATTTTAGTGAGAAGTTGAATGTTTCCAAGAAGAGGTACTCATCCTATGACTTGGAGTTTTATGAAATGGTACAAGCATTAAATAATTGGAGGCATTATCTCATTCCAAAGGAGTTCATTATCTATAGAGATAATCATGCACTTCATTTCATATCTAATCAACCCAAATAGAACCAAAGACACATGAAATGTGTGGATTACATGGATAATTTCACCCTCACCATCAAGCATAAACAAGGACAATGTAATAAGGTTGCGTATGCATTAAGTAGGAAATTCCTATTGGTGTATGAGATATGGTTAGAGAGTGTTGTAATTGAATCACTCAAGGACATGTATGAAGATGATGAAGATTTTAAATAAGAATACAATGCTTGCAAGAACCCAAGTATACTCAATAAGGAACCATAGTATGATTTTGTCTTACAAGATGGATTTTTTTCAATGGAGTGTAGTTATATGTGTTAATAATTTCAATAAAGGATAATCTAATCCAAAATAATTATAGTGGAATTATGGTAGGCCATTTTAGTCTTGATAAGACATTGGATTTACTCACTAGGCACTAATATTGGCCTAAAATGCAAGTAAAAGTGAAGATGTATATGGAAAGGTGTAAAATTTATTATTTGGAAAAAGGTAAGAGCACTAATACAGGTTGTATCAACTGTACCAATCCCAAATAGGCCTTGGGAATCCATAAGTATGGACTTTGTGATGGGATTGCCTAGGACAGAAAGGGGTTTTGATTTAATCTTTGTAGTTATGGATAGATTTCCTAAAATGGCACATTTTATTCTATGTAAAACTACTAATGATGCCACCCATGTGACAATTTTTTTTCAAAGAGGTAGTAAGGCTTCATAGAGACACAATGTTCCTTAGTCATTTATGGAGAACATTATGGTGAAATCTAGGTACAAACCCAAGTTTTAATTTATCTTACCACCATTAGATAGATGGTCAAACTAAGGTGGTTAATAGAATATTAAGGAATCTATTGAGGTGCCTATCTAAGGACAATCCCATGTAGTGGGATATTATGTTTCCTCAAGTAGAGTTTACCTATAATGAATCTACCAATAGGAGTATAGGTATGACTACTTTTAAAGTAATATATGGTATGCAACCTAGAGGATTGTTTTAGCTTAGAAACATCAGTAATATGGAAAAGAATAATGTTGGAGGTGAAGAGTTTGCAATGGCAATGAAGGAGGTACATGAATAGGTAAAGAAACATCTAGAGTCTAGTGTGAAAAAGTATAAGAAATAGGTAGATATGAGTAGAAGGGAGGTGATTTTTTAGATTATAGACTTAGTTTTGGCTCATATAAAGAAGGAGAGGTACTGAAGAGGTGAGTAAAATAAGTTGATGGTGAAAAATATTGGTCCTTATAGGTTACTCAGGAAGTTTGCAAACAATACCTATAAGTTAGAGTTGCCTAGTGGGCTAGACATCTTACCAATATTCAATATTGCAGATATACACCCCTAAAAATAAGGAGTAGAAGGAGAAAAACACATATATAATAGGCCCAGATTGGGAAATGCATATGCCTAAGGCCAAGCCAAAAAATTTAGAGTGCATACTAGATAAGAAGGTGATCAAACAAACTAGAGATGAAAAGTACTTCAAGTGCCTAGTCAAATGGAAACACCAGCCATTATAAGAATCTATGTGGATGACTAAAAATGACATCAAAATGCATGGGAGTAATTTAGAAACACTCATGGACATTGATATTCCCTAAGTTCTTTTCTCCTTCCAAGGGAGTATGATGCAAGATTATCACTTTTAGGAGGATTTTGCTTTTAATTTTGGGTTATTTCCCCAAAAATTGACTTGGTGATGGTTTTTAGGGCCTTTAAATGACTTAACCATCCTTATATTTAAAATTATTAGGTTATATTTTCTTCTATCTAGTTCAATTTTTAAATTCCTAGTTTTCCCATCAAAACTTGATTTTCAAAAATTTGAATAGTTTGCCTTTAGTTAACATAGCAGGGTTAAGTAAATGACTTTATCAATTTTTAAATATTGTTTTAAACACCTTATAAATATCCCTTTAATCCATTTCAAGTTTATAATGTCTCAAATATATATAATTCTAATACTTGTTCCCTTTATTTTTTTAAACTTGCCTTTTGTGACCATTGGAAGGTCCATGTAAGCAATTACAAAAGTTATGCACATATTAAACTTGTAAATTTCAAGGAGGAGATTATTTTTTGATGTTATGAAGGAATTTTTTTTGATTAAATAAGAAATAAACCCGTGGTTTTGAATATTGACATATATATGCCCTATTTTATGTGTTGACATATTGCTTGTTCTTAACAATGTAACCTCTTTGTGAATAGAATGATCATAGAAGTACGTTGAAAATTGTACTAAGGTTTTGGTAAGATTATGTGTTCTATTTATAAGGTTCATTTCACATTTCCTTTGTTTTGAATTTTTTTTTGTATTAAATAATTGTAGACCTGTAGAAGCTTCATATTTCTTGCACACTCTCCAACTATTAATTAACATATTTTCCTTCTCTATTCCATAGGTGATTTGAGTGACCAAGAGGAAGATGAACCAAAAGCACCAAAATTGGAAGATGAAGGAGAGAGAGATACTTAGGAGAATAAGTTTGAAATATTGATGAAGTTGGTGAAAGGGTAGGGATCTTAACCCAAATTGGATCTTCTAGTATATGCAGGTAATCTCAATGGAGAAGAACTCCTTGATTGGATAGGGAAGTTAGACAACTACTTTGACTTTTAATATGTCCCAAAAGATAAATAGGTGAAGTTTTTTAGAACCAAGTTGAAGGTCTATTCATCCATATGGTGGGATTACATCAAAGATGAGAGAAGGAAGAAAGGAAAGGCCAAGATCAAGGCTTGGGATAGAATGGTTGGAAAGTTGAAGAGTAAATTATTGTCTTGTGACTACATCACTAATTTGTAAAGAAATATCTAAAAATTTAAATATAAAGAGATGGGGGTGAGAGAATACACTGAAGAGTTATATAAATTAATCATCAGATCATGTCATATGTAAGATGACAATGACAAGGTGGCAATGTATCTCAATAGCTTGAGATATAACTTATAGGATGAGTTAAGTCTAGGTAGTCATAAAACACTTGAAGAATGCTACAATTTGGAATTAAAGGCTAAAAAAAAAAATTAGGAAGAAAAACCAATAGAATAGAGGTATAGGTACAAGTTTTAGAGAAATAGGATAGCAAGGGGGTAGAGGATACTCACAAAAAAGTAACCAAGGAGAATCTAGAATCTCACAAGAGTAGCCCTCTAGTTTAAGAGGTGGATTTAAAGGTAGGAGGATTCATTATAGGGGTGGATATGCACCAAGGGTATAGTATCAGGTGAATTTTTATGAATATGTTTCAAATATAATAAGTTTTCTGGCCATAGATCATGGGAGTGCCTAGAGGATCAATAAGTAGGGAGTCCAAGAACTGATGGAATAAATCAGATTTCATAAAGAGTTGAGGAGGAGAGTGTTTCCTCTCCATTACTTGTGTAAGATCTTAAAGTTGTATAATAATTAATAATGAGGAAGGTGTTGATCAAGACACCCAATGAGAAGGGGCCATGACAAAGGAAGACTCTTTTCAAGACTTCTTGCAAATACCAAGGTAAATGTTGTAAAATGGTCATAGATTTAGGAAGTACAGATAATTTAGTTTTTTTTGAGATGGTTAGTAAGATTGGGTTGAAGAAGTTACCTCAACCCATAAAATATAAGTTATCATAGTTGAATAAAGCTTAGAAAGTCTTGGTAAGTGAGTAAAGTTTGGTGGAAATCTAAGTTGGAAGGTATAAGGCCAAGGTACATTGTGATGTCATCCCCATGGATGTTTTCCATGTGCTTCTTTGGAGGACTTGGTAATATTATAGGCAAACCACTCATGATGGAATAAAGATGTGTACACCTTGGTTCAAGATGGAGTTAGTCATACCTTGATGCCCATAAAGGAAGAGGATAATGATCAATAAGTTGGCTCACACGTGATGTTGGTAAGTGGTAAATAATTTTTGAAAGCCATGAATGAAGAGAAATTAGGATTTGCATTGGTATTCAAGCCTATAAATATTATGATATCCATAAATATCAATGAGCTACCCTAAGAAATATAACATATACTAGAGGAGTATTCAGAAATAGTTGTTGATGAGTTTCCCAACACATTTCTACCTATGAGGAACATCAGACATCACATAGACTTTGTTCCTAGAGCAAGCCTACCTAACAAGGCAGCCTATAAGATAAAGCCTAAAAAAAATGAAGATATCAAAATACAAGTGAAAGAGTTTCTTGACAAAATACTAATCAAATAAAGTCTTAGTAATTGCGCACTACCTATAATGTTAGTGCCAAATAAGTAAGGTCAGTGGTAAATGTGTACTGGTTTTAGGGCTTTAAACAAGATCACAATTAGATATAAAATTCCACTTTATAGGATGGAATATTTTATGTATTTCTTGAGTGGAGCAAGATATTTTTATAAAATTAATCTCAAGAGTGTGTATTATTAGATTAGAATTAGACAAGGAAATGAGTGGAAGACTGCTTTCAAAACAAATGAACGTCTGTATGAATGGCTAGTTATGCCATTTGGTTTGACCAATGGACTAAGTACCTTTATGATGATAATGAATAAAGTCCTCAAGTCTTTCATAGGAAAGTTAATGGTGTATTTGAATGACATATTTATCTTAAAACATAGTAAGGAGGAGCATCTTCACCATTTAGATCTAGTCATGAGGAGGCTACGAGAGGAAAGGTTGTTCATCAACCTTAATATGTGTGAGTTTATGAAGTCATAGCTATTGTACCTTGGATTTATCATATCATAAGGAATGCTAATATGGATAAGAATAAGGTGAAGGTAATTATGGAGTGGCCAACACCTAGGATAATAAGAGAGGTGATAATTTTTCATGGTCTTGCAAGCTTTTATAGGAAGTTCATTAGGAATTTCAATGGGGTTTGTGATCCTATCATAGACACCATTAATGGAGACAAGAAAAAGTTTGTATTGAATGAAAAATTAGATAAAATCTTCCAATACTTAAAGTAAAGGATCATGAAAAAACCAATACTATCATTTTTAGACTTTAATGAGGTGTTTAAAATAGAATGTGATACAAGTGGAGTAGCAATAGGGGTTGTACATATCCAAGAGGGGAAACCTATAGCCTATTTTAGTGAGAATTTTCATGATGCCAAGAAGAACTAGTCATCATATGACTTGGAGTTCTACGAAATGGTACAAACATTGAAGATGTGGAGGCACTATCTCAAGCCAAAAGAGTTCATTGTCTATACAAATAATCATGCACTTTAGTTCATCTTTAATCAACACAAACTGAACCAAGGACACATGAAATGGGTGGAGTAAATGCAAAATTTCACCTTCACCATCAAGCATAAACAAGGAAAAAGTAATAAGGTTGTAGATGAATTTAGTAGGAGGGTCTTATTGGTGCATGAGATATAGTTAGAGAGTGTTGGAATTGAATCACTCAAGTACATGTATGAAGATGATGAAGACTTTAAGTAAGCATATAATATTTGTCGAAACCAAAGTACACTTAATAAGGAACCATGGTTGGATTTTGTCTTACAAGATGGACCATTATTCAAGGGAGTGCATCTATGTGTGCCAAGGAGTTCAATAAGGGATAATTTGATCTAGGAAAATCATAGTGTAGGTATGTAAGGCCACTTTGGGATTGATAAGACAATGGAGTTACTCATTAGGCACTACTATTGGCCTAAAATGCAAGAAGAAGTGAAGAGGTGTGTTGAAAGGTGTAAGATTTTTTAGTTGTAAAAAGGTAAGAGCATTAATGAAAGTCTGTATCAACCCCTACCAGTCCGAAATAGGCTTTGGGAATCTATAAGTATGGACTTTGTGATGGGATTGCCTAGGAAACAAAGGGGTTTTAACTCAATCTATGTAGTTGTGGATAGATTTCATAAAATGACACATTTTATTCCATGTAAAACTACTAATGATGCCACCCATGTGGAAATTTTATGTTTTAAAGAGGTAGTAAGGCTTCATGGACTACCCATGAACATTGTATTTGATATAGACACAATGTTCCTTGGTCATTTATGGATAAATCTAGGCACAAACTTGAGTTTTATTTCATCTTACCACCCTTAGATAGATGGTCAAACTGAGGTGGTTAATAAAATCCTAGGGAACCTATGTAGGTGCCTATCTAATGACAATCCCAAGCAGTGGGATCTTATGCAACCTCAACCAAAGTTTGCCTATATTGACTCTACGAACACGAGTATGAGTATGAGCTCTTTTCAAGTACTATTTTGTATACATACTAGAGGTGAGTTTGAGTACAAAAACATCAATCATATGGACAACAAGAGTGTTGAAGTTAAAGAGTTTGCAATGGAAATGAAGGAGGTACATGAACAGGTAAAGAAGCATCTAGAGTCTAGTGTGGAAAAGTAAAATAAACTAGTATATGCTATTAGAAGGGAGGTGAGTTTTTATATTTATATTAGAGACTTGGTTTTGGTTCATCTCAAGAAGGAGAGGTACCCAAGAGGTGAGTACAATAAGTTGTAAATGAAAAATATTGGTCCTTGTAGGGTACTTAGGAAGTTTGTAAATAATGTCTATGAGTTATAGTTGTCTATTGGGATATGAATCTCACTGATATTCAATGTTTTAGACCTATAACCTTATAAATAAAGAGTATAAGGAGAAAAAACAATAGATAACATAGCTATAACAGGCCTAGATTGGGAAACATATTTGCCTAAAGCCAAGAAAAAAGTGTTGGAGTGCATACTAGACAAGCAGGTGATCAAATAGACTAGAGATAAGTACTTAAGTACTTGGTTAAATGGAAACACCAACCAGTAGAAGATGTTATCTGTATGAATGAACATGACATAAAAATACATGGGAGTACTCTACAAACACTCATGGATAATAGTCCTTATAGTTAGCATAGCAGGGTAAATAAATAACATTGCCAATTTTTCAATATTGTTGTGAACACCTTATAAATACCCCTTGAATCCATGGCGAGGGTCTAAAGTCTCAAATGTATGGAAGTCTAACTCTTTTTCACTTTTATGTTTTTAAACTTGCCTTTTGTGAACGTTGGAAGGTCCCTTTAGGTAGTTACAATAGATATGCACATATAAAACATGTAAATTTTGAGGAGGATGCACATATAAGAAATAAACCCATGGTTTTGAATATTTACATATACATGCCTTGTTTTCTATGTTTACATATTTCTTGTTCTTGATTGTGTAACCTGTTTATGATGGAATGATCATGAAAGCACCTTGAAAATGCTACTTAGGTTTTTATAAGTTTATATCTTGTCTTTATAAGGTCCATTACACATTTAATTTACTTGGAATCTTTTTTTTTTGTATGAAATCCATTAAAAATGTGTATAAGATTCTTATTTCCTTCATAGTTAATGAGAAACTTGATTAGAAAAGTGGAACAAAGAAGGAAAATAGACTAACTAATGGTTGAAGAGTATGATCAGGGTTGAGACAAAGCCCAAACATATTTCATAGTGTTTTAAAAGTCCTTTTAGAGATCACAGACCAATTTTATTCCCTCTTAGGTCTGAATAGGGGTAGGAAACCATAAAACTAGGGTTTTGATGATTTAAAGAGTTTCAACCATCTAAATAAGCTAAAACTTTATATCATTGTTGGTTTTAAGGTTCCCTAAGTGAATCAAATGTTTCCAGACCTATACATTAATTTTTTAAAACATATTGAGGGTGTGTGTTGAATAATCCTAAAAATAGGCCTAATTGAGGAGACTTAGTGATAGAAAGAAGGTCTAGAGAGAGAGAGAGTCTGAACAAATAATTATAAGGATATATCTAGATAGAAGGTATCTAGATAGAGTTTGAAAATCCCTTGATCAATCATATTTTTTGGTACAAGTCAAAATAAGGAACGAAAGGTTATAATTAGGCCTTAAGGTCTAGACAAGTGGGTAAGAGAGCTAGAGTTCAAACATTATCATAAGTTGCTCTACATCATCAAGCCTTGACCACTTGGAGAGTGCCTAGATCCTTGTTAGAGCCCCTACATACTAGGTCCCATTATTTTATTGAGAAATTAGTCTTGACCCTTGAAAATAAGACTTCGAGTCCTAATTTAATCTTGCTTTAAACAATTTTCTATGGCATTCAAGAGGTATTTCCATGATTCAAGGGTTGTTACAAGATTTTAAGTGAAAGTTTGACTCCTTCAACACACTAGGTGTTCGAAGGAGAGAAGCTATTTTTGGATTCTTTAAGAACTTTCATACCTTTGAAAACTTCCTCCAATCAACTCTAAATTTTTATCTATTCATATTTGTCATGGAGAATGTATATTAGCAATGGAAAATTTTATATGAAGCATTTATACAATGTTTGTCTTTTCACTCCTTGAATTACTCCTTCTTCACTAAGGTGTAGAAGATAAAATTTGGGTTTTTCTTCCAATGTTTCAAATTTATTCATGGATGGTCTATGAATATCATATTAGACCTGAAAAAAATCCTTTGAATACATGAAACACTCAAAAAGACTTGATTTTGTTCACAAACCTTGCATTCCTTCACAATTCCTTATAGCCTTTTTTTAGTAAAGACCATTTTATGTGAGAATATAAAGATGATAATAATAAAATGATAATACTTATAGATACCCTTTATCCCACTACAACTCCACAAAAAATTTAGTGCCTTAACTCTGAGTGTAAGTGTCTTTTCTAGCACATTCTTGCAGTCAAATTAGGACTAATTAACCCTCTTAGGCCTAAAAAGTGAATATATTGCTCCTAATACCCCAAACATGTTTGAAACTACAAAAAAACACTTTATTAACTTTACCTATGATATCACCATACTCCATGACAAATTTGGCGATCTAGAATACTGTGGAGGTATGAAAGCCTTGAAATGGCCATTGACAAGCTTGCCCTTTTGAAGCATTTTAAGACTGTCCTAAAAGATTTGAATGGTTTGGTAAATTATGAGAAAATTTATATATATTTTTTATCTTATATAGGTAAAATAATTCTTGAACCACCTCTATCATTTATTTTCATAAACTCATGCTCTCCAAAACCTGGATTTAGGCTAAAAACCTTGAAAAAAATAATTTTTTAACTAATCCATACAATTAAAGGTAAAACCAAATTGCATGTGAAATATTATCATAGAGTATACAAAAAAAATTGGTAGTATTTAGGGCCAATTTGTGTAATTTTATGTATATTTGAAGTTTTTCTCTACAAACTGGTCATAACTAGGGTTTTAGGAGGGTTTAAGACCTATCTGGGGTCTTATTGATTATTCATAAAGAAACAAAGTTTAAATGACCTCCTAATGCCAAATTATTATTTTTATGGGAACCCTATAACACCTGTAGTCACCAATGGGTCCCATGAAAAGTGTGGAAAATGGTATGCACATCTGAAGTTGCTCCTCATGTGGTTGTCTTAGCTTTCCTTGAGTGTGAGATGTGTCAAAAATGGGTTTGGGGTCTCATAAATCATTCCAAATGATAGGAGAATATAATAAAAATTAAAATAAATCCTCTTAATGGTTATAAATTCTATATAACCATTAGTTAATGGTATTCATCTATATGCATTTGGTGCACTAGTCAGGGTGTTTGGGGTTTAAGACTACCTTCCCTTAACAAACCCTCAAGGGCACTTAAATTCAGAATTGAAGTGTTCTGACACTCAAGAGTGTATTAATATAATTTAATTATTTTTTATATACCTTTAAATCTATTAATAATAATTTTAATTCTTGATTTTAATTCTTGAACTCAAGTGAACCTCTAGGTCTCTTGAATAGACCTTGAAAATGGAGTGAACCTAGTCTAAGACAAAAAATGGATATTTACACTACTTATATGAACATTAAAATACTATGGACACTTAAATATACTAATTATCACCAAATTTATCATATTTTAGAGATTTAACATTCTTATAGAAGCCTCAAAACTTATTTTTCCTAAAACTAGCTTGTTTTTATCAGAGTTTTTATGCTTCATGGTCCCAAGACTAAGCTTGTTTCCTTTCACCTTGTTAATATGGTATGAGAGTGATAATAAGACCTTGATGATTTTATATGATCATTATTTTACTATTCATTATCCTTAATTAATTACTTCTCATTCCTATACACCCTATCAAGGTACCATGTCTCTTCATTCCTTACCATACAACTATCTCTATCAATACTGGTTGTAAGTGTTTTCCTCACAATGAGGCCTTAAAAGCTGATGTATGTGTTTTGAGAGTTATGACACATTGTATTATGTCACCTTAAATCTACTTTTTATTAATCTTAAACTCAAAAATATCATTCTTACTTCATAACACCTTTGACTATGCTTGTGCTTTTATAGATAGTTATAGATGTGCATAGGTTGAAGGTAAGGTTTGGGTTAACACCTTTGATTGATAATTACCCTTTAAAATAAACCTAATTAATATTCAATAAAATTGATATATGTTTCACATAACTTAAGATACATCTAAACATTACTCTTCATCCTAATCTCAGTTCTCTACACTCATCACTTAGAATATTGTCCCCTTCTCCAATTCATCTCCTAGATTCTGAGTTATTCCTTGAGCTTAATAATTTTTAGGGTTTTATCCACATAAAAAATTTCAAACATTTTTGTACCTCCATATATTAGTTTCTTCACTATTAAGGTCTACCTTCCACCTATTACATATTTAAAAAAACCATAAACTAGCCTCGCTATATATGTTGTTTAGGATACTGTACAGACTATGATAATGTTGGCATGTGTGAGAGGTTAACCATGGATAAAACTAGGAAGATTCCCATAATACTTTAAACCTTTCCAATCTTAACATTCATTAAAAATTAAGTCTATAAACTTCACTCGACAACCTATGCACTTTGAGAAGCTTATACACTCCATTTTATGGACTGAGATAGTCCAAGCATGGTATACAAGATGTGTGCACTAAAGAAGGGTTGATTATGTTCTTTAAGCACTTGAATACTATTCCATTTACCTTAAAATCTTTCCTTACTCACTATGACATTTCAAAATAATCTTCTAGCATATCTTGACAACCTTGAAGTTTTTGTCTGTAGGTGGTCATTTGACACTTATGTATGGACTATGATCAAGTTGATAAGTTGATTTCCATGATACACAATGGGCAAAAAAAACCTCTATTACTCCCTTTTGATCAATTTTTATTGAATGATCACGAATTTTTTCACAAGTTTGGTAGAATGGATAATAAAACAAGAACTTGAGTTACCTTAACTTTCACAAAACTACATTAAAACTACTAATAAGGAGAATTTTCAAGTTGTTTGTATCCATCTCTTGATTCTCCTTGCTGGATTCACTTTGATCACATTGGTTTTATTGATTTGCTTGACTAGTAATTGTCAAAGTGTCATTGAAATTACATTGAGATGACCATAATGGTGTATTAAAGACCTTGTGCATCTTGTGGTGAGGCCTTGACTACTGTAGGTTTTGATTAGGAAACTTAGAATACACCTAGTCATCTTATTGAGAAGATTATTGATATACTTTACTGTCATCTTGGAGTTACGTATATATCCATCCAATTAATTCTCTTCACAACCTATCAGACCACCTTCTTTACAATATCAATAAAACTCCTCATATGACAACCCTCTAGTCCTTGTCTTGTATGTTCTAAGATAGTCCGTAGTCCTTATTGGTCTAATTATCTTTCTTAGTCATCTTGACTTGAGTTTATTTAATAGAAATTTGTTCATTAGAACCTCAAAACATCCTAAAATGAATATCAGTATGCTTTGTTATAGGTGGTTGTAGATGACTCATTACTTGTCAAATAAATTCAAACCTCTTAGTCACTCTTTAAAGAGTTGACATAGCTTAATACAAGCATCATGCCACCTCAACTTACCTTTAAGCTACTATACAGACTGGTATAAATAATGCCTCTTTTTAAGATCTTGTGAATTAAGGATAGAGTATTTATCCCATTTGAAAAACTTGTATAATTATAGAAGGAAATGACAATCATATGAATGCTTGAAAAAGTGTAAAAAAATTTCCTTTTCAGAGTTCTGAGCACTCTCAAATGTCTCTACAATCTGTATAGGCTTGTACTTTAAGGAAACAAAAATATCCCAATAGAAAAATGTACATTAAACTACCACTTTGGCCTCTCATTTCTTAAACATGTTTAGTATGATCTCAAGATCCTCACACTATGGTATTGGACCACTTTGGAATTCAAACTTGCAATGAACTTCTCAGTCATAGACCATGTTTTCAAAACCAAACATACTTGAAAAAGGTGGACAAGAAACACATATTCATAAAAAACAAAAGGAATAAATGAAAATTAGAGAGATTACATGACTTATGAATCATTAGAGGACCTCTGAGCCTGGTTAACATAAAAAATAATAGAGACTTGTAGTAGAACTCACTAAAATAACCTGTACACTAAGGCTTTCTCTCTTTAATTGAAAGTAGCTCATAGAGATGAATTGGATGATTAAACCACCATTAAATGGATATAAAATACCTATATAAATCACCCTCAAAATAATTACCCTCCATATATTTATTATCTTGATAAATAGGTGCAAGAATAGGCCATAGTGAGCTGCTATCACTCTTAATGATTGTTCATAAATAAGAAGTCACCAATACATGAACCAATGCCACTTATTTAAATATTAATTATACCCATAACAATGTCCAAATTTTTAGTTCCTAACTCTCTCTCCTCTTTCTATATTGAGCATTTGAAAATACCCTTCTAGAGCTACTAAGGAGGTCGATATAGGAGATAAAATAGTTTTATTCATTTTAAGACATAAAACATCTTCCAAATAAATTTTTGGACCTTTTAATGGATAAATAAGGTAATTAATATTCCTAAATCTTAATTTTACCTTGAAAAATGTATCGATGGCCTCAAAATTGGCCTTTTTGGCACTAAAACTACTACAAACATGTGAGAAGTCTAATGAAAGTAATTAAAAATGCATCTATTGTAATTTTAATGCCTTAACAAGTAAAAAATGTTCTTATTCTAACCTAAAAATATCATTCACATTCAAAACTTTCTCCAAAATATGTAAATGACCCAAAATGTAGTAAACTAGGTTGTGAAGTTAGTCAAACCTGTCACCAACTAGTTAGATCAATTTTAAACCATGACATGACTCTTATAAAATATATAGGACCTATTATGATGTTATAGACTCTTTTCACTTCTTGACACAAGTTGAAACTGGTCACAAAGGAGGCTAAGTAAGCCAATGACTATAATGACCAAAACCTTAATTTGATTAAAACTACCCTAAACTCTATTAATCAAGGATTTTGATGGCCATATCAAGGACATCAAAAGACTAAGACACTAATTTACAAGGTAAAAAACATGACAAATAAAGTTTCTAGTAGGGGTGATAGTTTGACCTGTGAGGTCAAACTTTTCAACACTTATACCATCATTATCTACCCATCCATGAAGAGAGGGCCATCCCTTTGTTTGGGAGATAGTGCGGGGGATATATGGTTCATGGTTGGTGTGGAAAATCACTCATATTATGCTCTCCTTCTTAGATGGAGTACTATACTTGAGATTACATATTTTTTGGGTGAATATTTTGTCAATCAGCTAACTAATGAGTAAAATAGGTATCTTTAACCACATCATAGGGAAATTGGTTGGCTAGATGTGCAGGTTTACTACATCAAAAGGGGACAAATCTCTCCTCTCATCAAGGGGAGGTTCCCTCTAGATATGAAGGAGCTATATATTATATATATAAATAGAAAATAACACTCAAGGGTAGGATAAACCATCCATATCTCTTTTTTTAGAGATGATGTTCACAAATGAAAGTAGAAATCCTGATGAAATGATAGAAGGCACTCCTCTTATTTTAGAAGTACTATTCAACAAAAAAAAGGAAACTTTTTGGTAGTGACAAGTAACTGTAATAGGGCATAGTAACACAATAGAATGAAATGTAGCACAAAGTCTCCACCTTAGCTGCCAAAGAGTGAAATACGAAGGATAATGAGGGCACAAAGTCATCCCAAGATCGTTTACATAGGAATAGAAAGAAAACACACTAAAGGTAATTATGGAGGCACAAAGTCTTTCCATAGTTGGCTTCAGGACACCTTTCTGATTATTTTCACTAATTCTACTTATTCAATTAAATGGACAAAAAATGTATCAAGGAAACATACATAAGAACAATTTCCCTAACAACCAAGCTATTCCAGCACAAAGTCTAAAAATTCACTTGTTTTCTTATTCAAATAACAAAATATGATCAACAATCTGAGCTCAAAGTCTCAGTAATGCCTTTCAATTTGAGTAGAGTTTTGTTTCTGATAATAGAAAGAGCTCTCTCAAATAATAAGAGAGAGTCCCATATATATCTCTCCAAGAAAGACTTGGGAACTATAACACATCATGTTGCATTCAATACATATTAAATTTTGTCAAGAAGATATGCTAGAATCGAGCATAGTTGCCTATTTGCTTTTCTTAATGTAGAGAAATGGGTCATGCCATTGAATGTTCATGTTTTCCAATGTCCACCTGGTGGACTACTTCACCTTCTAAAAAACATATCCCACACATGGATATTTCTAGTCATTCTCCATCATTCCTCCTTTTCTAGCTGTGTCTTGTCCTCATCTGTGCGATCTGAGCTCTCAGGCTATCTCTTTAGCCAGTTGCTAAATTTGTTCATAGGGTCTATGCTATATTTGAAAATCAACAAATATTTCATTATCTTAAATTTGTTGTCTATAGGGACGTCAATGGTTCAATCGCTTCCCTGGTTCAATCACTTTCTTAGTTCAATCGCTTTCTCAAATTTTTAAGTCCCTTGATTTCTTCGAATCTATTAAACTCGTTGAACTCATTGAACTTGTTGAACCAATTTGGTTCAAGGTTCAATGGTTTAATGGTTCATTATTTTGTTCTTTGAAGTCTTATTTTCTTCACTACCCTCTTTAAGGGCACTTAGTCTCTTTGCTTTTGGGCATTCCTTTGAACCAACCACTTGAACTAACCGATTGAACCTTTGAACCATTTTGGTTCGAGGTTCAATGGTTCAACGATTCAATGGTTCAAGAACTTTCTTGTGTTCTATTCATTCACTTGATCACTTGAACCAACCATGTTGAACCAATGAACCTTCCTTTGGAATCATCTATCGCTGCCTCTTTCTTTGCTTGAGGCTACTTTCCGCTGATGTTAGCAAGTGACACATGGTGTCTTCCGCTGGGCTTTATAAAGGACACGTGGTGGGTTCCACTGTAACTTGAATACCTTTTTTAGAGTCCTATAGAAGATGACATGTGGCACTTTCTGTTGAGCTCCTAGAGACACTATGGAAACATTCGGGACTATTTTGGATTTATGCAGATGTTGACATGTGGCACATTTTGCTCGAGTTTAACCGCTTACCTGGGACTCACCACAATCCTTACTCAATAAAAGGAAGAAGCCATATATGTTGACATGTGGTGACTTCTAGTGAATTTTATAGGTGACATGTGGCACATTTTGCTACTTTGAAAGTTACTAGAAATTGTGTCTCAATAGACAACACATGGCAGCTTCTGCTACTTCTTTGTGAGGGACACGTGGTGCATTATTTTGCAACTTGATAAGGGACACGTGGCAGCATTCGATATTTTATTTCCTCAGTGGGTTTTCTATTTTTGTGGACTTTTCTTTTAGACAAAAATTTTGAAGGAATTCTTTTAGATAATTTGTCTGAAGGAAATCTTCTTGGGTGAATTCCTTCGAACAAAAAGTCTGAAGGATTTTTGCCTTAACCATTTTGCTATGGGAACTTTTTCGAAGGAATTCCCTGTGTCTATCTTTGCTCATTCCCTCCACAAGGGCACTCAGCTTGGTTCAATGTCCTCCACAAGGGCACTTTTTCTTTTGGCTTTGCCTTAGTCAATTTATTGCTGATCTCAACTAGTGACACATGGCAACATCCACTTTGAAATAGGTAAGGACACATGGTAGCATTAATTTAACTTATAGAGTCTTTGTATGCCTTTTGAGAGTCCTATAGAAGATGACACATGTCAGCTTCCATCAAGCTCATAGAAACACTACAAAAACATTTGTGAATATTTTGGATTTATGTAGATGATGACACTTGTCGCATTTAATTTGACCTTAGAAACTTACCTGGGGCTTGCCACAGTCTTTATAAAATAAAAGGAAGAAGATGTGAATATTGACACTTGACATGCTCCATTTATCTTACAAGGGACACATGACAAGTTCTGCTACTTTGAGAAGCAAATCATAATGTGTCTTGGTAGATGACACTTGGCAGCTTCTACAATTTCTTCATGATAGAAAAAATGACTAAGTTTTGAACCTATTTATCTCCTGTAGAGTCCATAGATTCAAGCCTGCAGATTCAGTAGAACTGCATTTGTAGAACTGGTGGAGTCCATAGATTTAAGCCTGTAGAGTCTGTAGAAATTTGAAAAAGCTTGAACAATGAAGAATTTTGAATGCTCAGAACAATTTTTGAGGAGGGGAGAGACAATTTTGGTCTGTTAGACCAAAATAGTTCAAATGTTGTCCCAAAAATGAGTGATATTTTTTGGGGGACAATAGCTAGCTCCAGTTGGAGAACTTCCTTCAGTTGGAACAACTGAGGGGAGTAGAAACTAGAATCTCCAGTGCCTTAAAGTATGCCATTGGGCTATGGAGTCATGCTACCCAAAAAGAAAGGTGACAAAAACAAAAACTAAAGCATACAAATATAATTAAAGACTATATAAATATACATATGTACAAGCTGATCTTATCTGATACTTCATAGATTGAAGTGCTTCAGACATTGCCTATTGTAAGGTAAAGAGAAGAGCGTGCCATCTTGATATTTCAATAGGAAGATATTTTCACCATTGAGCTGATGGATAATAAATGTGCCTCTCCAAAGGGAATCAAACTTCCCATGCATTCCCTTTGGTTCTCTTCTCTTGTCCCACATCAAGACTTGATCTCCAACCTGGAAATCACAATTTTTTGCCTTCTGGTCAAAAAGCTTCTTCACCAAACTTTGATGGACATCAATTTAGTCTACCACCATAGTTATCTACTCATCTAGTTCAGTCAAGCACATGATCCTCTTATCAATGGATCTTTCATATGTCTAATCTTCAATTACCTTATCCAATTTTAATGCTAGTAATTCCAAGGTGATTGGTATCTTAGTATTGATATTATAAAGAGGTTGGAAAGGAGACATACCAATTGCCCTCTTTGGTGTGATTTTATCTACCCATAGAGCATCAACCAATGCTTTATGCCATGTCCTTTGGTTGTCATCCACCATCTTCTTGATGATAGTCACCAAGTTCTTATTACTTGATTTAGCCTGTCCATTTTCTTGTGAAAAGTAATCAGAAGAGTGAGAGAGAGTAATCTCATAGTAGAAACAGAATTATGTAATCTCTTAGGAAGTGAAACAAGCTGCATTATTAGTAACAATCTTGGTTAGGACCCCAAACCTAAAAATGATATTCTCTTTGAGGAAATTGCACACTACTTTTGAAGTGGTATGCTTGGTTGGGATAACTTCCACCCACTTGTTGAAGTAGTCAGTTGTGTAAGGACATAATCATGTCCAGCACTTGAAGATGGGTTTACAGCTATAATAAAATCAATTTCCCATTGCTATAATGGTTCCTCTATGACCACTGGCTTGAGAGGCAGGGCAACCGACTTGGTTCTTCCAACAAACTATTGGCATAGTTCACATTTCCTTACCCACTTGTATGCATCTTGGAAAAGAGTTGGCCAATAATACCTAGCTCACAAAATTTTATGGGCAGTCATAAGAGCAAAAAAATGTCCTCCATAGGCTAGATTATGGAAGTATTTCAAAAGTTGGCTTTGTTTCTCCTTGTCTACATAGTGAAGGAACACTCTATTAAGGCTCCTCTTGTATAGGCCATTGTTCCAAAGGACAAAATTAGCAGCTTTCAACTTGACAGTCCTCCTTTCTTTATAAGATAGGTGAGCAGGACACTCACCATAAGTAAGGAAATGATCAATTTCTAAATACCACTCATTCGTGGTGGAGACAAAGAGGACTTTTGGTGTGTCTTCCATATCTGCTTCTTCATGCTCTATTTCTAATAGTTTGTTATCAGTAATTAATTGGCATAGGCATTTTCCCCATACTAGCTTTGTTAGCTTGATGACTAGATCAAACTCTTGGATCTTTGTAATTTAATTTCCTCTTTTTGTACCAAAATCTTGTTGAGTCAGTATGGATTTGACCGTGGTATTAGGAACCAAGGCAGTAGTGTGAGAATTCAAGATGTAGAAGCGGAAATGTTTGACTCACCACTGCATAAGAATGCTTCTCCATGTTTGAGTACTTTAGCTCATGAGCTTTGAAAGGGTAACTCATGAAAGAAATGGGAGATTCCATACTTCTTTATTTTGTTGAACCATAATTGTTGAAAGCATGTGTTCAGAATCATAACTATATATGATGAATTCTTTGTTGTAATTTGGACAAACCAGAATTGGGGCATGGGTGATGGCAGTCTTGATATCCTCAAATGCTGACTTGCCTTCTTCAGTCCATCTGAAAGTGGTCTTTCCTTTCATCATGTTCACAATGTGTTGTGTCTTCTCAATAAACTCAGGGATGAACCTTCATAAGAAATTCACCTTTCCAAAGAAAGAGTGAACAATAGTCTTACTTGTAGGCAAGGTAAGCTCTTGGATAGACTTGACTCTGTCTGAGTTAATCTTTATGCCTTCTTTGGACATAATGTGTCTAAGAAGTTTACCCTCTGTAACTCTAAAAACTAACTTTTTGGGGTTCAAGGAAATACCATTCTGGCATCAACGCTCTAACACTTATTGCAAGTGGTGTATATGATCTAGGAAATGCGTAGAAAAGATGGTCAAGTCATCAAGATAAACTAAAATGAACTTACCCATCTCATATTTGAAAGCAAGGTCCATTGCTCTCTAAAAGGTGGCACTAGCATTTATCAAGCCAAAAGGCATCCTTCTATGTGCAAATGTGCCCCAAGGAGTGGTGAAGACTGTCTTGTGCTGGTCTGCTTCACCAATTTCAACTTGATTATATCTTGAGAAGCCATCTAACATTGATAACATCTTCAAACTAGTCGTTGTCTGAAGCACTTGATCCATGATTGGCAAAGGATAGTTATCCTTTAAAGATGACTGATTCAGATTCTTAAAATCTACATAGATGCAAATTTTGTCATTCTTCTTCCTCATAGGAACTATGTTGGCAATTCATGTGGAATGATGGATTGGGAAAATTATCCTAGCATTCAGCATTTTTTGTAGCTTAGATAGAATAGTACCTGATATCTTTAGATTGTACTTTTTGGATTTTTGCTTGTAAGGCACCGAGTCAGCCTTGAGAGGAATTTCATGTTGAATTTCATCAGGCCTGAGAGACTTCAGGTCATCATAGGAGTATGCTAAGATGTCCATGTATTGACTAAGCAAAGTAGTAAACTTGAATCTCTCTTTGGGAGTGCAACATTTACCAATGTTAACCATCTTGGGACCTTCTTTGGTACCCAAATTTATTTGATCAAACCCCTGGGAGGAATTTAAATCCATTTGTTGATGTTTGATGAATCTGTCATGTTTGTCAAACAACTTTTTGAGGGAAACTAGACCTTTGGGAATTTTGTTCCCTTTAAGTTACAGGAACTCTTCACCTGCATTTGAACTTGATTCAGGGGCTGGTTCAGGCTTGTGAGGTTTACTACCTTTGAAGTGTAGTCATTCAAAGCTATCCTTTTGTTCCAGGAAAGTAATGATTTGGTGATCACTATTGAATACTTGCCAACGATCAACATTATCAGGCACACTTGGTCAAAAAATTAGTTCAATGGTGTACTTATCTTCTTTGAAGTCTGAGTGAGAAACTAAAAGAGTTGCTGAGACAACGAGTGCATCAGCTTAGTCATTGACTTCTCTAGATATGGCAGAGATATTGAAAGCATCAAAGCTTTCAATTTGATCCCAGACTAGGTTGTGGTAATGGTACAATCTCTCATTTTTGGTTTGATATAGGTTTTTTACCTAACAAACCACCAGTTCAACATCTCCTTTGGCATGAAGGAGTTTGATGCCTTTATCTCTAACAGCCTTCAATCCAAGCAATAGAGATTCGTACTCAACTATATTGTTGGTATTGCTAAACTGTAACTTATATGAGTAAGGGAAAATATCTCCTTGAAGAGATATCAACACAATCCTAGCTCCTAAGCTGATAGAGGAGTAGCTGCCATCGAATTTCAAAATCCATACCTCATCAGACACTAATTTTTTTTTAGATTTTTCTTCATTAGAAAGGGAATATCCTTCTCCATCTGTACTGTAACCTACCAGTTCTTCTGATGTATGGTCTGAGTCAAACCCTAGATCACATTTATGGACTTTATTAAGCACCTCATGAACTTCTTCTATGGATAAAAAGTAATTACCCATGCCTGAAGACTCGAATAGAATTTGGGCTTCAGGGGCTAATGTCTGAGTGACCATGTATTTTGCTTCCTTTTCAGGGAGTAGCCTCTACATAATGCCTTTAATAGAGATTCTTGCTTCAAATAGATCCATACTCAATTTTCCTCTAATGTATTTGTAGAAATTTTGCCCCAAAAGAATGTCATATGAAGCTGGAACATCAGCCACCAAGACTGTCATCTTGATTCTCTTGTCTGGGAATGTTACAAATGCAAATTGGGCATCCTTGATTTGTCCTAGCAAAGGTACTTATTTGTTCTCCATATAAAAACATCTCTCAAAGGTTTTAGTCAGTGTGAGTCCAAGAGATTATATAACTTTTGTAGGCATGACGTTGTCAGATGCAGCTGAGTCTATGATGTAATTGCTCAGTTTGTGACCATTTATCAACAATTAAACATAGAAAGGCTCTATTTTCCTAGGGGCAGCTGGAGGAGTAATGACAAGATTGTTTGGAATGGGAATGTTCCTTGGGCGATCATGAGTTACTTTTTAAATCTCTTATCCTATAGGGATAACTTTATTCTTCACACACTCTACCAACCTATCCAACTATTCAAGATTGGCTTGTAGGAATTCAAATTCAAACATTTGAATTTTGGTCTTCTTGACATGGTTGATTATGTTAAATGATTGAAATGGACTAGGAAGAGGGGAAGGTAATTCATATTTCTAGTTTTTAGGAGGGGGAGGACTGGTCTATGGAATTGAAATTGAAGACAAAGGAATGCTTGATGTACTTACCTTTTTATTATTCACTGGGTCCTTTGGCTGGAAAGGTAGAAAAGATCCTCATTTGGCAATTGAAATTGCAGGCTAAGAACTTTCCCTTGTTTTTCATTTATTAGCTTGTTGGGCTGATTGGTTCTGGGACTAGGTGAACACAACATATGATCCTTCATCTACTTTAACTTCACTTATGGGTTCATCCTGGTAATTCAAGAAACCAATGTTGGAGTCGCTAGCTGACTCTTCTTGATCTTATATAAGGAGATCAATGTCATTTTCTTGATTCAATTCAGGCTGGAAAGAGAAATCAGATTCTATTTTGAGATATCCAACAGTTGAATTGGTTAGGGGTGCTTCAATGGCAAGTTTCCCCTATGGGGGAGGAAGATGATTTGGCTGTCCTTAATTTTTGGTAGCATTGCCTTGGTATGACTAATTGGAGAATGTCCTTCTTGGCATATCTCTGTATGAAGGAGTTGAAAATATTCCTTGTGCCATTTTCTTCCTGAGAGCTAGCAACTCATTTTCCAGCTTCTCCACCATTGGATCAGTGGTACCTATAGGTGGATATTTAGAAGATGAAGAAGATTTACCTCTGTTAGGATCTCTCCTTATCTTTCCTACCAAGATAAGGTCATATTCTACCTCAGTAGCCAAATTTTGAGCTACAACAAGTTCTATTTGTCCAGTACATCTCAGTAGAAAACTTACTTCAGGCAGTTGAGAGTTGATGAAGAAACATTTGAGATTCTTAGGTGTTGGCTGAGCAATAGTAGGAATCCTGTTCCTCAATTTGTCAAACTTGGATGTGAAATCTCTCATTGGTTCATGAGGCTCCTTCATTTTGGTGAGTTGAGCCAGCAGGGCATGTGCATCTTTTATAGGCTTGAATCTGGCTTCAAACTTGGCTTTGAGGGTGTTCCAGTCAGTCACTGATTGAGCCTACAGGTGGTAGAACTAGTTTGAAATAGCATCTTGTAGTGTTTCCTTAAAAAGTCTGACTGCCACATCTTCAAATTCCACACCTATCACACTTCAAGCTATGTTAAAGGCTGCAATATGTTCATCAAGATAAACTTTCCCATCACCATAGAACTTGGGGAAATTTTTCCTTGAACTGCATGGGAACTCATGTAGGGGTGGAGTTAGATTAAGTGGGCCAAAATAGTAACCCTAAGGGCCTTGGATTTCCATTGTATGACTATGGAAAGGTGGAATAACAAATCTTAGAGGGGTAAGTATTGGCAAAGCTTTATTAATAATAGAAATGGATGCTTTGCCCGATAATGGAGACTTGAATTTAGTAGGAGGAAATCTCCTAATTTTTTGGAGGTGAGATGGTAAAGGAAACAAATCAAAATTACTTTGGTGTACCAACTTGAATACAGGGTCAACAATACCTTTAGCCCTTTGGCTTCATTTATACCGTGGGTCTGCTAGATTGTAGAACAAAAATGGAAACGAACTGGCACTACTTCAGCTTGAAGCTTGAGGCTTCAAACTGTGCATTCTATCCTAGTTGATGTAGAGGTGGAGGGAGATGGTAAGGCTATAATGATAATGGGTAAGACACAGAATAGAGTCACCAAAGTCTATAATGGATAAGGGTAGGGACTGCTTCTATCTGAAACTTGGGGCTTCATATTGCACATTCGATCCCCAGCAGAGTCACCAAATTTTTTTGGATGAATATTTTGTCAATCAGCTAACTGATGAGAAAAATAGGTCTCTTCAACCACATCATAGGGAAATTGGTCAGCTAGATGTATAGGTTTACTACATCAAAAGGGGACAAATCTCTCCTCTCATCAAGGGGAGGTTCCCTGTAGATATGCAGGAGCTATATACTATATATATAAATAGAAAATAACACTCAAGGGTAGGATAAACCATCCATCTCTCTTTTTTTAGAGATGATGTTCACAAATGAAAGTAGAAATCCTAATGAAATGATATAAGGCACTCCTCTTCTTTCAGAAGTACTATTCAACAGACAAAAAGAAACTTTTTGGTAGTGGAAAGTAACTATAATAGGGCATAATAACACAACAAAATGAAATGTAGCACAAAGTCTCCACCTCAGCTACCAAAGAGTGAAATATGAAGGATAATGAGGGCACAAAGTTGTCCCAAGATCCTTTACATATGAATAGAAATAAAACACACTAAAGGCAATTGTGGGGGCACAAAGACTTTCCACAGTTGGCTTCAGGACACCTTTTTGATTATTTTCACTAATTCTACTTATTTAATTAAAGGGACAAAAAATTTATTAAAGAAATAGACATAATAACAATTTCCCAAACAACCAAGATATTCCAGCATAAAGTCTGAAAAGTCACTTGTTTTCTTATTTAAATAACAAAATATGATCAATAATCTGAGCTCAAAGTCTCAGTAATGCCTTTCAATTTGAGTAGAGTTTTGTTTCTGATAACAAAAAGAGCTCTCTAAAACAATAAGAGAGAGTCCAATATATAGCTCTCCAAGAAAGACTTGGGAACCATAACACATCATGTTGCATTAAATACATTTTAAATTCTATCAAGAAGATATGCTGGAATCGAGCATAGTTGCCTATTTTCTTTTCTCATTGCAGAGAAACGGGTCACACCATTGAATGATCGTGTCCTCCAATGTCCACCTGGTGGACTACTTCACCTTCTAGAAACATATCCCATGCATGGATATTTCTGGTCCTTCTTCATCATTCCTCCTTTTTTGGCTATGTTTTGTCCTTATCTGTGTGATCTGAGCTCCTGGGCTATCTCTTTAGCTGGTCACTAAATTTGTTCATAGGGTTTGTGTTGTATTTGAAAATCAACAAATATTTCATTATCTTAAATTTGATGTCCATAGGGATATCAATGGTTTAGTCGCTTCCCTGGTTCAATCGCTTTCTTAGTTCAATCACTTTCTTGATTTTTCTAAGTCCCTTGATCTCTTCAAATCCATTGAACTCATTGAACCCATTGAACACGTTGAACCAATTTGGTTCAAGGTTCAATGGTTCAATGGTTCATTCCTTTGTTCTTCAAAGTCTTCTTTTATTCACTACCCTTTGCAAGGGCACTTAGTCTCTTTACTTTGGGGCATTCCTTTGAACCAACCACTTGAACTGAATAATTAAACCTTTGAACCTTTGAACCATTTTGGTTTTAGGTTCAACGGTTCAATGGTTTAAGCACTTTCTTATGTTCTATTCATTCACTTAATCACTTGAACCAACCACGTTGAACCAATGAACCTTCCTTTGGAATCATTTGTCGCTGCCTCTTTCTTTGCTTGAGGCTATTTTCTACTGATGTTAGCAAGTGACAAGTGGCATCTTCCACTGGGCTTACAAAGGACACGTGGTAGGTTCTGCTATAACTTGAATACCTTTTTGAGAGTCTTGTGGAAGATGACATGTGGTGCTTTCCATCAAGCTCATAAAGACACTATGGAAACATTCGGGACTCTTTTGGATTTATGTGGATATTGACACGTGGCACATTTTGCTCAAGTTTAACTACTCACCCAGGACTCACCATAGTCCTTACTCAATAAAAGGAAGAAGCTACAGATGTTGACACATGGTGACTTTTGATTAATTTCATAGGTGACACGTGGCACATTCCACTGCTTTGAAAGTTACTAGAAACTATCTTGGCAGATGACACGTGGCATCTTCTACTGCTTCTTTGTGAGGGACACATGGTGTGTTCCACTACAACTTGATAAGGGACATGTGGCAGCATCCAAGCTTTTATTTCCTCAGTAGGTTTTTCATTTTTACAGACTTTTCTTTTAGTCAAAAACTCCAAAGGAATTCTTTTAGACAATTTGTTCGAAGGAAATCTTCCTGGGTGAATTCCTTCAGAAAAAAAGTCTGAAGTATTTTTGCCTTAACCATTTTTCCATGGGAAATTTTTTGAAAGAATTCCCTATGTCCACCTTTACTCACTACCCTCTGCAAGGGCACTCAGCTTGGTTCAATGTCCTCCACAAGGGTACTTTTTCCTTTGGCTTTACCTTAGTCAATTTTCCATTGATCTCAATAGGTGACACATGGAAACATCTGCTTTGAAATAAGTGAGGACATGTGGCAGCATCTGTTTAACTTTTAGAGGCTTTGGATGCCTTTTGAGAGTCTTGTAGAAGATGGCATGTGTCAACTTCCATCGAGCTCATAGAAACACTGCAAAAAAATTTGAGACTCTTTTGGATTTATGCAAATGATGACACTTTTCATGTTCCGTTTGACCTTAGCAACTTACCTAGGGCTCACCACAGTCTTTATGAAATAAAAGGAAGAAGATGTGGATATTGACACTTAGCGTGCTTCATTTATCTTACAAGGGATACGTGGCAAGTTCTGCTGCTTTGAGAAGCAAATCATAATGTGTCTCGGTAGATGAAACTTGGTAGCTTCTACAGTTTCTTCACGATAGAAAAAATGACTGTGTTGAACCTATTTCTCTCCTGCAGAGTCCATAAATTCAAGCCTACAAAGTTTGTAGAACTGGTGGAGTCCGTAGATTCAAGCCTGGAGAGTCCGTAGAAATCTGAAAAAGCTTGAAAAATGAAGAATTTTGAATGCTTAGAACAATTTTTGAGGAGGGGAGAGAGAATTTTGATATGTTGGACCAAAATATTTCAAATTTTGTCCCAAAAATGAGTGATATTTTTTGGGGGAAAACAATATTGATACTTGATTCATGGAGAATCTACTTAGAGAAATTTGTATCATGTTTTATAGTTTTAGATATTTTTATATATTGATAAAAATTGTATCATTGTACGTTATACTTATATATTAGTGGTTATAATGTTTTATCAGTTATGTCTGAATTTGTACTATTTCATTTAACATATGATGTAGTATTTATTATTATTTCAATATTGTTCATGATTTATATATCTATTGATGGTGACCCTTAACTAAGTGGATTAGCTATAATATTTTTGGTTAACTAATTTAATACAATTGGGTCAATGTAAAAAGTTTGTAGACAAAAAGTATTACATTCCCCCAACTTTAAATTTTTTTATACAAAGGGCGTATGCCCTTTTTTAAAAAAAAATTGAGGCTCGGGCTTTTGCCTTAGCCTCAAGAGCATACACCCTTTTCAAAGGCTATACACCATTTTTAAATGGTGTACACTCTTTGTAAAGGGAGTACACACTTTGTGATTTATAAAGGGTGTACTCCCTTTACAAATCAAAGGGTACACACCCTTTGTAAATCATAAAGGGTGTATTCCCTATAGCAATTGTTATTTTTTTTCTGTAAACAAACTTGTAGCTGAGTTGCATAATTTTTTCCTCTCTCATTGTTTGCCAATTTTAGATTGAATTTTGTGCTTTAGAATTATATATTTCCAATGTGATTCAATATTCAGATTACTATAGGTCATGTATGTTGATTTTTACATTTTAATTTTTTCATTTATATTTATATTTCTTTATTTAAGTATGGTTTTGAATTTAGGTTTTCATTAAATTTCTTACATTGCCTTAAAAAATATGTATTTCTATTTAAATTTAGATACATAATTTTGATGGATCTATTGTATGAAGAAAATGTTAGATAAAACCCTGAATAATTTGATTTTGCACAAGAAGTTTAATTTTATCAGCAATACAATTCAAAATGTCAATAATTACAAATAATCATCAATGGTGTATGTCACTCTTTAGCTATTAGTGCACACATTTCACTTGCCAATATATTAGAGTCTATTTGTAATGAAGTGGGAAATGTGACTTCACAACTTTATGCAATTTGCATCGAAGAGAGGGTATGAAACAATTTTATTCTAGAAAATTATCATATGAAGATGTGAAAGAAAAAAATTAACAAAAAAACTTGTGTGTGCTTTATTTGTTAAGCCTGTAACCAATCAACCTCCACCAACCAATTGTAAACACATTAGTATTGATTGGTGTGTTCATAAGGAGATTAAAAATAACTTTTAAGATAGGTGGCAGATGGTGTTTGATGAGAATCCATGCAAAAATAATGAGGTTCCATTATATTTTTTTACAAAATTATATTGTGAGTTTGTTTTACAAAAATTTCCAAATTATTTTGACATGAATGCCTCTCAAGGTAGGGGAGGTGGGTCTTCATTTGATAGAACTAGTGCTAAGTGTGACTAAAACAATCATAGCTAAGCTCAAAGAAATAAAAGGATAACATAATGCAGGAACATCAAATTAATCAATAAAATTTTCATTATTGAAGGATCCAAAATGTGATGAGAGGTACATGTTAGGTCCTCAAGGTGATAGGAGCTCCTGAAGAGGTCTAGGATTTGAATAGGAGGTTTTCTATCCAAAACTATATTTAAAATTTTAAATGTAAAAACTTATTCAAAAGTAATCCTAGAGGTCTTAAGTGATGTCTAAATTTTGGATAGTGGTCTAATATGTCATATAGAGGTAACATTATGCATAACCTAAGATATTAGAATAAATGAGTATGTTCTTGTTTCATAACCTCGAAGAATCCAATGTGAGTTGGTACATTTAGATAGGAGGGTTGTTTAAATGGCATATAAAAGCCAAAAAGTTGCAAGTAAGTGGAGGGGAAGGAAGAGAGAATTATATGGTTTAGGAGAGATGAGAGAGGTCTCCAAGATAGGAGAGGAAAATTTTAAGAATGAAAAATGTATGAAAATCCTCAAGAAAAGTAATGGATTCTTGTTATGGACTGAATATGTATGTTTGATTAATCAAAATGAATAAATAAGTGATAGTCATATATTCCTATGTTTCTTATATTGTATTTGGATTTTTTTTGATTTCGTATTGATTTAAGAGGCCTTATAGGCCAATATTATATTAAAATTTGTTTTGTTATAGGTCTCCAATCACATAATGTATGTTTTAGTTCAATAGAAGGAGGATTGGTACATGATCCTTCCAAGCTTGAAAGGAATATCTTGACAAAAAAACATGAAGAGGTTTAGAATATAAACATAATTTTATATATTTAAGAGTGATGTGTGAATAATGAAAAACACCTAGGAGAAATAAAACTTTGCCTACAGACCCTGTTACATGCTTGTAAGTACCAGGGTAGAAGGTATGTGAATAAGGTTGAAGTGTTAGGGGGTATTCCAAGTGATAATTTTGTGAATAAGTTTAGATGATTTGTGAAAGGTAAATTTAGTGAATGGGAATCCTCAATTTAGTGGTGTTATGATAAACTATAGTTAGCATGGTGAGTATTCTATTTACAATTCAAGAAATCTTCTGTTTGCAGTCAAAACCTTATGTGTAGAATCTTAAAGAAAGAAGTTAAGGTTTGATAGGACAAGTGAAAGCATGACTGGTAAATTATTTATAATTTATTTTATTAATTTAAATGTGGTGGCTTAAAATCAAATGAGGAAAGAAAGATAATAGTCAGGCTATAAAGGATAAAGAGTTCTATGACCATTGTGAATACCTTATTTTATATACATGGTTACTTTGAAAAGTA
The DNA here is from genome assembly GCA_037957365.1 of Torreya grandis. Classification (NCBI taxonomy): domain Eukaryota; kingdom Viridiplantae; phylum Streptophyta; class Pinopsida; order Cupressales; family Taxaceae; genus Torreya; species Torreya grandis. The sequence continues at coordinate 244,876 of JARHVA010008386.1, read as the reverse complement.
AGTGGAGAATTATATATTAACCTTGAAAAGTGTACCATTATATGTATTATTATTATGATTTCCCATATAAATTAAGCTCAAAAATATTTAAAACCCTTATAATACTTTTAGAAACTTGAGCACAGGCCCTGTTCGCATATAGTTACCCATGTTGACATAATTAACATATAAATATAAGTGTGTATGATAAATGGAAGGTATATTAATGTTGTGATATGAAAATTATAGATTGTAATAATGTGGAGGATAATCAACAAGTTTATAGGAAGGATAAAGTTATAAGGAAAGGAGAATAAACAATCAAAACCATGTACAATCAATAGAATCATGCACAATCAACTAAGATATTAAGGTTTTAATAAAAGAAAGGATGAATGGAGGATTATAACATTTTGATGAATTATTTTAGATCAAAACTAAAAATTTTAAGGTTATTTTATCACTTTAAACACTATATAACTCAAGTTATGTAATTGTATGGGCTCTCAACCTATGAAGGGTGAAACCCTAAAACTAGGGTTTTGGTGTTTGGGAGAGTTATAACCATAAGTAAATTATATAAACCTATGATAACATATTATTTGATACTAAAATAAATAATAAAGTGGTTTTAGGTTAAAACTAGACTATACCGTATAGATTTTAGGGCTGAGATAAGAAATGAGGGCTAATTAGGCCTAAATTGAAGGGCTTTAACAAAAGAAGTATAGACTAAAGGTGGAATTAGAAAATGAGATTTGACACAAACATATATAAGGATATATTTTTATAATAAATTATTTCATATTATTAAGGTATATAATTATTAGTTTGTACAACATAGATTTGTCAAAAAGAAAGGCTACAAGCCTTAAGAACTCAAGAGAACCTTGTGAGTAGATTTGAAGGGTAAAGTGTGGTTGAGATATTTGAAGGGGTATAGATAAATATACTATGATCATTAATGATCATAAACACAATGATATTATTTATAATAATCCTAAACCAAGTTTTGGTCCTTGAGACCTAATGGGGTTAGGTAGTGAAAGTTAGTGAGAGTGAGAAGAGCAATTTAAGAAGGAAATGAATTGATTGAGGTAGAGTATTCATGTGAATGTAAGTAATGAGAATTAATGTCATAAAAAATGGTTTATAAGTGAATAAGAGATAGTTACATGCTCAATACGGCTATCAAGCCCAAGGCTTAATAGAAAAATTAGATTAATGCAAGGTTGATCAAAATTAGCATAGTAGATGAATGAGATGTCCTTCAAGACCAGATCTAATTAGATATGAATTTTGGTGACTTATCCCCTTACATATAAACGATTTTTTATCATATCTTGGTTAGATTTATTTTATTTTTGTTTTGAATTCTTTACAAGATGTTAATTTGAGATAAATTCATAATGTTAGCAGGTATGCATAAGATGACACATTACAAGGTATTGAGGGAGAATAAGGTTGTAAGTCTGATCTATTAAGGCTGAAATAGAGGAGAATAAGAGAGATAAATAGAGGAGAGAAAGCCTAAAATTCCTTTGATAAGGACAAAAAGTTATTCAAGAAAATACTAGAAAAGAGAGAGAGGAAAAGAGAGCATTGAAGCTCCAAAAGAGAGAGAGAAGAGGTAGACTCCTAGAGAGAGTCAAGAAAGATAAGAGAAGTCCTAGATAGAGGACTAAAGAGAGGAAAAGAGACCAAGATAGGTCCAAGAAGAGAGAAAGATGGTAGCTTTATAAGAGATAGGTGTTAGCCAAATTTCATACCTTATTTTAAAGCTTCCTTTGGCTAAGTTTAATGTTCACTTGTCTATTTTAACTCACTTATAAAAGACCGGTTGTTTTGTTTCGCTTTCTTTAGAGATTTTATTCAGCCTTTTTAGAGAATATTTTTGGTCTTTTACCCAAGGTTTGAATTCTTTTGGGTTTTTTGTCTCTGACAAAAAGTTTGAAATAATTCCCTCCTTATCTTCCCTAAAGGAATTCTTTTGGCCTTTTTGTCTCAGACCAAAAGTCTAAAATATTTCTCTTCCTTTGTCATTTCTTGAAAGATTGCCCTTCAAAACTTTTTCGAAGGGTCCCTCTCTCTTTAGATTTCCCTTTAGAACTTTTTTGAAGGGTTCTTTCTCTCTCCAAAGTTCCCTTTGAAACTTTTTTGAAGGGCCACTTTCCTCCAAAGTTCCCTTCGAAACATTTTTGAAAGGCCACTTTCCTCCAAAGTTCCCTTTAGAACTTTTCTAGAAGGGTGACTTTCCTCTAAAGTGTCCTTTGGAACTTTTCCAAAGGGCCACTTCCCTCCAAGTTCCCTTTGGAACTTTTTTTAAGCGGCACTTTCCCTTCCAAGTACCCTTCAAAAATTTTATGGGGAACTTTCCAAGCTTTAAGGGATCATTCCAAAAGGAAATGACCTTTACAAGAAGTCTGAAGAAATTATTACAAACTTTTTGTTTGCAACAATCCTTCTGACAAGCCATACTCCAAAAGCTTTAAGGGACACTCTTAGCAAAGGTAAGCCATAAAGGGGGCCCCAAAAGGTTTTTTATTTTAGGGAAAATGCCCATGGGAATTATTTCAAGGAAATTACCAACATTAATTATTCAAGGAAGGGTACCCGAAGGAAATGTCCAAGTGAAATGATGATTGAATAAACATCAAATTTTGGGACATTAAGCTAACCATTGGTGTTCAAACATAAGAGGATTCAGGTAGATACAAGGGATTGTGTCCATCCATTGAAATAGTAAGAGATCCCATATCACCATTGATAAAATAGGATCTGAGTCATTCCTTGAGGACCAATCAATGAAGAAAGATAAAGCCAAACAAAATGAAAGAGACAAATTTGCAATAGGTGGGCTCCCTTTTATCAATCATTTTGATGCCATGACTCAGCCAAGAATATCCTTATTCTATTGACACAAACATTGGAAAATCATTTTTGAGAGAGTAGGACCAAATGTGTAACAACTTGTGATGACATTGATCAACCAAATGGCCTGAGCAAGCATCCTTTGTAAAGATGGTTATAGTTGAAGATGGTGGCTTCAAATAAATTTATTCCTCTCCTTGGTGCCAAAGTTTTTCCTCTCTCTCTTCCTTCTTGCTATATATATATATATATATATATATATATATATATATACACACACACACACACACACACACACACATACATATATATACATATATATACATATATATACATATATATATATATATATATATACATATATATATATATATATGTATGTATATATATATATGTATATATATATATGTATATATCTATATATATATATATATATATGTATATATATATATATATATATATATATATATATATGTGAAAAGACATCCACATAGAGTATGGAAAATCCCTATTGGAATGATATCCTACCTTTAAGAATTAATAAAATCCTTTTTCCCTTTTAAGCTATGAACATTGTCTGAGTGTGCAAGTGACATATATTGACAAAAAGTGATGGTTTCATGCTTATATCCTTTTCCCTTCATGTCTAAGCAAAGTTATTGATCTCATAGGTCATCTAGAGTGTGTTTAAATGTATGAAACTATTTTAAGAATTTTAACTATTATTGAATGTGCAATGTGCCTTTTAGTTCATTCTCCTTCTATTTTTTCATGCATCTTACCTCTTTACTAAAATATTCATGTTAGAATATATAAAACATGGAAAAAGGTATTTAAATTTTATTGTGTTGTGCATTAGAATATGATATTTATGTGGAGGAAAAACCTTGGTGCATCACCATTCTTAAAATAGGTTTCCCTTATATAATTTCTAACCCTTTTCTTTTCAATCAAGCTGGTGTAGATAGAGATTGTTTTACAGAGACACATTTAGGGATCTAGCCCTTTCAATCTAGAGGTCCATTTCCATTATAGGTGTACCCACATTATTGGAAGTGTTCCAACTTTACCAAAATTTGGAAGAGGCCTAAACATCCTCTTCTATAGTGCAACATTTGGAGACAACAATATTGGTATCCTTGGTGGGACCCTAGTTCCTAGTTATTTACATGTGAAGGTGAATGTTGGTCTTGAAAAACCTGATTTTGTACTCTTAATATAGCATTTGAAAACTTCAAAAGGTGAGAATATGTAGTTTTAGATCAAGTTTCCCACATTATAATTTATGGTCCTCACTAGGTCATTTAGGACTTCTGACCAAGCCCCTCTGGCTGGAGCTCTTCTTGAATAACAACACCCTAAACCATTCCCAATGCTTAGAGATCCTTGGAAATGAGGTTTTATAGAAGAATAAGAAGTTGAGGAGGTTTTATAAATAGGAGATAAAGAGGAAAGAAGATAAATGGAGTGGCAATAGCCTTTCCCAGCCTTTAACACACAAAATCCAATTGACCTTCCTACATATGACCCTATTCCTCCCAATGCTACTAAGAGTCTCCCTAGTTTCAATGGAGAGGGTCCTATTACCCCATCTGAGCATATTATGGACATTTTGAATTTTTTTAACTTCCATAATGTCACTTGAGCCAATATAACCATTAGATTTCTTTTTATGTCTCTAAAAGGCAAAACACTTGACTGATATAGGACTTTGGAAGGTTGTTGCATTACAAGTTTGTATGGCTTTGGGGAATCACTGGTGACTATATTTGAGAATAAGAGTGACCAAACTTCATTGATCCATCAACTGAACATGATAAAGAGAGGTTTTAATGAATCTATGAGGGATTTCAATGAAATATTCCAAAGGACATCGCATAGGTTGCCACCTATCATGAGACCTACTATAAGCTTTATGTTCCCCACCTATCTCAAAGGTATTGGTATTGATGTAGTAGTGATGTTAAATCTATGTGAGGATTCACTCTGATTGATGCATATGAAATAGTAATTGAATTTGAAAATAACTTGATATAAGTTGGAAGATTCCCTCTAAGATTTTCCATGCCATTGATGTCTCATGGTTCATTTGAATCTCTAAGAATAGCTCAAATTCCTAACATAAATGTCAATCCAAGAGACTTACCAAAGAAAGTGGATAGTGTTGTGGACACAAATGAAGAAATCTACTCATTATGTGCTCAGCTCAAGCAAGTTTAATTCTAGATAAGTGGTCTACCTAACCATCAATACTATCCTCAACAAGGCTATAGAGATCCACCCCAATACAACTACCAAGGAAGAGGATAGGGTTAGAAAGGTTTTAGTAGGTATCCCAATGCCTATAATCCTAATCCCACTCCTTCCACAAAGTTTATTGTTCTAGTATATGCTAATCTGGTCTAAGGAGAGAATCATTTAGACTAATGGGGATAACCTCAAGGTTAGTTTGTGCATGATGATGGAGAAGATAGAAAAGATTTTGTGGCATAAGAAGAAACTAATCCTTATGTAACTTCATAAGAAGCAAACCTTATGCAAAGGGATAACTATGGAAAAGGCAACAACCAAAGTGTAGGCATGATGAACTTCCAAGTAAGAGATAATTATGTGTTAAATCAAAGCACATCAATCAAAACCAACACAAGGTCCAATAAATGAGAATTGGGATAAGATCAAGAAGCATGAGTAAATCTAAGAGATGCCTCTCCAAGGCCATAAGATGTGACTCCTAGTGCAATTCTTTCTACAAGTCATGCTTTTCAACAAAATCATAATGTAAGTAAGATTGTCAAACCTATAACATATTAGGTTTAGCATCCTTATCTACCTTCAAAGGTATAATAAAATGTGAATTATCCCTATATAAACATTATTTATTCTTTTAATAATGCCAAGACAAGCATATCTCTTTGGGAAGCCTTGCATATGCCTAGTCAAAAGGGACTATTGCAAAAACAACTTGCAAACATTCATGTAGCCCCTCAAACTTCAAATAATAATGGGGTATCCCTTACCAATGATCCAAAACATGTCTTATATCCCTCCACCAAGTATAAAAATCCCCCACCCTTCTATCTCACCCTCATTGTAGGAGAAAAACTAGTCTATAATTGCATTGTGGATAGTGGAGCTAGTACCACTGTTATGCCTAAAGTGGTGGCTGATAAGTTGGGATTAAATTATGAGACACATAGAAAGGGTTTATTAATGTTTTATGGGACTCCAAATAATATAGTGGGATTTTTCAAAGGTTTTAAGGTCTTTCTACATGATTTCCCAAGTTTTCCAATTTTCCAAGACATTGTGGTGGTAAACCTTCTAGCCCATTTTGCTATCTGCTTGTCAAGGGACTTCACGACTAAGATATGAGGGTAAATTTTTTATAATTTGTCTTTTATATCTTTTAAAAAATATATATGGAACTAAGGTGACTATAAATACTCAGCCCTTGACAAGGTTTCATATTGAACCATACATGGAACTCAAATTAGAATTATCTAATTAGGAAAGAACCTGAAAGTGTTATGGATGGTGAAGCATCCTCCCCCCTTGTAGGTATTTTTGATCTCTTCCTTGATAAATATAAAAATAAAACACATGGAATTGATCCATATACTTTCATTGAAAATACTTATTTAGGATTTTATTTTTTGCGTGAAGGGGATGTTTCAATCCCTTCACTCACTAATGAAGACCATGAACTTAATGGGATATGAGAAATGTTCTTTGATGGTTAAAGAATAAAAGTAGGTGTAGGAGATAACATTATGTTAGTTTCTCCATAAAATAATCAATACCAATCCTTATATATATTCCACTTTAGTTTCAATTCCAATGTGGTAGAATATGAAGGCCTAGTCCATGGTCTCCAATAGGAAAAAAAGAGAGGAATCAAGAGTTTAAAGGTTTATGGAGATAGTGATTTGGTCATCCACCAAGTAAAAAATTAGGATATATCCAATAATACCTTGATTAAATCCTATAATCATAGGTTATGGGACCTACTTGAAGACTTTGATGCCTTCAACATACAACCCATACCAAGGGATTCCAATAAACATGCTGACAGATGCACTGCCATAAGGGCACGGTTTGATATAGCTGCTGATGTGGGATAAGAGAAAGATCAATCTCATATCAAGATCATTTCCATACCCTCTATTATAAATAATGAAGTTTCTTGGTATGTGTTTGAAATTTATTAACACATTGCACACTTCTTGAAAAATGAGGTATGTTTCTCCTCAAGAAACCAAAAGAGACTACATGATCAATATGAAGAGCAAATCATTCATCTAAAGACAAACAAGATACCTAAGGGGATGATTGCCTTAGAGAGTGTTTTCAATGAGGATGATTAGAAGAATAAATAAAGTGTGAGCATGTCAGTAAAGGAAGAGAACTATGAAGGAGTCTAGATTTTCAAGGACGGACTTTTGAAAATTGGAAAGGTATGTTCTCAGACTGAGAAGCATGCTATTAATAAATTGTGAAAAGAGTTTCATGACATATTTACTTGGGAGTATAAATATTTTAAAGGGTTTGATCCAAGTATATCTCATCATACCATCAAGTTAGAACTTGGAGCTAAGTTGATTAGGCAAAAACAAAGGCCTATCAATCCCAAGATAGAAGAACTCATAAAGAAAGAGCTAACCAAGTTGATTGAGTCTAGGATTATATTTCCTATAAAACAATCAACTTATGTGGCTAATCTTGTACCTATCTAAAATAATAATGGAGATATTAGAATTTATGTAGATTTTTGAGATCTTAACAAAGTGTCTCTCAAGGATCATTATCCACTACCTTCCATAGAAAAAAGTTTGCAAGCTATTTCATGTTCTCAACACTTCTCTCTTGTTGATGGTTATTTAGGTTATAACCAAATATTGGTAAATGAGGAGGATTAGTTCAAGATAGCCTTCACTACAAAGTGGGAAACCTTTGCATATAAGATGATGCATTTTGGTTTGTCCAATGATAGAGCCACTTTTTAAAGAGCAATGGACATAGATTTTAAAGCTTTGATTAACAAGTTTCTACTTGTGTACCTAGATGATGCAAATATTTTTTCAATAGCTGTTGCTACTCATATGAAATATCTAGGCTAGTTGTTTGATAAATTTAGGAAGTATGGCATATCCCTTAATCTAAAAAAGTGCATCTTTGTTGTTCATGAAGGTAACCTTTTGGGGCATATTGTTTCATAAGGAAGCTTGTCTATTGACCTCAAAAGGATTGAGGCTATCCTTGGCTTGTCCTTACCTCAACACAAGAAGGGACTACAAATATTCTTGGGAAAAATAAAATTTGTCAGAAGGTTTATTCCAGACTTTGTAGCTATGGTAAATCCTATCACATCCATGCTAAAAAATAACCAAGTTTTTACTTGAACAAAGGAGGGAAAGATTAGTTTTGAGACAATAAAGAAAGAAATTGAAAAATATCCTACTCTCTTAAACCCAAACATTTCAAAGGATTTCATACTCTATACTTTTTTTAACCTTGATACAATTTTAGCTATGCTCATGCAAAAGAATGTTGAAGAGGTAGAGCAACCAATTGCATTCTTTAGCCAAGGATTAGAGGATTATGAGGTTAGATATAAATTTATTGAGAAGAAGCTTTGAAAGTGATAAGGGGATTGAAAATATTTAGGCACATGGTCTCAAATAATAAGATACATGTCATGGTTTCTCATCCTAGCACCAAATAATTTCTCCTAAGCAAGGACCTCAATGAAAAAAGAGTTGGCTGGATCACAAAGGTGATGGAGTATGATGTGGAAATCAAGGCAACAAACTTGGTGAGAGGAAAAGGATTATGCAAGAATTTAGCTTCATATATACAAGAGCCAAAAGAAGAGGTCTTGATCAACCAAGTTCAGCCCCAACCAACTAATCACATACCAGTTTAGAGCTAGACATAAGACAATCAATTTTCTTCAAAATGGTGAGTGTCTCAATGGTTCGAGCAAGTCTCAAAGGAGATAATTTAAATTGTAGACCATTCCCTATTTCCTTATTGATAATTTTATTTTTAGAAAGGACACAAATGGTGTGCTATTGAGGTGTGTTGATATTAGTCAATTTGACATGTTACTAGAAAGTTTTAATAGTGGTATAGATGGAGATCATTTATCTCGTAGAAATACAACTACAAAGATAACAAGGGCTAGTTACTATTGGCCTAGTCTTTTTAAGGACTATTATCATTGGGATAAGGTTTTTTCCTTAATGTGCCTTCTTTGTAAGCAAAAAAAAACTTGCAGCTCTTCCATTAAATCCTATCAAGTGGACCAACCTTTCATATAATGGGGCCCTATTTTAATTGGTATGATCAACCCTCCATCACATTCTAGACACAAATGGATATTGACTACTACTGACTACTTCACAAGTTGGGTAGACACTATTACATTGAAGGAGGAAAATGAAAATGCTATCTTGGAGTTATATGAGAGAATTATAACAAGGTTTGATGTTCCTCATGTAATCATTTCTGATAATGCCCTTGCTTTCTTAAGTACCAAAACTTTTGATTAGGTAGGTAGGAATGAAGTTCACTTGAGTACCTCATCCAATTATTACCCTCAAGGTAATGGATTGGCTGAGTCTACCAACAAGAACCCCATCAAGATCATTAATAAAACATTGGATAATAATCAAAGAGCCTGACACAATAAGCTGAAAATAGATTTATGGGAAAACAAGATTGCTCCTAAGAAATCAATTGGTAATTCTCCCTTTGTACTTGTTTATGGGAGAGAAGATAGGTTGTCCATATACCAAGAACTCCCTACCCTAGAACTTGCACAGTAGTTGGAATTAATTGAAAACACTCTAATGGAAGTTAGGTTGATAGAACTAATGTAGCTACAAGAGGAAAGGGATGATGCACACAAGGCTATGGAGCACCATCAATTGCTCATAAAGAGTTCATTTGACAAAATAAAAAGTGCAAGAGTGTTCAAAGAGGGTGACTTGGCCTTGAAATAGGATGAAGATAGAGCAAAGATAGGTAGACATACAAAGTTTGACACTTTGTGTAGTGGCCCTTACATCATTAGAAAGTGCAAGCAAAGCAAATTATTTTAGCTTTTCAAAATGAATGGAGAAGATTTGCCTATCCATACGAATGGGATACATCTAAAGTCTTGCTATTAGTCTTGGAAATCCATATTTTGTAAATACTAGTTTAGATGTGTGTTTCATTTTGGTTTGCTATTATTTTCCCTAAGTGCTTTGTAGCATAAGATTCTTTCCTTCCTCTTGTACATTTTTGAATTTATACTTTTGATCATCTAGCTTGTGTGTTTTTAGCCAAGAAGCTTGCTCAAGTTCCTTTGAGTGCCTTATGCATGAATCCATGCCCAATGGAAGGATTTAGGTGACTGGTCTTTGGCATAGTAGGCATGCCTCCCCTCAGAATCACTAGAAATGTTAGCCAAATTTCATACCTTGTTTTTTAGCTTCCTTTGTCTAAGTTCAATGTTCACTTATTTATTTTAACTCACTTGTAAAATACCAGTTGTTGTGTTTTGTTTTCTTCAAAGCTTTTGTTAAGCCTTTTAGAGCATATTTTTAGTCTTTTACCGAAGGTTTGAATTATTTTGGGTTTTTTTTAATCTTAGAATTTTGTCTTAGACAAATTTTTTTAAATAATTATTTCATTTTCTTCCTCGAAGGAATTCTATCAGCCATTTTGTCTCAGACTTTTTATCTCAGATAAAAAGTCTAAAGGATTTCTCTTCCTTTGTCTTTTCCTAAAATATTTCCTTTAAAACTTTTCTAAAGGGTTTCTCTCTCTTCAATTTTACCTTCAAACCTTTTTCAAAGGGTACTTTCTCTCTTTAAAGTGCCCTTCAAAACTTCTTTGAAGGGATACTTTCCTCCAAAGTGCCCTTTAGAACTTTTTCAAAGGGCCAATTTCCTCCAAAGTGCCCTTCAAAACTTTTTTGAAGGGCCAATTTCCTCTAAAGTGCCCGTTCCATTCAGAACTTTTTTGAAGGGCCACTTCCCTCCAAGTGCCCTTTGGAACTTTTCTCAAGGGCCACTTTCCCTTGCAAGTTCCCTTTGGAACTTTTTTGAAGGGCCACTTCCCTCTTAGTGCCCTTTGAATTTTTTTCAAAGGGCCACTTTCCATTCAAAGTGTCCTTCAAAACTTTTATGAAGGGGCACTTCCCAAGCTTGAAGGGATCATTCCAAAAAGAAATGACCTTTGCAAGAAGTCTGAAGGAATTGTTGAAAACTTTTTGTCTGTAACAATCCTTTCGACAATCCCTACTCCAAAATATTGAAATAGAAATCCCAAAGGGACATTCTTAGAAAAGGTAAGCCATAAAGGGTGGCCTAAAAGGTTGTTTCTTTCAAGGAAAATGCTTATGGGAATTATTTCAAGGAAAGTACCCACGTGAATTTTTCAAGGAAGGGTGCCTGAAGGATATGCCCAAGTGAAATGATGGTTGAATACACATCAAATTTTAGGACCATGAGCTAACCATTAGTGTTCAAACACAAGAAGATTAAGGGAGATCTAATGGCTCATGTACTTCATTCATTAAAATAGTAAGAGATCCCATATCACCATTAATTGACTAGGATGTAAGTCATTCCTTTAGGACAATCAAAGAAGGATAAAGAAAAACAAAATGAAAGAAACAAATCTACAATAGGTGGACTCCCTTGTAACAACCATTTTGATGCCATGACTCAACCAAGAATATCCTTATTCTATTGATGCAAACATTGGAAAATAATCTTTGAGAGTAGTAAGACTAAATGTATAACAACTTGTGATGACATGGATCAACCAAATGGCCTGAGCAAGCATCTTTTATAAATATGGTTAAATCTTAAGATGGTAACTTCAAAAAAATTAATTCTTCTCCGTAGCACCAAAGGATTTCCTATCTCTCTTCCTTCTTGTTATATAAATATAAACCCTTCACCAATGAAAAGACATCCACATAGAGTATGATAAAACCCTACTAGAATGATATTTTTCCTTTAATCATCAGTATAGACCTTTTCCCTTTCAAGTTCTGAACATTGTCTGAGTGTGCAAGAGACATATATTGACAAGTGATGTTTTCATGATTATATCATTTTTATTTCATGTCTAATCAAATTTATTGATCCAATAGGTCATCTAGAGTGTGTTTAAGTGTATGAAACTACTATAAGAATTTTAACTATTCTTGAATGTTTAATGTGCCTTTTTGTTGATTATCCTTCTATTTTTTCATGCATTTCACCTCTTTATTAAAGTATTCATGTTAGAATCTCTATAACTTGGAAAAAGGTCTTTACATTTTTCTATGTTGTGTACTAGGATATGACATTCATGAGGAAGAAAAACCTTGGTATATCACCATTCTTAAAATAGGTTTCCCTTATGCAATATCTAACCCTTTTCTTTTCAATCAAGCTGGTGTAGATAGAGATTGTTTTGTAGAGACAAATTCAAGGAGCTAGCCCTTTCAATCTAGAGGTTCATTTCCATTATAGGTGTACCCACATGATTGGAAGTGTTCTAATGTTTCCCAAATATAGAAGAGGCCTAAACATCCTCTTGTAGGGTGAAAGATTTGGAGATAACAATAGGTCTATGAGAGAGGACTAGAAGTAAAAAGAGAGAAGATGGATGCTAGAAAAGAAGTAAAAAAGATAAGAAAAGAGTTGGGGAAAATATTTGAGATGATTGAGATCATGGTGAATCTCATGAAGAGTCTAGTGAGTCAATGGAATGGTTCTGATGTGATAAATAGAGTTAAGTTTCCATTAGAGCTACTTTTGAGAAAGAGAAGGTATGAGAAAAATGCCTTAAAGAAAGAGGAGGATAAGGAGAACAAAGAAGGTACATCCCATAGAGGCATGCGGGATGAAGATTTGCCTATAAAGAAACAAGATAGAGAGATTGAGAAGAGAGTTATCATTGAAGAGAACATAAATAAGGATAAAGTGCTAAGAGAAGCACTTAAGAGATAAGACAAAGAAAAGAAGAGAATACCCAAGAAATAAACATTCATAGAGACTATGTGGTCTCCTATTTTATATTCTAACATTGTTTTTGAGTGTGTACATGTAGGTATTAAGAAAATTTTGATGAAGGGAAAGAATGAGACCTTAAAGTTTATGAGAGATTAAATAAATAAATCATTCATCAAGATGAAAGAAGATGATAAGGAAAGAGAAAAAATGGTAGAAGATTATATGATGAAGACTAGAGATGTCTAGCATGCTAAAGATGAGAAGAAAGAGGAGTTATAGGATGCCAAGGAGCATATTACAGTTGAATAAAGAGGAAAAGCACACAAAGAAGTCATGATTGCAATTCATGAAGATAAAAAGGAGATAACTTTGCAACAATACTACAAATAGGTAAATGAAATATTAGGACTTGAATTTGATTGCTCTTATGAAAAGAATATTTCTGATGTATAGGTAGGCAAAGTGAAAAGAAGAGCACAACCCTTGAAAATAACTCTAGAACATGGTTATGTGGTGCCAAAAAGGTAAAAATAGTCAGATGATATGAATAATTAGGTGATCCTCAAGTAATAAATCAATCAAGCAAAGATAACAAATGAGAAACAACCAATGCCAAGAAAAGTGTGGGTAATGAAGAACATGATAATGAAACAAGAAGTTCAAATTATAGGTACACCTCAAGAAACCATTAGAAAATAAGAAGAAGAGTACAAACCTAAGAAACCAATTTCAGCTAAGGATCCAAGCAAGGATAAAGAGATGAAGGTGCAATCAAGAATCCAAGTTGAAATTCATGAAGAAAGAACAAGCACATGGAAAGGTAAGAAATTTGTATATGATGAATATGATGATGAAATGTTTGAGTCATGGGATGAAATCAAAGAAAAAAATATGAAGTATGTCAAATGAAGTTAGATAATACTAAAGATAATATAGGTAAATGCTCCAATGCCAATCAAGTTATAAGGCAAAAATATGATGAATACTTCTTGAGTGAAGAAGAAGCAAAGGCTGAAAATTATGACATTGATCTGAAAATTGAGGAAGAAAATGAATAATAGGGTCCAAATTTTGATAAGGATCAAGAAGAGGTGGATGCAATTGCATTACAAAAAGATATGAAGTTGCTTGAAGAGTTATTCAGTCCATTAATAGGAATGTATATAGGTGGTAAATAACAAGGAAAAATCATGAATGAGCTCATGGAAGAGACAAGTTGGTTAGATGAAGAAGAGTTTAAAGACATTTGTCAAAATAGCCATAAAAAGATTGATAAATCTCATAAACAAGTGAAAGCAAACATTGATGTTGTGTATATTATAGGTTTGAAGAAACAAGAGTTGGTTGAATCTCATAATAAAATAAATATTAGGAAGAATGAATCACAAGAACTCATAAAGAAACCTAGGAAAGACTAGCCATTGAGCCCTAAAGGCAAGATGATAGAAGAAGACAAGTAGGTAGATGAGAAGACAAGTGTAACTAAGAAGAAGCCCAAAGAAAATATGCAAGTTTAAATAAATAGTCAAGTTTAATTATGGCCTAAAAACACACATATGAGGCATGTGAATTATGTCAAATTTCTTGGTATAAATGAGGAAAAGAATGAGAGAGTCTATGAGAACAATGAGCTCATGAAAGATGAAGTAGAGCAATGGTTGCTAGTAGCTGAAAAGGAGTTGAGAAAGAGAAAGTGGAAAACGAAATAAAATCAAAGAATAGGATGAATATTATTATGAAGAGTAGGGATGAGAGATAATAACATGAGAAGATCAATGAGGAAGGTAGTAGAGCAAAGAAAGTGAAGAATAATTGAAATAAAATGAAGAAGACTAATGAGATGGCTTCTATTTTTTTTCTCCCTCTTAGGGAGTATGATGTAGAATAATCAACATCAAAGATAAAATATTCATTATTAAATGATATATAATGTGCTAAGAGGTCCATGGTAGGTCCTCAAGGTGATAGGAGCTCTTGAAGAAGTCTAGCATTTGAATAGGAGGTTTTCCCTCCAAAAATGTATTTAAATTTGAAAATGTAAGAACTTGTTCAAAATTAATCCTAGAGGTCTAAAGTGATGTCTAAAGGTTGGATAGTGGTATAATATTCCATATATAGGTGGAAATATGAATAAATTAAGCTTTTAAAATAAATGAGTATGTTCTTGTTTCATAACCTCCAATAATCCAACGTGAGAGTTAGTGCATGAAGATAGGATGGTTATTTGTATGGAATATAAAAGCCAAAAAGTTGCATGTAAGTGGAGGGTAAGGAAGAGAGAATTATATGGTTTAGGAGAGATGAGGGAGGTCTCCAAGATATGAGAGGAAAATCATGAGAATGAAAAATGCATAAAACTCCTCAAGAAAACTAATGGAGTCATGTTATGGACTCAATATGTATGTTTTATGAATCAAAATGAATAAATAAGTGATAATATTATATGCTTGTGTTTCTTATATTGTATTGGTATTTTCATTGATTTCATATTTCTTTGAGAGGCCCCAAAGGCCAATATTATATTATACTTTGTTTTTTTAAAGGTATACAATCACATAATGTATGTTTTAGTTCAGGAAAAGGAGGATTGGTAATGATCCTTTAAAGATTGAAAGGAATCTATTGACAAAATAACTTGAAGAGGTTTAAAATCTCAATATACTCTGATATGTTTAAGGGTAATGTGTGACAAACACTCAGGAGAAAGAAAACTTTGCTTATATGCCCTGTTACATGCCTGTAAGTACCAAGGTAGAAGGTATTTGAATAAGGTTGAAAGTGTTAGGGTGTATTCCAAGTGATATTTTTTTAAATTTAGATGATTAGTGAAAGGTAACTTTAGTGAATGGAAATCCTCAATTGAATGGTGTTATTTTAAACTATAGTTAGCATGGTGAGTATTTTGTTTGCAGTCCAAGAAACCTTATGTTTGTAGTCAAAACCTTGTGTATAGAATATTAAGGAAATAAGTTAATATTTGATAGCATAAATTAAAGTCTAATTGGGAAATTATCAATAAGTGAGTGTAGTAATTTAAATGTGGTGGTGTAAAATAGGAATGAGTAAATAAACGTAACAGTTAGGATATAAATGAGAAAAAGTTATATGACCATCGTGAATACCCTATTTTGTATGCACATTTACTTTGCAAAGTAAGTGGAGACTTATATATTAAAATTTAAAAGTGTAACATTGAATGTATGATGGGGATGATTTCCCATTATCAATTAAGATTAAAAATACTTAAAACCCTTATGATAATTTTAGAAACTTGAGCACATACCCTATTTGCATATGGTTACTCCTATTGACATAATCAACACACAAATAGAAGTGTGAATGGAAGGTATATGAAGGTTGTGAGAGGAAAATTATAGATTTTAATAATGTGGAGGATCATAAAGAAGGTTACAAGAATGATAAATTTATAAGGAAATGAGAATAAATAATCAAAACCATGTATAATCAATGGAATCATGCTTAATCAACTAAGATTTTGAGGCTTTAAGCAAAGAATGTATGAATGGAGGATTCTAGCCATTTGGATTAGTTATGTAAGATCAAAATAGAAATTTTTATGGTGATGTGATAACTTTAAACCTTATACAACTCAATTGAAGAAATTTTATAGGCTATCAACCTATGCAAGAAATGTGAAACCCTAAAACTAGGGTTTGGTGTTTGGGAGAGTTTTAACCCTAAAAAATTATAGAAACTTGCGATCACACCTTATTTGATATTATAATAAGGAATAAAGTGGTTTTAGGTTGAAACTAAAATGTACAATAATGATTTTAGGGTTGAGACAAGAAATGAGGGCCAATTAGGCCTAGTTTGAAGTAGTTTGAAGGGCTTTAACAAAAAAAGGATAGGCTAAAGGTGGAATTAGACCATGAAATTTGACACAGAGATAAAGAAGGATATAGGGTGAAAATAAATGATTTCATATTCTCAATGTACAAAATTATCAGTTCATACAACATAGATATGTCAAATAGAAAGGTTACAAGCCTTAGGAACTCAAGAGAACCTTGTGAGTAGATTTGAAGGGTGAAGTGTGTGTGTGTGTGTGTGTGTGTGTGTGTGTATATATATATTATGATCATTAAATATCGTAAATTCAATGATATTATTTCTAAGAATCCTAAACCAAGTTTTGGTCCTTCAGACCTAATGGGGTTAGCTAGTGAAAGCTAGTGAGAGTGAGAAGAGCAGTTTGAGAAGGAAATGAATTGCTTGAGGTAGAGTATTAATGTGAATGTAATTAATGAGAATGAATTTCATATAAAATGTTGTATAAGTGCATAAGAGATAGGTACATACTCAAGAAGGCTATCAAGCCCAAGGCCTAAGGGAGAAACTAGATTGATGCAAGGTTGATGAAGACAAGTATAGTAGATGAATAAGGTGTCCTTTAAGACCAGAGCCAAATAGACATGAATGTTGGTGAATTATCCCATTACCTCTGCATCATAATATCACATACCTCTATTCCTAAAAATTTTCATCATAACATATAGATGGACACAGTTGACATGGTTACTAGTCTGACACAAGTTATGATTAAGCATGGTATGCTTACTTTGAATACTTATACTCAACCTATAGCTGGTACTAGTGGTAGTTTTGGTGTTATTGGTATTGGTAATATTAGTAGTGGTAATGGTGGTAGTGGTTTTAGTTGTGTTGGTATAGGTGCTAGTGTCCCTTCTCCTACTCATGTTATAGTTCCTATGCATCATTGCATATCATGTGGG
Source organism: Torreya grandis (assembly GCA_037957365.1). Lineage (NCBI taxonomy): Eukaryota > Viridiplantae > Streptophyta > Pinopsida > Cupressales > Taxaceae > Torreya > Torreya grandis. The sequence goes on along the minus strand of JARHVA010008386.1, from coordinate 227,271 downwards.
AGGAAGTGTATGGGACTTCCTATTTAGGTACTTCATACATAGAGTAAATTTATGGAGACTAACATACTAGAGCATATGCCATTTGTATATGCTTTAGTAGTGCATACCACTAATATGCTAGACACTAGCATGCTAGAGCATATACCACATGTAGATGCTTTAGCAACACATGACACTAACATTCTAGATACTATGTAAGATGTACTAGCTTCACCGAACCCTATCAAGGTATGCCAAGATCATGTTGTAGAGGAGTTATTCGAATTCACCATCTATATTTGATATACATATTTAATTTTAATTATAATTTTTTTATGTTTGTAAAATAATATTAAATTTATTTTCTACTATGTGTTTACTTAATTGACTAATTTATTTGACCGAACTTGTTATTTGTTGCTTGTATAGATGATTGGTGATATTTTAGGTACCTAAGTAGGCATTGAATCTATTTTAGAGGCCATAATTGTCATGGGTGTACCATGTACATAGGTTTGTAAACTTTTAAATTATATATTTATTCATGTACATATTTATTATCCTTTGAACAAAAAATATATTTTAATATATATTATAGTCATAGCTTTTTATCATGTTCATTGGATTAAAAAAATATTGATTTATTGATTTTATAGATGATGAGGGATTCTATGGGCACCCCTCATGGATGAGAACAAGGTTTAGATGATGTTGTTGCTACATCAAAGAATCCACTATCTCTATAGAAGGACATGCTTTAGGGATGAAGGCTAGTGATAACACATCATAAAATTGTTTTTATCTTTAATCAATGATATTTTATGTCATATTTACATAATTGTATGTAAGTCTAGATCTAAAGATATATGTATGCTCCATAGGAATCCCCATTGTGGGTGTATATGTGGTCTCGTAGCCCTAGACAACCATTTAAATGGAATATGGTGAGTGTAGAATCATTTTACAAAATTTTACATTCTTGAAAAAATTATCAAATTTTCAATATACAATTTTAATGCATTAATTTTTATATTTCATATGTTGTGTAAAATAATAATTTTCATTGGTTGTCGATGAAATAATGGATGAATCACATGCTGAGAGGAGAGTATATCATCATATTGAGGCATCCAACATCCCTGACTCTATGTCTATACCAAAAAAGTTCAATTTATTTCGAGGTAATGAGGAGCATGAGAGCTAGTATTTAGGCTAGGGGTCTAGTTATAGGTAGAATTGATTTTGTATGATGATATGGCCCACATTCTATGCCTATATGACACAATTTTTCTATGTACATATTATGGTCTACATTTTTTTATTGATAGATGTTATATTATTTATGTTAAATTATGACATATAAATTTTCATGTATCACATATATACTATTTGATAATATGATTCCTTTATCTATGCATATTTTTTATTTTGATAATTTAATGTTTACACATATTATTGGTTAATGATAATTATTACTTCATATGGGGTTTAAAAAATCACATTGTTCTCTAAGTTAGGTGCTTTGAATCATTATGTATATTTTGCATGTAACATTTAATATTTACTTGTTTCATTTACATTTAATTACATATCAATTTGTAATTTTGATGTTTAAGTGGAATTGGGATCAGTTTCATGGACATGTAAATATTATAAATTATAATTGATCATAAATGTTGGGAGGTATAGTGATGCACTTGTGTATGTCGATAAAAGATTATTTAAAATCACAATATATCATGTTGTTTACATTGTTTTACCTCATATGGGATTTTATGTCTTCGGGCTTAGATGATATGTCATCATCATAAGCATTATTTATTTGTTGTACGAGATCTAGCCTATGCAAGGCCTTGGTAAAAGATTCAAGGATTTGAGTATTATTTATTTGTTGTGTGATATCTATCTTATGCAGGGGATTATATGATATATCATGTTGTATTATAATTATAAATGTGTTGTTGATTCAATGATTCAAGGAATTTTATTCCATTTCATATCATGCTTTAATTACCATTGTATAGACATTTGCTTGGTATTTTTTCTACTATTATGTATAGGATTGACGTACAAGTTTTTCTCCCCCTAATCCATTCTTTGGAGAAGTCACTACACACTGCTATTTTATAATTAAAACTCCAACTCTAGTAATGAAATGGTTTATTCATCTCTTTAAATAGTTTAATGAAAAATACAACTTTCTTTGATTGATTTTGCATGTTTACCATTTTATGGGAAATGAACACCAATAATTTGTTTGATACACTTTTGTCAATATTTGATGAGAATTATATATAGGTCATTATATATCATATAAATTGTCCATAAGTGTTGATATGAATATCCTTAGTTGAGATCCAAATATCTATGTAATCAAATCTAAAGATGCTCCATCGAGCTATGAATTTTTTTTGGTTACATCTCTAAAATTTTTCTAGGTAGCTCCAAAGACATTCCATCAAAGTTTAGAAGATCTACCTAGGTAGGTCTAAAGATGTTCTGACAAAGCTCCAAAGACATTTCAATGAATCTTTGAATACCTATCTAGTTGTGCTTTGAAGATGCCTAACAATGCTCCAAAAATACCTAGTTGCACTCTAGAGATTAATATAGCAAAAAATAATATTGTATTTAAACTTTTAACTTTATTTTAATTTCTTGATCAAACATTTTTATAGCTTTATAATTTTAAGTACACATCTTACAAAAAATTACATAAATTTATCCTTTCACTTTCATCATTTGGGAGAAGCATTTTAAGATGTTTTTTAATAATAAAATGGTAGTTTTTAAACACCATTACAACATTAAATTGGTGAAAGTCATGGATGAAGCTACTCCTTAAAATAATTTTCCCATATCTATGATTTGAGGGACTCAAAAGTTGCACACACCAAGAAAATAAATTTCTCCTGACTCTCTAATTTCATAATTTTTATATAATTTCCACATGGTGTTTTATACACATGCACAAATGAATCTACTGAGAAATACCAAGAGGATTTTATCTAACTCGAGATAGATGAGACGCAACAATGATGTTTCTCTCATGGTTAAATCTCTTGGAATAGGCCAAAATTTGGTTATTGGGGGATGTATATTTTGACTCATCAATATAATTGTTGAACCATTTGTGAGAACATGTCCAAATAGGAATAATGATGTAGTTGGTCAGAGGCATCCCTTAAGAGAATTCACCTAACCCTAAGTGTGGAAAATGAGCAAACTTTCATCATGCATTATATAATAATCATGAGGGATAGAGATGAATCATTATCTCCTACATGTTCATAGATGATTCCCTTAAAAAATCCTAGGATTATTTTAACTAAATCAAGATGCACAAGATGTAGCAACGAGGTTTCTATCATAGCTAAATCTCTCATAATGGGCTAAAATTTGATCAATGAGGGCCGTATATTCTAACTCATCAAGATAATCAATAAATAATCTATGCACACACATATAAATAAGAATTTTAAATATATAATTACCTTTGTATAGTCTTGATTGGGCCCTGGGAGTAAAATTTACATTTGGTCAGAGGCATCCCTTAAAAACATTGACTCATCCTTGAGTGTGTAAAATGAGAAAACTTCTATCATGCATTTTAGGAGAACTATGAGGGATAAAGATGAGCCATAAATTCCTATACATGCATGTAAAATTCCTATAATAAATCCTATGAGTATTTTATCTAACTTGACATATATAAGATGCATCAATGAGGTTTCTCTCATGGCTAAATCTCGTAGAACATGCTAAAATTTGCTCAAGAAGGGTTATATATTATAAATCATTATCCCAATCGATAAACCATGTATATGGACACATAAAAATAGTAATTTTAGGCTATAATGACCTCTATTTGATCTCATTTGGGCCTTAGGAGTGTAATTTTAAGTTTTTTGGAGGAATCCCTTAAGAGAATTCACTCATCTCTGAGTCTGCAAAATGAGCAAACTTTCATCACATGTTACAAGAAAACTATGAGGGATAGAGAGGATCCATTAGATAATATACATACATAGATAAGTCCTCTAAGAAATCCCAGGAGGATTTTATTTAACTCAATATGGATGAGACACAACAATGAGGTTTCTCTCATGTCTAAATCTCTTAGAATGAGCCAAAAGTTAATTAGCAACGATCATATCTTCTGACTCATCAACCTAATTAATGACCCATTTATGAAAACAAAATTAGATAGGTGCTTTTATGATAGAATGAACTTTTTATGATCTTTATTAGGCCACAAGAGTGAAAATTATAGTTGGTCAGAGTCATCCCTTTAGATAATTCACTCATCCTTGAGTGTACAAAATGAGAATTTTTTTGTTGCACATTTTAGAAGAACCATGATGGATAGAGATGAGTTATCATCTCCTACACAACCATGGATGATTCCTCTAATAAATCTAATGAGTATTTTATGTAACTCAATATAAATGGGATGTAGCAATAAGGTTTCTCTCATAGCCAAATCTCTTAGAACAGGGCAAGAGTTGGTCAGTAGGGATCTATATTCTAACTCATCAACCAAATTGACAATCCATCTATGTGAACACATCTAGGCAGGTATTTCTAGGCTAAAAAGACCTTTTTTGGGTCTCATTCAAGCCTTAGGATTAAATTTTTTATTTAGTTGGAGGTATCCTTTAAGAGAATTCACTCATCCCTAAGTGTGCAAAATGAGTGAACTTTCATCACTCATTGAAGGAGAATAGTGAGGGATAGAGAAGAGATATCAGATCTTACATGTTCACATATGAGTCATATAATAAAGATTGCAAGGATTTTATTTAACTTCAAATGGATGAGATGTGGTAGGGATTTTTCTCTCATGGCCAAATATTTTAGAATGACCCAAAAGTTAGTCAATGAGGATGTATATTATCACTCATTAGCCTAATCAACAAACCATCTATGTGGATATGTCCAAATGAGAATTTTAAGGCTAGAACAACATTTTTTTGGTCTCATTACATCCATAGGAGTGAAATTTGTAGTTTTTTAGAGGCATATCTTAAGATAATTCACTAGTCCCCAAGTGTGTAAAAAGAACAAACTTTCATCACACATTATAGGATAACTATGAGGGTTAGAGACAATCCATCAGATCCTACATGTGTACAGATGAGTCCTCTAAGAAATATAAAGATTATTTTATCTAAATTGAGATGGATGATATGTGGTAATGAGGTTTCTTTTTCAACTAAATCTCTTAGACTAGGCTAAAATATAGTTAGTGGGGGTCATATATTTTGACTCATTTGCCCAATCAATTAATTATCTATGTAAACACATCTATATTGAAAATTTTAGTCTATAATGAAATTTTTCTAGTCTCAATTAATCCACAGGAGTGAAATTTTTAGTTGGTAAAGGTATCCCTTAAGAGAATTCATTGGTGTTTGAGTGTGCAAAAAGAGTAAACTTTTATCACACATTGCAGGAGAACCATGAGGGATAGAGAGGAGCCTTCAGATCCTACATGTGCATGGATGAGTATTATAATAAATATCATGGGGATTTTATCTAAATTGAGATAGGTGAGATGTAATAATGAGTATTCTTTCATGGCCAAATCTCTCAAAATAGGCCAAAAGTTAGTTAGTGGGGGTCATATATTATAACTCATCAGCCCAATATATGAACCATCTTTATGGACACATTTCGATGGGAATTTTTAGGCTAGAGAAACCCTTGTTTATTCTTGGTCAAGCCCTAGGACTGAAAGTTGTAGTTGGTTAAAGGCATCCCTTAAGATAATTCACTAGTCTTTGAGTGTGCAAAAAAAGTGAAATTACATCATGCATTGTAGCAAACCATGAGGGATAGAGATGAGTCATTAGCTATTACACATGCATGGATAAGTATTTTAAGAAAACATGGGAAGATTTTATCTAAATTGAGACACATAGATGTGGTAATGAGGTTTCTCTCATGGCTAAATCTCTCAAAATAAGCCAAAATTTGATTAGTAGGGCCGTAATATTCTAACTCATTAGCCTAATTGATGAACCATCTAAAAAGATACATTAAAATGGACATTTTTAGGCTAGAATAACCTTTTTATAGTCTTGGTTGTCCCTTAGAAGTGAATGTTTCATTAACTAATGTTAGTGTGAATGTGTGTCATATCACTATCTGAATCCTGATGGCTAACTGAACAAGTACTCATACTACTCATGTTTGATCAGAGGCATCCCTTAAGAGAATTCACTAGTCCCCAAGTGTGCAAAAATTAAACTTCCATCAAACATTATAGGAGAACCATGAGGGCTAGAGATGAGACATCAGTTCCTATATGTGAATGGATAAGTACTCTATTAAATACATATAGGATTTTATCTAAATAGAGATGGATAAGATGTGGAAATGAGGTTTCTCTTTTAGTCAAATCTCTCAAAACAAGCTAAAAGTTGGTTAGTAGGGGCCATATATTCTGACTCATCAACCCAATAGATGAATTGTCTACATAGACACATCTAGATGGGAATTTTTAGGATATAAAAACCTTTTTCCAATCTCTATTGGCCCTTGGGAGTAAAGGTTGCACTTTATTATATTCATCCCTTAAGATAATTCACTAGTCCCCAAGTATGCAAAATGAGTGAACTTACATCGTGCATTATAGGAGAACTATGAGGGATAGAGGAAAAAATGTCAACTCTTACACAAGAATGGATGTGTCCTCTAAGAAATCTCAAGAGTATTTTATCTAAATTGAGACTTAAAATAAGTGGAAGAAAGGTTTATTTTTCAGCCAAATCTCTCAAAACATACCAAAAGTTGTTTAACGAGGGTCATATATTCTAGCTTGTCATCCCTATCAATGAACCATCTATGAAAAAATGTCTAGATGGATGTTTTTAAGCTAGAATGACCTTTGTATAGTCTTAGTTATCCCTTAAGAGTGAATGTTTCATTTGATTAGAGGTATCCCTTAAGAGAATTCACTGGTCTCCAAGTGTGCAAAATGAGCAAACATATGTCACACATTGTAGGAGACCCATGAGGGATAGAGATAAATCGTTAGCTCATACACATGTATGGATGAGTCCTATAAGAAAGACCTAGATAATTTTATCTAAATTGAGATGGAAGATATTTAGTAATAAGGTTTCTTTCATAGCCAAATCTCTTAGAACATGCCAAAAGTTGGTCAATGAGGGACATATATTCTAAATCATCAACCCAATTGATGAACCATCTATGAAAAAACATTGGGATAGGATTTTTTAGGCTAGAACAACCTTTATCTAGTCTCGATTGGCCCTCAAGAGTGAAGGTTGAAGTTTACCGGAGGCATCCCTTAAGAGAATTCACTAGTCTTTGAGTGTGTAAAATGAGAAAACTCACATCATGCATTTTAGGAGGACCATGAGGGATAGATACAAACCATAAGCTCCTACACATGCATGGATGAGTCCTATAAGAAATCCTAAGATTATTTTATCTAACTTGAGATGGATGAGATGTAGAAGTGATGTTTCTCTTACAGCCAAATCTCTTAGAACATGCCAAAAATTAGTTAGTGGGGGCAGTATATTCTAACTCGCCAACCTAATAGATGAACTATTTGTGTAGACATGTTAGGATAGGCATTTTTATGATTGAATGACCATTGTCATTTATTTATTAGACTCTAGGAGAGAAGGTTTCATTTGATTTGAGGCATCCCTTACGAAAATTCATTGGTCTTTGAGTGTGCAAAATGTGTGAACTTACATTGCATATTGCAAGAGAACCATGAGGGCTAGAGACAAACCATTAGCTATAACATGTGTATGGATGAGTTATCTAATGTATAATAGGAGGATTAATTATAACTTGAGATGGAGGAGACATGATAATGAATTTTATCTTAAAGATAAATCTCTTAGAACATGCCAAAAGTTGGTTAGTGGGGGACATAAATTTTGAATCATCAACCCAATCAGTAATCTGTCTATGGGGACACATTGGGATAGGCATTTTTAGGCTAGAAAAACCATTTTATAATATTTATTGGCCCCTGGGAGTAAATATTTTAGTTGATCAGAGGCATCCATTAATAAAATTCACTCTTCTCTAAATGTAAAAAATAAGTGAACTTCCATCCCGCATTGTAGGATAACCATGAGGGATAAAGACAAACTATTAACTCCTACACACACATAGATGAGTTATCTAATAGATCCTAGGAGGATTATTACTAACTTGAGATGGAGGAGATGTAGTAATGATGTTTCTTTCATAGCCAAATCTCTTAGAACATTTCAAATGTTGGTCAACAGGGGCCGTATACTCGAAATCATCAACCCAATCAATGAATCATACATGTAGACACATTGGGAAAGTAATTTTTAGGATAGAATAACCATTATATAATCTTAGTTGGAACTTAGGAGAGAATGTTTTAGTTGATTGAAGGCATTTGTTTAGAGAATCCACTTGTCCTCGAGTGTGAAAAATGAGTGAACTTCCATTACACATTATATGATAACCCTGAGGACTAGAGATAAATTGTCAGCTCCTACACATGCATGGATGAGTCTTATAATATATCCTAGGAGTTTTATTTATAAATCAAGATATATGATACATAGTAATGAGGTTTTTATCACAACCAAATCTCTCAGAACATGTCAAAATTTAGTTAGTGGGCGCTTAATCCATGAACTGTCTACACAAAAATGTCAAGATAGGTGTTTTTAGGATAGAATGACCATTTTTTGGTCTTGGTCAGCCCCTAGGAGAAAAGGTTATAGTTTATTAGAGGCATCCCTTAACAGAATTTTCTAGTCCTTGAGTGTGCAAAATGAGTGAACTTACATTGCATATTATAGGAGAACTGTGAGGGTTAGAGATAAATCATCAATGCCTAATAATGAATGGATGAGTCCTATAAGAAATCCTAGGAGGATTTTATATAAATCAAGAAAAATAAGACATGATAACTAAGTTTCTTTCACAACCAAATCTCTTAGAAAATTCCAAAATTTTGTTAGTGGGGACCATATATTTTGATTCATCAACCTAGTCAATAAACCATCTGCATAGACACATCAAGATACACATTTTTAGGATAAAATGACCATTGTTTAGTCTTGGTCATCCCCCAAGTGTGAATTTTCTAGTTGATCAGAGGCATCCATTAAGATAATTCACTCATTCCTAAGTGTGCAAAGTGAGCAAACTTTCATCATGCATTTTAGGAGAACCATGTGGGCTAGAGACAAACCATTAGCTTCTACATGTGCATTGATGAGTTTTATAATAGAAAATAGGAGCATTATTTTTAACTAAATATGGAGGAGTTATGTCAATGAGGCTTCTCTCACATCCAAATCTCTTAGAATATGCCCAGATTTTGTCAATAGGGGTTGTATATTCTGACTCATCGACCCAATCAACACAATGTCTATGTGGACATGTTGAGATAGAAATTTTTAGGCTAGAATAAATATTTTTTGGTCTTAGTTGGCCCTTAGTAGTGAAGGTTGCACATGATTAGATGAATCTATTAAGATAATCCACTTGTCCTTGAGTGTGAAAAATGAGTGAACTTTTGTTGTGTATTTTTAGAGAATCATGAGGGCTAGAGATAAACTATTAGCTCATACATGTGTACATATGAGTAATATAATAGAGAATAATAAGATTATTTCTTAACTCAAGATAGAGTATATGAAATAATGAGGTTTATCTCAAAGCTAAATCTCTTAGAACATGTTAAAATTTGGTCAGTGGGGGTCATATATTTTGACTTGTTAGACCAATCAATGAACTATCCATATAGACACGTCAAGATAGGAATTTTAACATTATAATGACCATTGTTTGGTTTTTGTTGACCCCCAGGAGTGAAGGTTGAAATCTATCAGAGGCATCCCTTAAGAGAATCCACTTGCCCCCAAGTGTGCAAAATGAGTGAACTTCAATCACACATTGTAGGATAACTGTGAGGGATAGAAATGAACCACTAGCTCCTACAGATGCACAGATGAGTCCTATAATAGATCCTGGGATGATTATTTTTAACTAAAGATGAAGGATATGTGAAAATGAGGTTTCTCTCACATTTAAATTTCTTAGAACATGCTAAAATTTGGTTAGTGGGGGTTATATATTCTAACTCGTAGCCTAATTGATGAATCATATACATAGACACATTAGAATAAGCATTTTAAGGTTATAAAAACCATTGTTCGGTATTATTTAACCCCTAAAAAATAAGGTTTCAATTGATTATAGGCATACTTTAAGAGAATCCACTCATCCCTAAGTGTGAAAAATGAGTGAACTTCCATCGTGTATTATAGGAGAATCATGAGGGCTGGTGATAAACTGACATCTCCTACACTTGTACAAATGAGTTTTCTAAGAGAGCATACATAATATTATTTTTATGTTTTCTTGAAAGGATAAAAAAATATAAGGTGAAAAATGATTTGTTTAAGGTAGATGAAATTAATATGAATTATTTTTTAGCTTCTCTTTGTTTCAAGAAGATAATCTTCTCTACTCACGACACCAAACACATGAAAGTGGAAGTTCATCTAGTGCTACTAACCTAAATTTAAATTGTATGTAAAAAGTTTAAATAGAAATAAACACATAATGATAAAATAGTTGAAAATTAAAATATATTAAATCAAATAACTTTATCATATTAATTTAAAACACTAGATAAACTTACTATTTCAATCTAGCATACCTTCAGGAACAACATTGTTTGCAAGTGTTTTAAGGATAACTTCATGGTCAGATTCACATACTTTACACAAAGTTCTATTGTGAGCCTTTCCATGATATTTGATAATTTGAATATTTGTATCAATAACTAGGTTTGAATAATGAAGCACTACCCTGTGTGTTTCAAAGTCCTCAAATAAAAATTGTTTTATTTTTTTATGATAGTACCTACGAAACGAGGTTCTATTAACCACTATGGATCTAGTGGGATAAATTATATCTTCTCCATCCATAACATTTGTGGTTAATTTTTTTACCTCTACACAATGGCACAAGTAGTATTTTATTCCTTCATCATTGTTCTTAGGTGTAATGATAGAAAAAACATGCCTTGCATTTAAATTATAATCAAATTATAAGCACATCTAAGATAAAATAAAAATATCACTAATATCTAACTAAGGTTTTATATTTAATTAAATAATAAATTTCACCTAGTTGCATAAGATCTAAGATGTGTTCAAAGTCAACTGATGATGCTATTTCATGATCTATCATTTATTAGAGTGAATGGTTACTCTCTACAGGTGATATGGGTTTACAATACCTTTCCTCAACCCATAATTTTGACTCACATTCATTCCAATTAATTCCATACATGAGAAACAAAACATGCCATATCCATAGTATAAATATTCCATAAACTTGAATTTGAGATTTGAATGGAGTGAAAAATACTCGATCTAGGTACTATAATGTAATATTCATATATTATCTTATGTTGTTCCTCTATTAACCAAAATAATCTTAATACATGAGAATGTTTATCTGATCCATGACAAATATTTTCATTACACCAAGTCAAAATACTTGAAGTATCAATAAAATTATCACCATCCTTATGCTTCGCCTACTCTGTTTTAGGGGATATTTTTACAAATGTGCCTACACCATCATGTTCCCCATTTCCATGCCCAGCCTCAAATAATCTCCAAAAATGTTGAATGTCATTCTTCTTATGCATTCTTATTAATGAGTAAAACATTTGAGAATTATTAAATTTCCTTGCACAATTATCTGAACAAACATAGTGTGCATCAAACATGATTTATCTTGCATTCATATTTAAATAAAATATCTCAAAACAACCCTGGATAAACTTTAGAGAATGTGATAAATCATCACTCATATAAAAATGATACTCCATCAAAATCTTGCTATTGTAATTTGTGCTATCAGGAGCATGTCTAAATTTGATATGAAAAAGGAATTACAACTTGAATTGAATTAAAGTATTGGGATTGAACCTCATTTTGTGGTTGTAGTGTGTATTTCTCAATGAAATCCACAACCAAAATAATGGTGCCAATTGGGAAGTTGTCCTTGCATACTTTGAATTGATTATCTAACCATTTTAATTTGTGTATGTGTCTTTCATATTGGAAGATAATATTCTTGTTGAATTCAAACATGAAATCACATACATAAATGTTGGTCATAACCAATTCACATCTTCATGACTCTTTTCCATCTTTAAACACATATTTTTACTTATTACAATCAACTAGTTACTCTCCAAATTCATGTGAAATATCTTTATGTATAGAAC
>JARHVA010008386.1:180000-210000 GCA_037957365.1 Torreya grandis | reverse complement strand
GAATTATAAATAAAATAAGCAAAGGTGTGATATAAATGGAAATGTTGAAAGATGTATGTTCAGAAGACCATAAATTTAGGTTGTATGAGCTACTATTCCATTTGTCTAGGATCATAAGTGCACCCAAAGTATATATCATCATGCATTAGATAATCATTTCATGATATAATTATTTAGTGCATTATTATTTATCATTCATCTCAAATGTTGTTGATTGTGAAATATTCTTAAGAGATTTATTTTATTTGCAAACAATACTCTTTTCTAATGAATATTGGTAGTTAAGCATGAATTTTTTTTATTGGTAATCTATTTAATTGTTTCATATAAATAAATGCATTGATTTTTTGAATGGCCTCTAATGGTATGATAAGAAAAAAATACTCTTAAATTTAATATGTTTGCTTATAATTTGGATTTATTTATTAAACATGAGAAATATACATCAAATTCCTAACAATAATCTCCTTATAATGATGCATGGGTTGTCTAAAACAAAATTAGGTTAACTTGAGATATGTTTCATTATCTATGTTCCTATTTTCTTTATCCATGTGCTAGATGTGCTCATTGTAAGTTCATGGGCATTATCAATGTTTGAATCCATAATAGATAAGGTATAGACATTATGACCAACTAATCGTTCATATACAAGGTCAGTAAGCATAGTATCAAGATAAATGAATTATTTGAAAGTTGTCTCAATTAGCTTATCTCTAATAGACATCATAATACTATTTATAAAGATATATTATATTTTAAGATCATGTGATTGATAAATTGAGTGCATATGATAATGAAACCTAAACATGTAAGCATATATATCCTCTTTTGACCTTGTTTAAGATATTGGATACTATCATATGTGCCTCTAATACTATTATCCATAATGTATCATTATAGGAATGGATCTTGTAAGAATTAAAATGAATGTAAGGATCCATCAGGTAAATAAAGGAACAAAAGTAATTCCTACCAATGAATACACTAAGAAAAAACTTAAGATTGAACCATAATCCTCATAGTGTTAGAGGTACAATCATTGAAAGGGGGATATTAGTGAGCTTTTATATTTCAATTTTAATTGTAGTCATTTCAAAATATTAGACAGTCAACATATATCAACTTGATCAAGTAACATTAACAAGAGAACTCATTCATTTAATGCATACACAAGATCAAAGACAACACATAGTTCCTATGGGAAACCCTCATGGGGAATAAAACCCACTCTCAAGCCTATAAAAAATGGACAACTTATCCTATAAAATATTACAAATAAGATACTGGTCAAGTCCTTTAGATCAGAAACCTTAATCAAGTCCTCTTAACCAAAGGTCTTTAGTGAAAAATATGTTTCACAAGGAATAATTACCCCTAAGGAAGAACAAGTCCTTTAAACCCTCCTTTGAGATGAAAAAATACACCTTATAACTTATGTCTTCAACACATTATGATGGATCTCTAATTATCAAACCCTACACAAACTTTCTCTCTATCTCATTTAGGCCTCTCACATAGGCATGCCTTAATCTCTCTCCTTCTTCATTCAAAATGTCCTCATATGCACACTCAAGTCTCTTCACACATCCTAAAAATTGAAGATAAATATATTTACAATATAAACATGACCTATAGGTCATACACATAGTTAAAAAAATTTTATGCTTGTCAATAGGCATATTACCTATCCTCTTCACCAACAAGCCTTGCACACCACCCACAAGTCTCCTCTAATCTCACACAAGTATAGAAACCATAAACTTTGGTTTCAATATTTATAGATAATCCATGATTATCAAGTCCAAAATATTTCCTTATTGTCCATAATACATTACTTCACCCTTAAGGCATCTAACATGGATCACACTTAAGCACAACACACTTTCAAATAGGCCTGAGTCACCTTTTAGGTCCCATGATAACCCATTCAATTATTTGACACTTTTCTAAGAATAATAATAACACAAGACCCATTTAAAACACATGGGTCCACCTCTTATTTCCCCTTAGACATCCTCAAATGATCACAATCAACTTTTCTCACTTTTATGTATGCTTAAAGAACTCAAACATAGAGCTGGTACATAAGAACACTATCAATGAATACATATTCAAATTATTAAGAATTTTTTATACTAAATAAAATTTATAAAACCTTTAAAATGCAAATATATTATCAAAATTTATTATAAAACACTCCCCAATATATAGTTCATCAAGATACATCAAAATAATATCAAGATAATCTCAAACATTTTTCTCGGGTCACTTGCAGAACTTATGCAAAAACATAGTAAAATTCAAACCTTCATAAAATTGATTGTACACAGTTTCTAATATTAAAATTTATATTTATAGATGTGAATTTTAGTAATATAAAATTTCATTTTTAATACCTTGAGGAAATTCTACATAGATCAAAAGATATGGCCCAAAAACTAGACACTAGTCTTTCCTTTGTTAAATTCAAATATTCAAATACAAATGGTCATAGTTAAACTTCAGAAAATTGACCTCATCTCATGAAATTTTGAAATATTTACTCATCATGAAACATCAATATTTTTGGATCAATTTGGTCTATATTTTTTAGTTTTCACCATTTAATCAAATCTTTACGAACACCTGCTCATAGTTAGATCCTTATCTCTTACCTTTTCTTAGTGTTAAACAATTACCACTTTCACCTCTTTGAATCGACACACACCATTATATCAATATATACAATCACTCGTTCACCTTTGGATCTCCATTTTTTTGTAAACTTTAAATCTTTCAAAATTGACTAAGTAAAGGAACCATTACAATCTACTTGGAAGGCCGACTTTAGACCTCAATAAATTTTACCTCACTCATTCACATAATCTCAAATTTAAACAATATGATATTCATTGATAGGGGAATCTAACCATGTTTCAAACTGATCCTTAAACCTTATCATGTGTGATATATAATTCCATTAATCTACTCACTCAGATTTTTCTACCATAGAGCCAACTATGTCAAAAAC
Organism: Torreya grandis; assembly: GCA_037957365.1. NCBI lineage: Eukaryota > Viridiplantae > Streptophyta > Pinopsida > Cupressales > Taxaceae > Torreya > Torreya grandis. Next base: position 206,987 of record JARHVA010008386.1, on the reverse strand, counting down.
TTGTTTGGAAAGACAACTTTACACATGCATATCTTTTGATGCACTTCATTGCATGACCTAAACATTAGCATAAAAAAAATAGGCACAAAAATAAACAAACCCATATGATAAAATTATCTTGAAGCTTCTGTATCTATGAGATATTCCTACATCAAATTTCTTACTCTGTTCTTTCTTACCTTACGCAAATTTGGCTAAGTATGGGAAAACATTATCAAATTACCTGGGAGCACAATTTTGCACTTGCATATCTTTTGTCATGCTTAGTCACATGCCCTGAGATTTATCACATAGAAACTAGGTATAAAATTTATCATAGCCATATGACCAACTTCCCTTAACTCATCCACATGTGGTAATGGTGATGTCAGTGAACTGCCTACTCAGATTTTTTGCCACTCGACCCAAAATGTCTAGATGACAACAATGATCAACCAGATTAAATACACTCACACAAACAAGTATTAAAAACATATAAAATATATTATGGACCTTTTTCACATATTAAAATCACCATAATCATCCTTGAACATCTCTAACCATGCTAAAATAGAAGATCAACCAAGCGTACTTCAAGCATACTAGGACAAACACATTGCACACTTTATCATTATAACTTATTATATCAAATCACTTCATCCACTTACTTTGGAAACCTACATGAAATAACCATGACATCATTTAAAATTATTCAAAAATCTCACCCTTTGTCATTGATGTTAACACCCATCATGAAATAAAGTACAATTCACCTTACTTCTCTCTCTTTAAGCACTCTTTGTAGCAAGAATTTTCTCCCCTTTTGACACAATGACAATGTGGGAAAAATATGCTCCTAAAGACCTAAAAATAACATCAAAAATATATGACCATATTATAAATATGATGCAAAATCCCTCTTACCTTGAGCCAACCTCTTCTTATCTTGACAACTTCCTCTTACTCCATGCTAACACTCTCTTCAACCAAGCACTACAACCAATGAAGAAAGAACACATAAAATAGTACTAAAATCTAATGTAAATTAATACAAAACATATGAGAGGGATTCCCACCAATATTTATAATCCATTTCATATCTTGAGCATCTTCATATCTTCATACACCATGAAGAATCACCACACAAGCTTACTAGCCTCCTCTCTCAAGCTACCACAAGGACCATAAATAGAAATTAATGCCACTCACCAAATAGGAATAATTCACTAAAAAAACCTAAAAAATCATCTTTAAATATTCATGCCTTGTTTTTTTGGTGAATATGATCAAAAAGTACTCCTCTTCATACTAGGCATGTCTAGTCTCCTTGTAGCCCTACCTGGAATTTGCAGAGCCAACAAATTTTGTAGTCACACATTCAAGAATTGAAAATACATATTTGGGGAAATATCATATTCAAAATAAAGAAAACTAAATTTAAACACCTATCACATCGTTTACAACATACATCCTTCATAAACCAACTTGCCAATTAAGCCTCCATCTTGACAAAAAAATGAATAATTTTAAAAACACAAACCTTCAGATCTCTATGAAGATTGATTTGACAACCCATTTGGCCCATTAAAACTATTATAAACCCTTATATCTCAACTCATAATTAAAACCAGTTTTTTAGCATATCTCAAAATCCTAGAATATCAAAACAAATGGAGTCAACAAACCTCCTTCTGGTCAACGTCCACCTTTAAAACTTCTTGTACACCTAGAGAGAACCATTGCATAATTTTGGACCAAGTTTTGATCTTCCACATCTTTATGAATCCATACATAATATAACCCATTTTAGGACCAACATATTTTAAAGCACAAATTGGGAAACCCAAGAGCAAACACAAATCTCTAATTTGACTTTAACATACCTTCAAATCATAAAACCACCATAAAAATATATGAAATCACTCTGACATCACCACAACATCTCTTCCACTTTGACATACCTGCTCTAACTAAACACACTCATCTATAGCCATCTAGGACCATCTAAAGAACACCACAACAACACTTGCTTCTCCATTGAAAAGGAGTCTATTAAAAAGAATAGACATAGATATCCTTTGTACCACAATGCTTTAAAATAAAGTGAAGCCAGGAGTGGCCCACATCTCCTCAGTAACCACTAGAATTAACTTGTAGCTATAATATTTCTTTCTCTTGGTATTTTTCCTCTTAGTTTGAACTATGAAAATTGGTTATTTTTTAATATCACTCTCCTTTTATTTTAAGATAGAATTAACAATACATGGAGCAAATATAGAATCTTGACATGCCTTTTTATTTGAAGAATCAACCTTACCATTTTGAACCCAATCACTAGGCACTGATGATTGATGTTCTTTTCATGAAGCTTGATCAATGATAATAGAATGTTCACTTAGATCTATACATTCCTTAGAACTATCTAAAACCAAAACCTTGGTCTTCTCTTTGAGCTTGGTCTCTTTGTTCACAACATGAGAAGAAAATGGGAACCCTTGGCAATATGAAACTTTTGAAGCATACTCCACCATAGTAAACAAATTACTTGGACTTGCAAACTCATCATGACTCACCTTTGGTTTCCATGATCTAACTTTCCTTTTTCATTGCAATCTTGGAGCCTGATTGAACTTATTTTGACTTAATGGATTTTGCTTGCAGAATCTAGAAATATGACCTCTCTATTCACAGTTGTGGCAAACCATACTCCTTGATGGAAAGTTAAATTATCATACCTTATTCAGATAATGTTTTGCAAAGTGTCCCATATCATGATAGTTGAAGCACTCAACCTTGCTCACACCTTTTGACTGATTAACCCCATCATAGTTCCAAGCAAATTCATTTATAATAGGTCTCTGACATTCTCTATCCCTATGACCAAATTGATTACATGTGTAATAGTAACATCTAAAACTTGCATAACTCATGGCATTTGGATGTTTGATTTGGTTTGTCTTCATTCTACCAACACCTTCATTCTTTGTTTTATGTTTTATGTTAAAAGTATGATTGCCTTTGTTCACATTAGTCTTTATATTGTCTTGAGTTGAATTCTCTAGTTCTTCTTTGTATCCAAGACTAGTTTTATCACTTGTATGCTTTTGATCATTTAAAATATTGTCTAGATCACTTGATCTATTTGAAAATCTCACAAATTACTTCACCTTACTAAATTTCTTCTCTAACTGAGATCTCAATGACTCATTTTTAGTTACATAACTTGAAAATTCATCTTATTTAGCTTTCAGGCTTGTAGATAGAACTTCCAATTGATAACTAAGATGTTTGACCATATCTTCATGCTCCTTTGCATATTTATTCAGTATTACCTCACATACACTAAATTATTTCTCATAATCTTTGAGTTAAGATTTCATCTTTTTATTGATATTCTTCTCAATCTCCAATTTTTCAAGAGCATTCATTAATTCAATCTCATACTCCACCTCATCTTCATCATTATTTGAATAATTCAAAGTAGACTCCTTTTGATGTGATTAACTTCCTTAACCATGAACAAGGATTAATCTTCAATAGGACCATCATCTACATGATCATATTATGAATCACTGAATTCACTCTCATATGATGAGCTACAATCTTATTTTGTGTAGAAACTCTTATTATCCTTAAATTACTTCTTGTTTTCAAACCTTCTAAATCCATTTTTGATTTTATCAAACTTAGATGATCTCTTTCGATCATCATGACCTTGATCATGCTCTTCATCATCATCCTTCTTATCCTCATGAGGGAACTTATTATCAAAATGTCCTACCTCTCCATAATTGAAGAATTTGAGGGGTAGTTTACTCTTTTACTTGGATGAACTTATTTTCCATTTTTTTGAAATCAAATCAATTAGTTCATCTTCATCAATATTAGATGCATCATCCTCTTTAGGTTTATTACCTTGGAATTTCTTCTTTGGATTCATTTTTATCTTGAATTTTTATTCCTTCTCTGGTGGTATATCATCATTATTCCTCATCTCATAGGCAATAAGGGTGCCATGCAATTGATCCATCTTCAACTAAGTAAGATCATGACTTTCTTCTATAGAAGATACCTTTTGATCAAAATTGAAGGATAGAGACCTTAAAAACTTTTGAACTATAGTATCCTCTTCAAGGCTATCTCCAAGACCTCTGATGGTGTTCATAATCTCATCAACTCTCTGCATAAAATATGCCATAGAATCTTCTTCCTTCATCTTGAAATTTTCAAATTACCTTCTATGAGTCTATAACTTAGCAAGCTTAACCTTTGAATATACTTCATAATACATTTTTTCCCATATATATTTAACATATTTAAAATGCAATTACTTTGTGTATTTAGTCTCTAAAAGACCACAAGTGATAGCACTAGATGGAGGAGTAGTAGGAGCAACATAGCCATCCATAATAGATTCAAATAAATCAAAACCTAGGGACATAATGTATGTCCTAATCCTATCACTCCAAAATTTATAATTGGATCCATTGAACACTGGTATTTGCTTAGTAGAGAAACCTCCTTGATGACTACCCATTTTGTACCTTGGATCACCTTAAAGCTATTAAGCCTTTACCAAAGGACCTACTCTAATACCACTTATTAGAGGTATAATCACTAAGAGGGGGGGGGGGAATTAGTAAGCCTAGATATTTTAGTTTCAATTACATTCATTTTAAACTATTATAAAATTAGAATATATCAACTTGATCAAGTAACATTAATAACAGAGCTCATTCATTCAATGCATACACAAGATCAAATACACAACACATAGTTCCTGTGGGAAACCATCATGGGGAATAAAACCCAATTTTAATCCTAAAAAAAATGGCCAAAACTCCCTATAAAATATTATAAATAAGATATTATTCAATTAATTTATACCAGAAACCTTGATCAAGTCCTTCTGACCAAAGGTCTTTAGTGAAACACCTATTTCACAAAGAACAACTGCCCCTAGAGAAGATCAAGTCATTTAGACCCTCCTTTGAGATAAACACCTCCAAATTATAATTGATATCTTTAACACATAATGATGGATATATAACTATTAAACCCATACATTCCTCTTTATCTCATTCAAGCCTCTCACACAGGCATACCACAATCTCTCTCCTTCTTCATTCAAAATGTCCTCATATGCACACTTAGACCTCTTCACACATCATAAAACTACAAGAGAACTATAATAATAATATAAAAATGACATATAGGTCATACACACATTTAAAAAAATATTATTCTTATTATTAGGCACACTACCTATCCTCTCCACTAACAAGCCTTGCACACCACCCACAAGTATCCTCCAAATCTCACACAAGTCTAGAAACCATCAACTTTGGTTTCACCATTTATAGATCCTTCATGATTATAAAGTCAAAAATATTTAATTATTATCCAAAATACATGCCTTCACCCTTAAATCATCTAACATGAGTCACACTTAAGCATAACACACTTTCAAATAGGCTTAAGTCACCTTTTAGGTCCTATGATAACCCATTCACCTCTTTGACACTTCTATGAGAAAAATAAGAACATAATACCAATTTTAAATGCATGGTTCCACTTCTTATTTCACCTTAGATATCATAAAATGATCATAGTCAACTTTTCTCACTTTTGTATATGCGTAAATAACTCAAACACATACATGGTGTATAGGAACCTTACGAATGAATACATAGTCAAATTTTTAAGCATTGTTCATACTAAATATGATTGATCAACCCTTAATAATGTACACATATGATACTCAATTATTTTAAAACACTCCCCAATATCTAATTCATCAATAAATATTGAAACAATATCAAAACAAGCTCAAACAACCTTCTCGGGTCACTTGCTAAAAATATGCAAAAAACACACTAAATTTTAAAAATTCATAACTTTGAATATATAAAATTTCATATATTAAAATTTATATTACCATATGTGCCTTGTATTTCTCTATAATTTCTATTTTTATACCATGAGCAAATTGTATATAGATCGAAATATATGGTCCAAAAACCAAACACTAGTTTTTCCTTTGTTAAATTCAAATATTCAAATACAAATAGTCATAGTTAAACTTTGGACAGTTGACCTCATCTTATTAAATATTAAAATATTTAATAAATTCACACTATCAATCTATGAGATCAATTTGGTCTTTATCTTGTAGCACGTACCATTCGATCAATCTATATGAACACCTATTCATTGTTAGATCCTTATCTTTTACCTTTTCTTAACATTAAACAATTGTCACTTTGACCTATTTGAATCAACATGCACCATTAAATCAATCTATATAATCACTAATTCACCTCTATATCTCCATTTGGTCTTAAAATTTAACGCTTTCAAAATTGACTAAGTATAGGAACCATTGTAATCTGCCTAGAATGCCAACTTTGGACCTCAATAACTTTTACCTTATTCACTCGCATAATCTCAAATTTGAACCATATGATATTTGTTCATATAGTAATACAACCATGTGTCAAACACTATTGAAAACTTATAACATGTAACATATAACTTCAATAATCTACTCACTCATATTTTTTTGCCATAGAGCTAACTATGTCAAAAACTTGTCTGGAAGGCCAACTTTACACATGCATATCTTTTGATGTGATTCATCGCATGACTTGAAAATTAAAAAAAATAAAATAGGAAAATACCAACCAAACCCATATGATCAACTTATCATTAAATGTTTGTACATGTGAGATATGCCTACATCAAACTGCTTACTAAGCTCTTTCTTTCTTTATGCAACTTTGGCTAAGTATGGGAAAACACTATCAAATTGCCAAGGAGCCCAACCTTGTACTTGCATATATTTTGTCATGCTTATTTTCATGACCTAATATTTAGTTCATAATAACTAGGTACAAAATTTATCATAACCATATGACCAACTCCCCGTGACTCATCCACATGTGATAATAGTGACATCAACAAACTACCTACTCAGATTTTCTGCCACTAGACCCAAAATGTCTAGATGACAACAATGATCAGCCAGATGAAATCCACTCATACACATAATCATTAAAATCATATAAAACATCTTAGGGACATTTTACACATCCTCAAATCACCATACTCATCCCTAAACATCTGTAACCATGCCAAAACATAAGATCATACTTCAAGTATACTAGGATAAGCACATTACACACTTTGTCATTATCACTTATAATATCAAGGCACTTCATCCACTCACTTTGGACACCTCTATGACATCACCATGACATCATTTACAAATCTCCAACACATAGTTATATATAGATAGATATATTTTAAGAAGATGCACGTGATGGTACCCATAACAATCCAATAATTTTAAAGTCATAAAAATCAAGTTATTTAGAAGAGGCATGTCAAACACATCTTTTGGAATAGAACGGGAATCAATAATATTATCCATAATCCCAACATTTCAAGTCTCTAAATTAAATGGAATATTACTCATCTATATTTTTGAATTACCTATAACATACTTCATAACCACTATCTCACGTGTAATAATGGTGGTACTCTTAATATGTTCATTCAAAATTGAGTATTAACATAAATAGTAGTAATAATATTAGTATTACTCATGGGTGAAACAATCAAACACTCATAAAAAATAATAGAATATGAAGGAACATAGTTACAAATGATAGGGGTGGATATATGAGAAACAATTCCATTCTTTATTTATTTAAGCACATGTATCATTTCATCAAAAAGATTAGGGTTTATACTAAAATGTGCTATATTTTTTTTGAAATACATCGATTAATCTTATTATCATTTTAAACATTTCAATTTTATAATTTATAATCCAATAAAGGCAAAGCAATCTCATCCATTTTATTAATATAAACCATGATTAATGCCAAACAAAGCCATACAAAAAGTGAGAATAACCTTATGGATTGAGAGAATGAATAATTCTTAATTAAGAAAATTGATTTGGATGAAAAATAATAAACCCTAAGGGGAACCTACATTGAGTGTAACAATATAAAGTTCACCAATATGTTTTACCCTATTTTTGTTTTAGGTGAATTATTATTAACAACTATGTCTAATGATAGCTCAAGTAAGATCTATTGACTTGACAATGTAAAATAGTAATTCCATATTTTCAAGGTACAAAAAATAGTAAACATGCAAAATGAAAAATATTAAATTAATAATTAAATTGAAAAATAAGCAAAATGTAAAGGAATGTTCGCACTTGATATTAATTTTTGATTTATGAATGCAAATTTTTATTATGTTGGCCTATAGCTGAATGTATGCCAAATTTGGATTGCTAATTCCATAAGAATAATAATGGAATATACTTCATTTATTCTTATAAAAAGATTTAAGTTATCTATTTTTTATAGTCATTCATAATTTTTTATTTGTGCTCACTTTCAGAATATGAATTTTAGTGTGTTGCTTCATAGTTAGAACTTGTGCCTATCTATACTTGCACTTTAAAAAAATATGGTAAAAATTAACTAATTTTTATCTTCAAGTCTATTGACCTAGCTTGCCAAAAAAATGAAAAAGGATAATGATAATTATTAGGTTTGTACAATTGTAAAGGAGTTTACTATATATCCCACATGTCAGAATCAGAGTCCTTATAAATCATGTGAAATGTAAATGAATAATTCAAGCAAGGTATTCAACCTTGTCTTTCATAAGTGTAAGATGAAACTACATGCATATTCATCTAGGCCTTATTTTGGTACAGGATGCAATAGATAATGGACATAAGTCCTCAAGCAATGATAATCATTGTAGAATGTTCCTATACATGAAAATAGAATCATTTGATACTTCCTTAGAAACCTTACAAAAAAATGTATGGGAACCTCTTATTATTAAAATCATCATAGATGAATTGTATATATAGGCATGTCATATATTAATCAATAACCTACTAGCATATAAAATCTGACAAAATAAAAGGTAAACTTTGGATAAATGGATTCAAAAATTGAAAGGATACAATAATTAGGAGAAGCATACATATAAACAAAGATGACAATAAATGGCAAAACTATCATTTCTTCCCATGAAGAATGTCTAAGATAAATGTTTCCATCCTATATGAGTAAATATACATAGATAGATAGAGGACAGAGAAAACATGTCCATTGGCACAAAATAAACAAGGTATAATGACAAATAAAATAAAAAAGGACCATGTGATCCCATAAAGAAGGATAGAGATGAAAATACACAGTAAGCACAAATAATCCCCTATTTTAATGTGTGACCCTTATACACTATACAATACTAAAAACATTGTGATAATAAGGCTTGCATTAAAATTAGGTGTCTATTGTAGTATATGTAAATGGTTTTCATTAAATTATAACATAAATAACCCATTTTTAAACTAGAATAAATAACATGTATAAAAATAATAATTAGTTAAATTAATTAATTTTCAAATTTTATAAAGAAAATAAATGCAAGGTTTAGGCTTATTTTATTTTATTTTATTTTATTTATTTTGTGATTTGGTGATAGTTGTAAGAAAATGACAATGGAAATGCATGCTTAGAAGTGATAATGAACTAATTAAATATTTTGTGGCCATCTGTTAAACCTTGTTTATATTTTAAGGTTATGTTTTAAGTAGTCTACAATATACACATATGTTTTGAGAAATTTAGACCATACATTTATATTGTGAATAGTTTGGACCACACATTATCAATCTATAAAAAAATGTAGACAAACAAGAAAAAATTAGATGATTGTTTTTTATAGTTATGACCTTCAAAATCCTCACTCATTTTTATAGTCTTTCATTTTGATCTCTTTCAAACAAAGTTTTTTCTATTACGCTAATTGGGTAGCAATATTTTAAAGAATAAGAAAGTCTTATGTTGAGAGTTAAATGCAGTTTTAAATATCTTCTAATTATCAAAACTATTTATAATGATACTATCAATAAAAAATAAATGTTAAATAACATGAAAACTAGTCTATCTAGCGTGAACTTATGTGTTTAAATGAAAGTGCCAATGATTGCTTTATTTTCATCTAAAATTCTTGTGAGTGTTAAATAGATTCATGAGAACAATAAAATGAATTCTTTATATTTTATTATGTAAATTAATTATAATTATTGTGTGGCTACATAAAAATTAAATTGAAATTAGGAGACTATTGGCACATAAATTGACATTAAATAGTCACAAGGAAACAAGTCAAGAATTATAGTGAGAGCATTCTAGAGACAAGGGGGTCGTATAAGTTTTATAAGATCATACTCTAATGTTATAGAATTGTATAAATTATTAGTACACATTCCATACAAGTATTTATAATGGTGAAAAATCATCATAGAACTTGTGTCAACTAAATTACCTACATGTTTGGTAAGGCATGTACAATTCTTTCATTTTTTTAAAAGTTACTTAGCACAGAACATGCCACATTCCAAATTGTGGGATTTAAATTCATAACAATAAACATGTAAATTTCATTTCACACTAACACATAAAATTGAGGTTTTCGATAAGGCATTTAGATTTTTAGGTAAGGTACTTAATTTTTTTGATCTACTATAGCCTATTTTATGTGTAAATCAAAGATACGTTTTATTTATTGTATCCGCTCTCAAATTATTTTTCCATTTATGGGATTATAATATGAATCATTTAACTTGTCAATTTGAGGTTTTAAAGCTCATTTGGCATATAATATGCCATTTTACTATTTGTGGGATTTGAACATCGATCAATTAAGCTTTTTCCCCCTATATGTGAGATTTAAACTCAAATCAATTAACTTGTAAATGTAAGTTCACACCAAAACAGATGGGGGTGTTTCATAAGGCACTTCAAAATTTTATATTTAACAACAAGAATTTGTAAAAACTATAAAACATGAAAAAAATTTCTAATTATTAAAACATCATACAATACTATAATTTAACAAATAATAAATTCTTATGGTCCATTATTTACATGTAAAACCCTTGTCATTTTTTAAATAATAATGATGTTACCATCCTAATGTAGATCAATTAATCCCTCAAATGTAGATAATATTAAAGTTATTAAGATATATAAATATATGAATAATGTTTAAATACCAATCATGTGTTTATGCATATGAAATATAATATAATATCTATATGAAGAAGTAATGTAAGCATGGTAAACAAAATTATGTGAAAGGATCCATATATAAAAGATATGCCAATCTAATGCCAATGGGAAATAGATATAGGTATTATGTGTCAACATGAAAATATAAATATTGATTTCATTGTTAAATTTCATAGGAGAGGTGAGTATAATTCCCCCATAAGGTGTTAAATTCACTCCATAGGATGGATAGTGTAGAAATTGTAAGGATGTCCTTGTTGGCATATAATATAACAAGAAAATAACTTATAAGGAAAAAAAAGGTATAATTCGCCTTGAAAATGTAAAATTCATGTAAAATAATGTGAAATATATATTCATCTATGTATCAAGTATGACAATCATAATGTGAAAATCTGTAAAAGTTGTATGGGGCATAGGTGTCTACTAATGTAATACTAAAATAATTATAGGTAGTTTGGCTTTATAAAGTAATATAGTATCAATGAGGCTAAAGAAGAGATAATGTGTGGCATAACCCTATGGGAAAAATATGTTTATGGGTATATAATCATGTGATGCTCAATCTCATTGTATTATCATATGAAAAACTAACATATTTCCACTAAGTGGATAGATATGTCTAATAGGTATGATGGTGAGAATGAAAAGTAATGTTCCTGAATAGATGCTCTATATACATAAGATGTATGTAATAAGGTAAGGTAAACATGTTGGGTATGATTCCCTAAATATCAAAGAAAGATATGTCCTATTTAGGTGATGCACCTTTAAGAAGACTAGATAAGAAATAAATTAGAGTATAACAATAAAATGATGGATGACATGATATCAAGGTGTAATATATATAGTAAATAGAAATCTAGTAAGATGTCACCATATAAATATAATTGTATAGAGATTCCCCTAAATGTAAGACATGATACCAATGTAATGAAGTCTCCTAAGGTGTAAGCTAGTAGAGTAGTCACGCATAATCTATATGTCCATAACCATTTATAACCTATATATCCTGCATCTTACCCACTCATATTATACCATGAGAAGTATTTGTGTAAAGAATGATTGTATAAGACTATAACATACATGGATAAGCATGATATATATCATATGACCAAGATAAAGGAAATACTTATTTTTATTTTTATTTTTTATTTTTTATATGTGTTTTTGCATTTTTGTAATTTATAATGAGAGCATCGATAAATCACTATTTATAGAAAGGCATGAGTTTTTTATAATCTTTATCAAGGCATAATTTTTTATCCATGAATAGTCATATGTGACACACCAAGTGTCAAAATTAGTAGACAATAAGTGAGGAGAACATAAATCATCACCATGAAGAATGGCCTACGTATCATGTAGAAATTTCAAATAAGCAAGTGTCACAATCAAGATATATCCTATGTGATGGTACTCTTAAAAACATAGTAAAAAGCTCAAGTCACGTATTATTAGATATAGGAATTCACAAACATGTGTTGAATAAAAATATGTTAAGTATTCTGATATGAGATACAAAAACATGTATTATAAGTAAAATAAACAAATATTTTGTATAAAGGGGAATTTTTAAAGATTTATGCATTGAAGCCCATATTAAGCTATGTGTGGTACTCATCCATATGTTTGTGATCATAAAAACATCTCAAGTATATGTCATCATTTTTCATGATATAATTTGAGTTCATTAGTTTCTATCATTGGTCTCAAATGTTTTTTATTGTGAAATATTCTTAAGATATTTTTTTTGTTTGTAAAAAATACCCTTTACCAGGTGTAATCAACTAAAAGTGGTAATTGGATGCTAAAAGTGTTTTTTGAGTTACCCTATTCTTAGTTTAGCCCTATACCTATCCCAGAGCCTTAGACACATGTTTTTAGTCATAGATTAAACCACAGTCACCTATAGTTAATGAAAACATAGTCCTAAAGTTGTATTCTCACATCCCAATCCACCTTACTCAGTAATCTACTAAGTGGACATTAGCACCACATTTGGGAAACTATAGCCACATGGTACTAGTGTCCCCAACTAGATGCTACCATCCTTAGACTTAGCTCTTCCCAATGGATACTTTTTCAAATGTGTGCCCCTCCTAAGGTCGACATAAGCATATTTTATTATCTTTACATGATATATAAATCTATAAATTCAAGTTTAATTAACCTCTATTCAATAGATGGAAAATAGATGCAAAAGCACATTCAAACCAAAGACAAGTTGAGAAAAATTAAGGTATTTGATCCTTATTCTTATCTACTTTTGCATACTACTATCTACATTAGCCCCAAGCCTAATTTTAAAATATTTCAAAGATCAAGTAAATTCAAGGCATCCATGTCCACTCTCATTATATCATTGACTTACACTTGCATCAAGCACTTGGTAGGATAACTACATTAGGCTTGATCCCTCTTTGGAGTATTGGTATTGAGGAAAATCTATTCAAAATGTGGTGTTGAGGATGTTCAGCCTATCCTAATAATGAACACATAATTATTTCTCATGTTATTCTTGTAAGGAGGATGAGAGTTTGAAAAATAAATCATGTTTTTTTAGGCAGAACACAGAGATCCAAGTTTTGTGCACAAAATAATAAGACCTAAAAACATAGGCATAGGTGCTTCCGAAAAATAGGAATAATCCTATAAATGGGACACTAACACCAATTTGAGGACACTAAAATAACATGGCACTACTATCCATATGGGGATTTATTGTCTAGTGAGCAAATAGACTCCAAAATCTTGTTGATGACACTTAGAATTGGCTAGAATTAGTTTTCATAACCCAAATCATCCATGATAGTCACTTTCTAGATAAGTCTATATTTATGCCTATTTATTATTATTTTTAGAAAGTCAAATAAGATCAAATTCTATAAAAAAATAGTAATTAAATATTGTATATTATTTAATTGATTTAGACATCTTAGCCCTTTAATCAAAACATACGATTTACATAGTTAAATCCTACAAGGTTAAATCATTTGGTGAACCTGATATGAATCCTATGTTTAGATTAAAGGGATGACATGTCTAAATTAGTTAAATAATATAAAATGATTAAGTAATGATTTATTATATCATTTGACCTTATTTTAATTTATAAGAATAGCAATAAATAGGTATAAATATACACTTATATGGAAAGTGACTATCGTAGATGATATGGGTTCTAAAAAATGGGTTTTAGATAGTTTTGAGTGTCATCAATAGGATTATGGTGTCTATTTTCTCATTGGATAGTAGTGTGCCATATGGACAATAATGTCATGTTGTTGTAGTGTCCTCAAAGTGGTAGTAGTGCCCCCTTTGTAGGACTATTCATATTTTGTGGGAGCACCTGTGCATGTGTTTTTAGGTCTTATTATTGCACACACAAAACCAAGAGCTCTATGTTGTGCCTGGAAAACCTCATTTAGTGTGCAAACCCTAATATTCCTTGCAAGTATGTCATGAGTAATAATTATGTTTTCATTAGTAGGATAGGTTTTATATCTTCAACACCTCGTTATGAAGAGAGTTTCCTATATAAAAATACTCTAAAGAGGGATCAAGCCCATTATAGTTCTCCCACCTAGTGCTTGATGCAAGTGTAAGTGAATGCTAGAATGAGAGTTGACTCAGATGCCTTGAGTGTGCTTAAGCTTTGAAATGTTTTAAAACATAGCTTAGGGTTGTTTTATATGTTAGTATGTAGAAGTAGGGAATAATAGGGATCAAATACCTTAATGTTTCTCAACTTGTCTTTGGTTTAAATGTGATTTTGCATCTAGTGAATATAGATTAATTAGACTTGTATTTATAGAGTTATGTATCTTATGCATATAATAAAATATGCTTAGGCTGACCTTAGGAGGAGAACACATTTGAAAAAGTATCCATTGGGAATAAATAGGGTTAATGACAATTGCACAGGTGGCTTTAGTGTCCCAAATGTGGTTTTAATGTCCACTTGGAAGACTACTGAGTAAGTTGGGTTAGGATCTGAGAAGATAGTTATGGGACTATGTTTTGGCGGACTATGGTTGATTGTGTTCTATTTAATGACTGTTAAAATGTGTCTAAGGCTTTAGGATAGGTCAATAACTAATCTAGGAATAGTATAACTCAAGTGAAAATATTAACATACAATTACCACTTTTAGGAATTACATTTTCCCCTCCTTTATGCTACTAATGTAGCAAAGTGAAATAACTAGTATAAAGGAAAAAGTAAGTGTAGCTAGACTTACCTTTGAAGTGAAGCATGTGTAGTTGAGTTTGAGTATGTGAATCTACATTTGTATATGTGGAACATGATCCAAAGTAATGTCTTGCAATGAAACATGAAAAAATTAGTCCTTATTTAAGATATGGTCAGAAGCAAAAGACTATAATGAAATAATGTAACTAAATAAAGTTGAGTAAAGAGAGAGGAAAAGAATGAATACAAATTAGGTATATAAACCAATTCATGAACTTGGTGACAACATGTGTGTAAGTGTACATAGTGATCATATCATTGAATAGATTGGATTTAGTTGATGGCTTTTTCAAACCTTGTATGGGTGGTTCAAGAACTCAATCTAGTGTTGACTCCATCATTGCCCACCCCTACTTAATGGATCCTAATATGTGAATAGCTTGGATAAGATTGTAAGTATGTCTTACCCTCTCATGTGAGTGGCTCAAGAACTCAATTAGGCCTAGAATCCATCATTTGTCACCTAAGTGAAGTAGAGGCATCTATAAATTAGATTCATAAAGTGCTAAAGTATCTAACTATGTAAATCTAACTATTTATGTTAGTTGCATGACCACTTGGGTATGTTAGGTAGCTATGGGACACTCAAGAATGCCAAACACTGTAGATGGATTAAGGCATGAATCTGGTGACAATTTTGAATGTGATATAAATTGTATACAATGTATAGAATGACATGGAGTTTGCCATTCCATCTAATCAACATGTGTGCAAATAAGTATATGAGAACTATGTGTCACACACGTTCCCCAAATCTAGTATTAGATTATGTAATAATGGAATATGTGTATCTAAACTAAATGTATGAGTGATCATGCCCCACATGATGCCCAAAAATTTGATAAAATGGTATGTATCTGAGATGAAATGAATGTATATATGTAAAATGCAAACATAATTATCAAATTTGTGACTATATCTATGAAAATATATGTTTTACTTAGTGTATTGGTTTGAATGATCTAGATTGTCCTCAAGCTAGGGATACTAGACAATAGAACCCTATAGTGGATAGTATCACCCTATGGCACTAGTGATCCAATTTGGGCATTAATGTCTCCCTGGTCTAAAATCTGGGTGATCTGAACTATTGTCTAAATATTTATTTTTTCCTATGTTTTCTCTGAGTCTAATTTATAAAACTGATCCTATGTGCTGAAATTTATCTATGAATGTCAAATTAGGATCCTTCTCTCTATGAAAAACACATGTGAATGCCCCCTCTTTTGAGGTAAGTTGTGAAATATGTGTATTAACTTCCTTTTAAATAATTATCTCTACAAATTGTGTTAGTCAGAGCATGTGCATGATATTCCAATACAATGAACAAACATAACATTGGAATGTAAATTAATCTAATCATAAGTAGCTAATGTAAGATGTATGTTATAATATAGCATTTCACAAGGGTGTCAAGATATATGTAATCAATGTATAACATCAAATTTGAGTAACTACCCAGGGGGATGGAGTATGATGTCCATCATGACACCCAAATAGGAAGGGTAGATTGATGAGATCCCTCATGGCATCAAAAAATTGTGTGTGTGTGTGTGTGTGTGTGTGTGTGTGTGTGTGTGTGTGTGTGTGTGTGTGTGTGTGTGTGTGTGTGTGTGTGTGTGTGTGTGACAACTAAATACAAGTGTCATGGTGTAGACAAGTGTCATGGTGTAGAATCATATAAAGAAGCATACATACAAGCACATGAGGCACACAAAAGATATGCTAAGGGGCCATAATACAAGGGACATGGGCACATGTCACTAAATTTGAGAATGAAGACATACAAGGACATGTTCAAATTTAGACATATGTAAGGAACAAGCAATTTGGATAAAATCCACATAGAAGGACATATTCAAATGTACACATATAGAAATATGAAGAAGCACACAAACATGGGCACTTTTTGAAGGCATACAAACAAATAAGTGGCATAGAGCCAAATAAAAATGGCATATTCAAATGCCCTCTAATATGGAAGAAGTTTATGAAATAAAATCAAGTTTAATCTAGGAAAAATTAGAAATTAAAGTGTATATAATTGTGTGGTACATATCTATGTACATGTTAGGATGCATATATACTGATTCTAACTAGTGATAATTGACAAAAAAATTGAGTGATGAGGATCAATGATTAATATCAAGATAAATCAATGTGTAAATTGAAATGTATAGTATGTAAGGATAGAACTTGGTAATAGCAATTATGTAGGACATGCCCTTGAGTGGGTGAATGTATCAAATGTATAAACCTGGATTGGTGTATATGCCCCTATTGGGTAGATGATAATAAGTTTGGATTAGTGTAGTGGATCGAGGTCCTACATGTAATCTAAAAACACTCAACAAAAATAAGTGAAGCATCTATGTATCATAAAACTGATTATACTAAGATAACTAGAAATATGTAATATACAAAAAGTAGTATAAATATAAACATAGAAACACATACAATCTATATATTTATGTATTTTAAATATTTGAATGTTTTTTTTAAATTTTGACATGTTATATTGTTTTTGTGTTTTCTAAGCATAAGTTATGAACAAGAAAATGAAATTAAACTATGCAAAAGGAGTGAGAGAGAATGAAGTATGTACAAGGGTAGGAACCATACTACTCAACAAAAAGAAGTGAAGCATCTATGTATCATAAAACTGATTATACTAAGATAAATAGCAATATGTAATATATAGAAATTAGTATAAACATAAACATAGAAACACATACAATCTATATATTTATGTTTTTGAAATATTTGAATGTTTTTTTTTAATTTTGACAATTTATATTGTTTTTGTGTTTTCTGAGGATAAGTTATGAAAAATAAAAAGAAATTAAACTATGAAAAAGGAGTGAGAGAGAATGAAGTATGTACAAGGGTAGGAACAATACTAACCAATGAGTATCATGGGACATTCACTATCACTATTGCCTATGTCGAGAATAGGATTAATAATCTCTCATGTAGTGTGATTGCTATGTTGTAGCTGAATGTTGTTTTAGTAAGAATTTGAGTATTTTTCAAAATAATATTCATAATATTTTTCAACATCAAAATCATATTAACCTATAATACTAAAAGGAAATGCCTCATATTATGGAGTTAACTTTTTTAATTTGTGCTCTGGAGGATTGATTGTGATTTTAGCCTTTGAAACTATACTTGTTGTATGCATATGGCATTGTGGAGGATATTTTATTAGAAAGCCTTTTTTGATAATGCTTGTTGGATGAGTGATCCGAGTAAAAATTTAGGTGATGGTTCCTCCCCAATTGATGACAAAACTTCTAGGAGCCATAACTTTTGTACCATAGCTCCAATTGACACACCATTTAAACCGTTGGAAAGATAATAATGAGGAGAATGTGGTGAGATGTAATTGAGCTCCACTAAATGGATTTTGACCCCAAAAAACCCAATGGAAGTGCCCCAAATTTCAATTTTAGTAGTGCAATCTAAAAATAGTAATTCCTCAAATTTTGTATTGTTTTAAATCATGGAAGTTGAACCACTTTATCTCCCTTGAGATTGGTGACCTTCCACATCCTCCCCCTAATTTAAAAATGTGTATAAATGAAGATGTAACCTAAAATTGAAATTAGACATCTCTTCTCAGAGATAAGAATATAGTTGTATTACGATCTTGAGTAATAAAACATCTCTTCTTAGAGAATTCATTGTTACTACGTTATTTCTATGTTCTTGAAATATTTATCAACTAGAACTTTTAAGTTTTGGATCAGTGGTATCAGAGTAGTTTGTCTTGAGAGTGTATGATCCTGAGGATGAGGTCAGGATACAAGAAGCTTGGGTGGAAAACAATAGAGCTTCCAAACTATCCACCTATTTG
Organism: Torreya grandis; assembly: GCA_037957365.1. Lineage (NCBI taxonomy): Eukaryota > Viridiplantae > Streptophyta > Pinopsida > Cupressales > Taxaceae > Torreya > Torreya grandis. The sequence goes on along the minus strand of JARHVA010008386.1, from coordinate 187,775 downwards.
GTCCAAATGACTTCAAATGGTGGATGAAATCAAGACATCCAATACTTTCAAGGAAATGGTGAATGAAGCCCTCTAATGGTAAAAATCATATATGCTGCAACAATTTTCCCAAATCCTTCAATAGTTCCTAATGGGAAATTTTGGTGCCTCATCTACACTTCCTAGCTCCTCATCCATGGAACATCCTTTTAGTGCCCCAAAACCCTTCAAGTTTTAGTTAAATTTTGATCTTCCTACATTTGAAGGCAAAATCAATGCTGATGTAGTAGAAAATTGTTTAGATCAATTATCTTCCTACTTGTTTGTAAACAAATTCACTGATGGAGAAAAGATCACTTTTGCTCTTTTGAAAGCATCATTGCCCATGAAAAATTAGTGGAAAGTGTAAAAAAAGAGGTTCAATATAGATGACATTGGCCTTGAGGTGGAACCTACCTAGGATGATTTCATGGAAGTGATAAAGGAAGAATACTATCCCATTGGAGCATATGATGATCTGTACATATAGTGGCAACAACTTCACCAAGGTAAGGCCCAATCTGTTCAAGATTACACAAAAAAAATTCATTCTTTGTCTGCAATATTGGGCATCCAAGAAAGTGAGAAACATAATACTCTCAAATATCATGGTGGACTACAATAGTACATATGGGGGGAAATGGAACTCTTCAATTTGGAAACCCTCGGTGAGGCATACAATTTTGTAATGAAGATTGAGAAAAAACATGGTAGAAAGAATACGAAGAGTCAACCCTTAAAATGGAAAAGTGACAAGGAAGGTCAAACATGAGGCCAAATTAGAAGCAAAAGTATTTTCAAGATAAGAAACCCTAGAAGGGGAAGGCTAAAAAATGGTGTGATTACCACAAAACTAGAACTCGCTCCAAAGAAGAATGTCAAGCCATCAAGTCACTACTTTTTGAGTCACAATACTTGACATCTACTAATCTATCTCATACACAACCTACAATTAAAGATGATGAAGAAGAGATTGTAGATGTTGAGCCTGATACCATCATCACTTCATCAAAAACCTATGAGGAAAGGTCAGATGACAAAGAAATATTATTCCACTCCAAATTATGGGTAAAAAGTAAACCTATACGTTTCATTCTTGATAGTGGGAGTCAAAATAATTTAATCTCTGCTAAAGTTGTGAAAAGTTTAAATCTATCCATGAAGCCTCACCCAAAGCCATATAGTATTGGATGGTTGAGCCCAGGGAGAGACCTCCGTGTCACCCATCAGTGTCTTCTTTTATATGTAATAAAATATTTCCAAGATGAAGTCTTGTGTGATGTGGTCAATATAGATTTTTTTGATGTACTCCTTGGTCAGCCATTCATGTATGATCGACATGGAATATATGAATCACAAACCCAAAGAATCACCCTCACTCTTGGAACATGGCACTATAGGGTAGCAGAGGTACCACCTACCACATCTGTCTCCCTAATCAATGCCAAGAAATGTAAGAGATTGGTAGAAAAGATAAAGCAATTCATTCTCATAGTGGTCAAACCACATAAATCTAGGAAGGATGATGTTGCAGTCCTGAATACATAATCAACACAACAATAGAAGTAGATGGGACAAATCACAAGAGAATATGATGACTTATTCAAGTTACCCATAGGAGTTCCACTACATTCCTAGGTAAAACATTCTATCAATTTGATCCCAGGTTCACCTTTGTCTAACAGTCTTATATATCATAGATCAGTTTTGGAGAATGATGACATAAAAAGATAGATTCAAGAATAAATCCAAAAGGGTCACATCAATCCAAGCTCTTCACCTTGTGGTAGCCCAATTATCTTGGCACCAAAAAAAGATAAAACATGGAGGCTTTGCATTGACTATTGAACACTGAATAAAATCACAGTGAAGAATCACGACCCTTTCCATAGGATTGATGACCTATTTTACCAACTCTATGGTGTGAATTTATTCACCAAAATTGATCTCAAATCTGGCTATCACCAAATCCCCATCAATCCCATTGATGTCTGGAAGGCTGCATTCAAATCTAAGGAGGGGCTCTTCGAATGGTTGGTTATGCCTTTTAGCTTAACTAACACACCTAAAACCTTCATGAGGATGATGGATGACATCCTGTAACCCTTCACCAACTCATTCATGGTTGTATACCTAGATGACATACTCATCTACAACAAAACATGGGAGGAACATCTGAAACATGTTTGTAAGGTGCTTCAAACTCTTCAAAAGCACAAGCTGTATGCAAATATTGACAAATGTAAATTTAGGATGACAATAATTCATTAAATTGGGTACATTGTGAGTGAGGAAGGGGTCCATGTTAACCTAAAAAAGATTTGGGTTGTTCAAGAATGTCCCACACCAAGGACCCTCATAGAACTTTATAACTTCTTGGGTCTTGAAAATTTCTATCACAGGTTTTTTCTTGGATTTTCACATGTTGCTTGGTCACTAACCCAAGTGACTAAAGGAGGAACTAAAGCTACATTTGAGTGGGGTGAAATACAACAAAATGAATTTAAGAATTTGAAGAATACACTTTGCTCAGCCCCTATTCTTGCCTTGCCAAATTTGCATCAACCTTTTGAGTTGATGACAGATGCATCTAAATATGCCATGGGAGTTATCATCATGTAACATGGCCATTTTATTGCATATCATAGTGAAAATTTCACTAACAAAGTCAAGAAATATCTGACATATGATAAGGATCTCTATGCCATTATGCAAGCCTACAAACAATGGAAACACTACATCTTGGGGAAAGAGATGGTCATCCACACTAACCATAGACCATTGGAATTCATCTAGACATATAGCAAACTGTGAAATGAGAGGCACCAAAAGTGGGCCACATATCTTTAGCAATTCCATCTAATACTCAAACACAAAAATGGGAGCTCAAATACGGTTGTAGATTGTATGAGCCACCCACTAATTACTACACTCACAATAGTTCGTGAGCTATGTGGATATGAGACTGCCACTTGGGGTGTTCTGTATGAAGTAGATCCTACCTTTGATAATACATATCAAGTGATTCAAAAAGGTAAACATGTTTTTGATTTATATTTGCAAGATAATGTCCTCTATCATATGGGACACATTTTTGTTCTAGCTGCAAAGCAATAGAAGATGATATGGGAAGCACATTTTAGTAAGATAGATGGACACTTTGGTGTATAAAATACATTGGTAGTTCTTCAAAAACACTTATATTAGCCCCATATGTGAAAGGATGTGGAAAGGTATCTCAAATATTATACCCTATGTGCGATAGCCAAGACAACAAATAAGAAGCAAGGATTATACACACCATTGCCAGAACCAACCAGGTCTTGGGAATCTATCTCAGTGGATTTTCTCTCATGTTTACCCACTTCAAAACATGGCAAGGACTGTATTTTTGTTTTAGTTGATCATTTTTCAAAAATGGCTATCATGATTTCTTGTAAGAAAAATATACCTGCTAAAGAAACTGCTCAACTATATTTTAGTCATGTATGGCTCCATTTTGGTTTCCCCAAGTCCATTGTCTTACATCAAGACAATAGGTTCCTAAGCATCTTTTGGTCCACTCTATGGAAGATGATGGATACCAAGCTGATGAAGTCCATAGCCTTCCATCCATAGACTGATGGCCAGATAGAGGTGGTAAACCACTTGATTATTCACATGATTTGTATGTATCACTCCAAACATCCATGCACATGGGATGAGGAGCTTCTTTTCATACAACATGGATATAATCGGGCCTTGCACAGCTCGACCAAACACAATCCATTTTAAGTATGCTTTGGGTTCCAACCCATAGTACCAATTGATATAGCTATTCCATTCTCCACCATGGAATAAACACCTCATGGAAGATATGAGGCAACAAAAGCAACAATGTTCATTGAACAAATGCAACACACCCAACAACAAGTTCATGACATTTTGGAGAAGATGAATCAGAAGTATAAGTAATGCCATGATAAACATAAAATTGCACACCATTTTGTTATGGGTGACAAGGTTTGGTTGAAGCTTCAGAAGGAATGACTTGCAGACCCACACATAAATTTTTTGCCTCTACAATATGTTCCCTACACCATCACCAAAAAAGTTGGAGAAAATGCTTTTGAGTTGAACCTACCATCCTACCTTGGTCTGCATACAATATTCAACGTGGAGCTCCTCAAACCATATCATCCACCTCTATTGGACACTTTAGTCATAGAAAAACAACTAGACATTGATGTTCTTGATCCAAAGAGTTTTACCCCAGTGGAGGAGGATCAAACTGTGGACACCTAGATGAAAACAATAAGAGGATGCTCTATTCCACTTTATCGGGTGGTCAAAAGGGGCCAACTTAGCCACCAAGGTAAGTGGCTCACAGAGAATCAAATCAAAGCAAAACTACCAAACCTAATGAGGAACATTGATGTCATGGGGACCATTGCTTCTCAAGGAGGGAGGAATGATTTGGGAAACAATTCAGGTGATGGTTCCACCCCAATTGATGATGGAACTTCTGAGAGCCATAACTTTTGCACCGTAGCTCTAATTGACTCATCGTTTGAACCGTTCGAAAGCTAAGAATGAGGAGAACATGGTGATATGGCATGGATATTTGATAAATGGATTTTTACCCTTGAAAACTCAATGGAATTTCCCTAAATTTCAATTTTAGTAGTGTAGTCTAAAAATAGTAAGTTTATAAAAATAGCAATTCCTCAAATTCTATATTGTTTTAAATCATGGAAGTCAAACCATTTTATCTCCATTGATATTGGTGAGCTTCCACATCCTCCCCCTAATTTAAAAATGTGTATAAATGAAGATGTAACCTAAAATGGAAATTAGACATCTCTTCCTAGAGATAAGCATATAGTTGTATTGCGATCTTGAGTAATAAAACATCTCTTCTCAGATAATTCATTGTTACTATGTTATTTCTATGTTCTTGAAATATTTATCAACTAGAAATTCTGAGTTTTGGATCAATGAGCATGATTTTGACTCTGTAACTTAAGATATTGCTCTTTTTGTAACATGTCCTATGTATCGAGATGTTTTACCTTGATAAATTATATCTGTGACTGATGTACCTTAGGATGTTCTATATACCCCAAACTTGCTGACTAATATTATCAAGTACTAGAATAAAAGTGATGCATTAGGCATGTTTTCCCAAACCTTGACCATGATAACCATATTGATATAGATAATTTTGACCAAAATCATACCGCATTTAGATTCATTTTAGAGAGGTATATTTGATTTATTTATCTATACTTGTAGTATTTCTTGTTGTGAATTTTATTTTGGAACATTTTATTGTTATGAATTATGTTTTGGTAACCATTTTTATATTTTTTCTGAATTTGATCCTTTTTAAATTGGTAGATATGTTAGTGTATCTTGTTTGGATAAAGTGTCACTATGTGAGTCATCTATATCCATGATATTTTATATTTTCCTTTTCAATGCTAAATTTGAATTGGTGTGGTGCCCATTGATATGCATAAAAATATTTGTATCTCCCCATTTGGTGTAGAGGAGGTAAGTTGATTAGTTTATATTTAATCAATTCCCTTAGTGTCTCATTTGAACTCTTATTTAACCTTTGAATTATTTTTGAATCCCTAGTTGTAGATGTATTATGTTGTGATTTTATGTTTTGATATTTAACATTGTTTGCCAAATATTGACTACTTGAATATGTATAAACATGATTTATAGTATTTTGCCCTAGAGGCCTTTGTCTCATTTTTTTTTTTTGTAATTTTTTCATGTATTAGTTGATTTTGATTTTTTAAACCTATAATTATCTTTCTCATACTGATAGGTTTATCACATATACTTTCACAAGTGCAAACCCTAGCTATTTATGTTTAAACATGTAGGCATACACCCTATAGGGAAGAGGTGTGAATAGGTTGAGTAGGGGGATTAGTGATAGTGTTATAGGTTGTTTCATCTCATGGAGGAATGATAGGATGGACTTGGTTAGATGGAAATTAGATATCACACTCATGGAGATGAGGAGGAGAAGGATATTATTTATTGTTCATAAGATATGACATTGAAGCCTAGAACATAGTTGTTAGCTTATGTATCAAATCCTCTATGTGTGTATAGGTTTGCTTGTTAATATAATTCCAAATAGCAGAAAGATAACATGATATGAGATATTACATATATTAAAATTGATATAAAGCATCATCTATACATGTATTTATGTCTTTTCTGAGTTCATTTCAAATTAAAGGGAATAAGCATGTAAATGAAAGTATTAGACTTTGAAATAAAAAGTGATTTATTTCTTCTATCATTAGGATCATGATTATATGAATTAGAAGATGTATGAATATGAAATATAAGTTTTGAAAATAAAATTTGAGTATAAATAGAAAAAGATACAAACCCTAATTGTCTTTAGGTTTAGGGTTTTTGAATCTAGGGTTTCTTTGCATCAATTTAAATTATATGTAAAATAAATTGAAACCCTAATGTGAAATTGATTTAATTTATCTAGGTTGTCTAAAAAAATTATAAAAATTATAAGTATGCATCCCTAAATTATTTCAAAAAAAATTGGATTAATGCAAGCTAGGGTTTGAAGTAATATTTGAAGTAAGACAGGTTCACCAAATGATTTAACCTTTTAGGGTTTAACTGTGTAAATCTTAAGTTTAGATTAAAGAGATGAGATGTATAAATCATTTTAAAAATATACAATAATTAAGTAATAATTTGTTATATAATTTGACCTTATTTTACATTCTAAAAATAGCAATAAATAGGCATAACTATATAATTATCTATGAAGTGACTATCGTGGATGATCTATGTTCTAAAAATTGGGTATTAGATAGTTTTAAGTATTGTTAACATGATTTTAGAGTATATTTTCTCACTAGATAGTAGATCCCCATATGGAAAATAGTGCCATGTTGATATAGTGTCATCAAAGTGGTGGTAGTGTCCCTTTTTTAGGACTATTCATGTTTTTTGGGAGCACATGTGCTTGTGTTTTAAAGTCCTATTCTTATGCACACAAAACTCGAAGCTCTATGTTGTGCTTAAAAAATCTAATTTAGTGTGTAAACCCTAATCCTCATAAGTATGTCATGATAAATGATTATGTGTTTGTTATTAGGATAGGTTAGACATCCTCAACACCCCATTGTGAAGAAAGTTGCCTACATACCAATATTTTGAAGAGGGATTAAGCCTAATGTAGTTCTCCCACCTAGTTCTTGATGAAAATGCAAGTGAATGGTAGAATGAGAGTGGACTTGGATGCCTTGAATTTTCTTGAGCTTTAAAATCTTTAAAAAATGGGTTTAGGGCCGCTATAGATGGTAGTATGTAGAAGTAGGGAAAAATAGGGATCAAATACCATAATTTTTCTCAACTTGTCTTTAGTTTCAATGTGTTTTTGTATCTATTTTACATTTAGTGAATATAGTTCAATTAGACTTGCATTTATAGAGTTATGTAGCTTGTGCATATATGAAAATATGCTTAGGCTAACCTTAGGAGGGGAACACATTTGAAAAAGTATCTATTGGGAAGAGCTAGGGCTAAGGATATTAGCACCCAATTGGGGACACTAACACTATGTGGTTGTAGTGTCCCAAATGTGGCGTTAATGCCCACTTGGAAAATTAATAAGAAATTTGGGTTGTGATCTGAGTAGATTGTTTTGGGACTATGTTTTGGTTGACTGTGGGTAACTATAGTTTAATCAATGACTAAAAAGTGTGGCTAAGACTCTA
>JARHVA010008386.1:65000-172500 GCA_037957365.1 Torreya grandis | reverse complement strand
GAACTAGACCGTATACTGTATCAGAAGAAGAGTAGTTTGACGGTCCTACGGCGAACAGCTTATTTGCAGGGTTGTACGCTTTATCAGACAAATTGGACAGAAGACTGGATGTCGTGGACTTGTAGGTCTGCGTATTGCTTGTAACCTCGTTCACATTGGTGAGCAGAGTCATGTCGGTATTTGGTGTTGAAATGAAATTAAAGTGGTCATAACGCAAGAAACAGTAGTCCATCCATACTCGCCCACCTACATTATTGCCGCAGCGTTCCTGAAGGGTTTGGTTTGCTACCTGTGAACAATCTGAGCACTTTTTCGCCGATATGTTCCCAATACACTGTAGAAGGCCATAGACCTTGTTGGGTGTTTGGCCATGGGAAGAGGTATTAAACCCTGAACGTTTAGGTGTATTACGAAACAGATCAGTGATGACTCGATTCCGATTAGTAGAATATGTGCTTCCCTCTGTGTAATTTGAAGCACTATTGCAGGTAGACCATCTATACTCCGATATCACCCAAGGGAAACTCATTAGAAAGAGAAGAAGAAGAGTAGAAAAGTAAGAATGGCACCTCATGTTTATCTTCCTGTAACAGAGAAGATTGTGCTGCAATTATCTCCAAGGCCTCAAACGCAAGATGAGTTTATTTGGGCTGAGTTTTGCCGACGGACTTCAATAATACTTATAAAGATGAAATGGAAGAGTCGGGGCGGGCTGTGTCATCTACATCGATGTCGAATAAAAGTCATGGGTAAGTCTTCGAGGGAAATGGTCAGCTGTAGGTGCAAAGGAGGTTGCACCCGCAAATGGGCATGCTATCACCAGAAAAGTCGTGACTCCATGAGGACCTCCATCGTATCCAGCTGAGAGTGTGTAGTTGAGCATGGGGCCCTGTACAACATGTGGTTTTGAATGTGACTTGCACGGTGGACAAAATTGACGGTATCCGTTCAAACTTCAACATGTTGAAACTTCTTGATGGTATCAAAGACTTTGAGGCGGTCTTAAATAAAAGTGTATATATATATATATATATATCTAAAATAGACAATAATTTTATTTATATATATATATATATATATATATATATATATATATATATAAAATTATTTTCTATTTTAATATTGATTATTGAAATGATGGATGTTTTAATCTTGAGAAAGTCTTAAATTTAATAATATTGTGCATGATGAAAAATTTTACTTGCTTTTAAAAATAAGAATTTTATATACATTTTTCATGTGGAATCTTTCATCATGCACAATGCTATTATTTTAAACACTTTCTGAAGATTAAAACATAGTTTCCATGGTCAATACTTACAAATTGTCTAAAGGCATTTATTTAATTTATGGATTTGTTTTTTCTATTAATATAAAAAAAAATTAACATGAAAAAGTTGGAATCGAATGCAACGCCTTTCATTTTCTATATGATTTTATATAAATTTTTTATCTTTTAGAATAAATCTTTTACTTAAGTGTTCTTACACACATGCATGCATGCATGCACACACGTGTACACATGCACACATGCATGCGTGCACGCACACAAACTATTATTTTATCTATTTGATATTTATGTGCATCATTAAATGCATGCAAAAATATAATCTATGCAATGATGCAAATGTGCTCCAACTAGTTTGGAATGAATGAGCACCAATCATGCACAATATTTGTTTTTATAAGCTATAGCCACAACCTTTAAGTTTTTTTGGTCTTACAAGCTAGTTATCTTGACATGGAGCCATGCTCAATGATAACATGCACCCATATATTCCAATTATCCTTTTATGACTTCCAAGTTCCCATTCATTCGAAATTTATACCTAAAAATGCCAATTTCCCTTGTATTTCAATTAAAGACTTACCCTAAATTGTATTCAAGGTGAGTAAAGTTGACACAACCATGGTGCAAAGGTGTGGCCTGACAAGGGGCTTAAGTGCTTTTCTTGTGTTCACCCAGGTTCTTGTCCCCTAGACCCTAGGGGACCAGTTACCCTTAAATTTATGAGCTAGGGGATAATGGTGGCACCTAGTTTCAAACCAAGGTCTAGACTGTGCTTTGTCATAAAAGTTATTGATTATCATAGATATTTTTAAAAAAAATGACACCACCAACCCATACTCATTCATCCATCATATACTAGTTGTTTAATTATATTTAATTTAATTCAAGTATCAATTTGCATTAGAGATTATGTTGGAAATATTGTCATTGATGTCAAAGGTCTAGCATTATTGGTGATAAAGGCCCAATTGCATTTAATGTTATTTGTAATTGATATATCTTGGCTAATGTGAGTTAATATTTAATTCATATTAATGAATATATTTTTGGTTGCATATGAGACAAAAGAAGGGCCCATGGAGAAGTCAAAGAGCCACGGGGTAAAGACAAAAGAAGGATGTGATGCATTTTCCCATGAAGAGTCATCTTGGGGAATTCCAAGAGTCACCAAGTGAAGACAAAAGAGGAAGGGCGCAATTTCTCATGAAGGGACACTTTGAGGAATACGAAAAGTCACCAAGATAAGGACAAAAGTGGGAAGGACGTTTTTGGTCATGAAGAGTCACCACATGACTTTTCAAAGGCAAGAATATGAAGGGTCATACAAGTTTGGTGACATTTTCCATGAGGATTGAAGGGTCACAAAGGGGGAAGGCCAAAGGTCATTTAGAAAGCTATAAATAAAGGCTTGAGAAGCCATTTGTAAGATGGAAGAAAGAGGTTGATTTGATATTGTAATATCTAGCTTAGAAGAGCAATTGTGAGAGATGAATATGATTTGTATTTGTTATATCTAGCTTAGAAGAGCAAAGGTGAGAGAGAGGAAAGAGATGTTGTAATGAACTATCATTTGTTGAGATAGCAACATTGAGAGATAGGTGTGTGGTATACACAAAGGGGTCGGTGCTCCTGTGGGTTGGTGCTCACGAATAGTTGCTAGGTTGGTGCTCAGCAAAGGGGTTGGTGCTCCTATGGGTTGGTGCTCACGAATATTTGCTGGGTTGGTGCTCAGCAAAGGGGTTGGTGCTCCTGCAAGTTGGTGCTTGCGAATATTATTTGGGTTGGTGCTCATTCATATCCTTGAGATTGTTCTCCATGGTTTTTTCACACATTGGGTTTCTACGTTATATCTGGTGTCTCTCTCTATCTTGTGTGGTGTTTATTGTTTGAGTTTTATTACATATCTTGACTGTTTGATTAAGTGGAATTTGGTTAAGGGAAAGTTTTATAAGATATATGATATACTAATTCACCCCCCCTCTCAGTATATCTCGTGCTTAACAATTGGTATCAGAGCAGGTTTCTTTATAAAGAGTTTAACAGCTTGAAGGTAGATCAAGGAAAAGCACAAGATGGCCAAGCAGCTAAAGAAGGAGAATCAACAGTTAAAATATGTGGTTGAGGCTCTTAAGGAATAGGTGTGTATCTTGGATTCTAAGTTGGCTATAGAAGTAAAAGAAAATAAGATATTTATTTCGGATCTTAAGAATTAGTTAGAGGTTGCAAATTCAATTTTAACATCAAAAGAAGAAGAGTGTAATCAGTTGAAAGTTGAGTTAGGTTATTTAAAGGATAATCATGAGAAGCTTATAATCAAGGTTGAGAAAGATCATGAAATATTAGTCCAAAGAAAGAAGGATGCAGGTTTTGAAGGCAAATCAAAGAAGCCAATGAGGCAGCCCAATGCTTTCAAGTTTTCAAATTCTTTTCATGGTTGTTGTTTTGTTTGTGATCATGTTGGTCATAGGGCAAGAGACTATATGAGGAGAATAAATCAGTCAAAGGGAGATCTCAGTCACATTCAAGAAAAAGGTATGAGAAATATTGTTTGCTTTTGTTGTCATAAGGTTGGCCATATTGCTAAATTATGTCCAAAACAAGTAAAGAGATCTTGAAAGTATGTCAAAGGTTATAGAGCCCCTAAAAGATATGAGAAGAGTCAAATTAAGGTTTGGAGACCTAAAATAGTAAAGGTTGATCAGGTTGAGTTTAAGAGTGAAAATGAATTACTTGTTATAGTAGATAAAGAATCAGATAGGAAGGATTGTGCAGAATCTCTTGTTACATTTTAGCATGAGCTTTGCCAAGATAAGATAGTTGCAAAAGTTGAGAAGATGAAAAACATTATAAATGTTGAGGTTAGTAAGTCAAAAAGGTTAGACATGCTTAAGTGGATTCTAAAAGAAAAACACAAGAAGATCAAGGAAGAAACAGAGGACCCTTTTGTGTGGGGTGTCTCTTCTAGGCTTCAAGGAGACACTTTTAAGAAAAATTGAAGCATGGTGGATGCTATTGGGTCTTGGCTATGTTGCATGACAAGAAGGTGAGTTGGCAGATTAATTTGTATATCTTTTGAGGGAATAGATTTTTGAAGAAAATTTTGCATCAGTATTATGGTTTGAGGCTATTAGAATGATTCTTGCATATGCAGTGTTTAAAAGTTTAAAAGTGTTTCAAATCATTATGGTCACAAGAAATTAGAATGTTTAAAAAGAGCTAACAGTTTCAGAAAGAATAAAAAGAATACTCATACAGATTCAATGAAGAAGGATCAGAGTTTTAGAGATCCATTCATCAAGAAGAAGCATCAGAGTTTCAAAGCTCCATTCATCAATAAGAAGGTTCAGACATGTTCATGGTAGAAGAAATAATTTAAAGATTCTATGATGGTTCAGACAGCCCTGCATGTAAGAGGTAAAGATCAGCCATGGTTAATTGATAACGGATGTTCGAGGCATATGACAGGAGATAAAGGTAAATTCATTACTCTAAAGAAGATCAATGGTGGTACAGTGAGATTTGAAGATAAAATCACTGCTAGGATAGCTGGAAAAAATATCTTCTCAAAGGCACGATCAAAGGATACATTCAAAGATTGGCAAGAGGAGTTGGGAGTAATTTCTATAACTTCCTGCCATTGATGTTCAACATCAATTGAGGGGGAGCTAAGTGCTAGTTCCAGGTAGTCCCTTTGCCATTGATGTCAAAGGGGGAGAATAATAGGTATAGGTACAGGTGCATAAAACAAGTACAAGGAATAGGTATAGGTTGCTACAGTAAGGGGGAGAAATTGTATGCTTTTAGATGACAGTATGTGCAGGTGACAGGATGTGGCAGTTTCAGGATTGAGGTTTCCATCAATGACAAAGGGGGAGATTGTTGGAAATATTGTCATTGATGTCAAAGGTCTAGCATTATTGGTGATAAAGGCCCCACTACATTTAATGTTATTTGTAATTGATATATCTTGGCTAATGTGAGTTAATATTTATTTAATATTAATGAGTATATTTTTGGTTTGCATACGAGACAAAAGAAGGGCCCATGGAGAAGTCAAAGAGCCATGGCCTAAAGACAAAAGAAGGATGGGACACATTTTCCCATGAAGAGTCATCTTTGGGAATTCCAAGAGTCACCAAGTGAAGACAAAAGAGGAAGGGCACAATTTCTCATGAAGGGACACTTTGAGGAATATGAAAAGTCACCAAAATAAGGACAAAAGTGGGAAGGATGTTTTTGGTCATGAAGGGTCACCACATGACTTTTCAAAGGCAAGAATATGAAGGGTCATACAAGTTTGGCGCCATTTTCCATGAGGATTGAAGGGTCACAAAGGGGGAAGGCCAAAGGTCATTTGGAAAGCTATAAATAAAGGCTTGAGAAGCCATTTGTAAGATGGAATAAAGAGGTTGATTTGATATTGTAATATCTATCTTAGAAGAGAAATTCTGAGAGATGAATATGATTTGTATTTGTTAAATCTAGCTTAGAAGAGCAAAGGTGAGAGAGAGGAAAGAGATGTTGTAATGAACTATCATTTGTTGAGATAGCAACATTGAGAGATAGGTGTGTGGTATACATAAAGGGTTTGGTGCTCCTGTGGGTTGGTGCTCACGAATTGTTGCTGGGTTGGTGCTCGGCAAAGGGGTTGGTGCTCCTGTGGGTTGGTGCTCACGAATAGTTTCTGGGTTGGTGCTCAGCAATGGGGTTGGTGCTCCTGCAAGTTGTTTGGGTTGGTGCTCATTCATATACTTGAGATTGTTCTCCGTGGTTTTTTCCCACATTAGGTTTCCACGTTATATCTGGTGTCTCTCTATATCTTGTGTGGTGTTTATTGTTTGAGTTTTATTGCATATCTTGAATGTTTGATTAAGTGGAATTTGGTTAAGGGAAATTTTTATAAGATATATGATATACTGATTCACCCCCCCTCTCAGTATATCTCGTGCTTAACAGATTAAAATTGGAAAATGATATTGAAGAGAATAATATATGATTCTCATTTATAAAGAGAGTGTTAAAGGCATCTCTAAAATATTTTTTTTATTAAAAGATAGAAAATTTTAGTAACAATCAACTATTCTAGTATTTGAATAGATTACATCTTAGAAATAATAAAATGTATGTTACCTAATAGATATGAACCATGCTATCTTGATATGTGCCCTTTTGTAGTTTCGTAAGCCTATTATCTCAAAGTACGAAGTAATACTTGTATAATTATTGGCATGCATGAAGACTTCAATTTGAGTATTATCTATCAAAATTGAAGTTCCTCACTAATAAATAAATATAATCAAGACAATATTATCTCTAAAAAGACAATATTATCTTCCATGCATATTATAGTAGAGAGGGTGCCTCAATACAAAATGTTCTTCAATTTTGATTTATAGAAATAATAATTGCATAAATATTCATCCTATTGGAGGTCATGGTTTGATTCCATATGAAGTTATTGAGATAAAACTCAAAGTTATGCTAAATGGATCTTTAAGTAGGATGTTGTTTCCTAGATGATGCTAAGATCAACTGAACAACAAAGCTTGCATGGTGAACATGTATGGAGAATTTGCATGCAATATTAAAACCCTCAAGAGAAATAAACTTGTCTCACCAAATAGAAGTTTTAGAAAGAGTATTTAGAATTAAAATATTAGTCAAAAAATAGATATTAATGTTCCTTATATAGGTGGTAAATAGAAATGTCCCAACATCCTCATGCATGTGGGATTATTTTTCAATAATGACATTTATTAAACTTAAGCAAGTTTGAGTGGATTGTGTAGACAAAACCTAGTGGGATAAAAGTATACACTAACACACCCCCGTAAGCATAGCTTAGGTGTGTATAAAAATTAGGTCTCGATAATCAGGCCTGGTAATGTACCCAAGTACAATGTAACTCCCATGAAATAGAGAATAGGAGAAAAACTAAAGGACCAAAATCCTCTCCTAAAAGAGAGCAAAGTGAGAGAAAGTACATGCTCTAAAGATGTCAAGAATAATTAAGAATACGCAAAAAAGTAAAATAATAGAGCACATAGAGAGAGGATAACTGAGATGTCCCCATAGAAGATGTTGAACCTACCTCTAGTAGGGATCGTAAAATGATGAATTTCATTGATGAGATCTTCTGCCTGAAGATTGAAGAGTCTCCATCCATATCAAATAATGTTTCTTCCCTTTGCCAAAGGAAGAACATGAATGGTGTACTAGAAGTCTACCCATTCTATATAATAAGATGAAGGCAAAAATATAAAGAGCTTTGAGTAGGGTCCAAAACAAAATTGTGGCATAGGTCTAACAAGACCATGCACAAGATCTGAATGTAATAACACTGAAGTGAACCTGTCAGAGGTAGATGAAATGAAGAGTGAATCACCATAGAATAGTGAATGAGTCCACCAAGTTCTTGATAAAAATCTAACCAAGGAACTATACTCATGTACAGAAAGAGGCCCAACTACTCAATGAAATGATGGTATAATGAAAGTAAAGGGTAAAACAAACTTTTGAATGCCCTATACCTATAAAATAGGCTGCCCAATGTCTGATGAGTCCTAAATCAATATACATGCACCCTATAATATCGAAAGTGAACCAAGGGTACGTTAATCAAGAAATAACTCCTCAATATATGGAAGGTGATAAGGATATGGTGGAGGTGTGTCCACATCACTACTATAGTCATTTTTGCTAGAAAAAGAGTCTTTAGTCTCAGAAAAATGTTCATTCTCAGAAGTGTCATCAAGTATAGGTGATTCTGATGAAGAATGACATGGAACATTCCTAGAAAGAATGTCCATGGAAAGTGGAGATCACATATCAAAAACCCTCAAATATGAAGAAGATATTATAGGTGAATCAAACATATCTCTAGACTCAATATCCAAAAGAAGAGAAAAGTCATCAATGCTCTCATAAGTTGTACTCTCATTGTAAATAGTAGAGTCCTCTAAAGTACCAATCTATGATGGCTTTGGATGAGGAACATTATGCACAGGAATGAAAGTAGAATCTATAATAAGACAACTAAGGTTGGTATAATCTCATCATGTAGTGGTGGATCAACAGATGTAAGAGTACAATCCACCATGGATGTGATGTCACAAGAAATAAGAGTAAGAGGAGAAATTACAATAGTCTCTATAGATACAATAGGATGTAGAGGAGGAGGTATGATGTAAATATCAATAAGATATCTAAAAAGAGACTATATGATGCTCCAAATAGTGTAGTGACACACCGTATATTCTACATGGAAATGAAGATCCATGGAAACATGTAACATTAAGATACCAAAAGATTTGTCAAAAGTATTATCCCACTTATTGATGGGAATAGGATTAGTGGGAGAAATAATCTATCCATATAAAAATGGAGTATGATTCTTTCTTGTGAGCAAGTGTTCCATGTAAGCATGCTAGGAAGCATATTTTATCTGACTAAGAAGAACCACTGATGTATAATCAACTTTCCCCCAAAAGTGTCTCTTAAGTGAAGTTGACATGACTGAGAGAAGACACCAAAGAAGTGCACAACTACATGAAACAACTCTAATGACCCCTAGTTATAGTAACAATGCATGTTCATGAAGAGAATGTTGGGCACAATCGAGAATGCATCTAAATGAGTAGTAAGTATAGGAATCGACACAATGTAGAACATGAGAATATACAAAACAAACACCAAAAAATGCATAACACCACACAATACCCCCTTATAATTATTAGCAATGAACCCCCATAATGTTATATATACAAGCATGCTCGTATAGACATAGAAAATAGATAAGAATGTGTCTTGAGTATTAAGTTCATAAGTACAAGGAACTAGAGGGATATCGGGCTCTATTGATAATGCATCCAAGAGGTACAATATGTGAATATAATTAGGTGGCTTTAAAAGGCCCAAAAATACCACCAATGTGTAGATCATGAAAAGAAATCATGTTTGAAGAAGATGACAATCAAATCTAAGCTACCGATCAAAATTTATGAGTGTTTGAAAATATACTCACATGAAAAATTTGGTGGCAATAGTGTTGGAAAAAAATAATTTTCACAAAATTGAGAAAATTTTGGTGTACAAATAGTTGTGAGAATTTTTCCATGGAAAACTTAAGCTCTCATAAGTTAGACACAACCAATGGCTGATTTCCCATATGATCAAGGTCTAAGGCCTTTTTTGGTGCTCCCCCCTCTCCTTTTTGATGTGACCTTGATTGATGTGGGTTGTGCATCATCCCTAAAATAGGCCTATTTTGAACATGATTAGTGTCACAAACCCCTATCTTAAATTTGATGGTTGCACACACGTTGTAAATAGTCATTTGCCTTAAAATTTATACCTTACTAGACCATCATTGAATTTTAGGATAGTCTCACACCTATGAATATTACACATGAAAGCATGTGAAAGGGCCATCCCTATCATATGGAGGTTGGAGGTTGAGTTATTGGGTTGTAGAACCTTGGAATCCATGGTTATGCAATGGAAAAAAATGCATGACTTTGGTTTCATCACATCATCAAGAAAGCAATGGCTAGACTAGTAGACTATTATCCCATTAAATTCATGGACATGTGCATTAATATGAATCACATCACCACATATTCAGGAGTCAGGGCAAATGGCTTTGGGCCCTACGAAGGTGTAAGTCACATGAATGTGGAGTTATACATATACATGTTCATATGCAATTATGGGGACAAATCACCATAGGGAAGAACAACTAAAAAGATCCCTAAAATATTTGAAGTCTAAATTTCTACAAAAAGCAGCTAAAACCAAGAAAAAATGGCAAACAAACCTACAAGAAGAACTCAGATCTACAGAAATTTGTTTGACCTTATATAAAATTGGTAAAGACCCACATGGTAATATATAAAACCTAAAAAAACTTAGAAATTTATTTTTTATTGAAGACTTTGATGGTATGAAAATGTACAAAAACTAAGAAAACTACCTGAAACCCTCCAAAAATGGTCAAAAATGGCTTTCACAAAACTAGGTCATGTTTTAAGCTAGTCCTAGGGTTTTGGTAGCCTCTAAATCTAATGGCACTACCTAATTTTACTCTAGAGACACAACTATAAATATATACATAGATTTTTCAAAAAACCCACCAAACCCTTGAAAACTAAAATCAAGAAAATATCATGAATGCATAATAAGGATCTCACAAAGATTTGAATAGTAAACAAATGTTAGAATGGCTATAATACCATATTAGATGATGCCAAGACCAACAAAATGATGAAGCTTTCATGGTGAACCTATATAGAAAACCTACATAAAATCATAAAACCGTCAAGAGAAAGAAACTTGTCTCATCAAAGAGAAGTTGTGGATAGAGTATTTTGCATTAAAACATTAGCCAAAAAGTATATATGAAATTTCCTCATATAGGTGAAAAATAGACATGTTCCAACAACCTCATGCATGTGTGATTATTTTCCATTAAGGACCTTTATTAAACTTAAGCAAGCTTGACTAGACTTTATAAACATAACCAAGTGAGATAAAAATATACAACGACATTGTTTAACCTTTTTTGAAATAAGAATTATTATGAAATAGAGTAGTCTAATCAACTAAGGAGTAAGGTATTTTAAAATTATTTTAATTAAATAGATTTAAAATCTACTATTATTTTGATGGGATTTACTGAATCTAAATATATGACAAACATGGAAAGTTTTAAAATTCAATATTCTAATAATAAAAATATGAAGGAGAAATTGTACTTAACATATAAAATGATGTGCACATAGATTTAATAGTACCATGAAAATTTGGAAAATTTGAAGATCTAGATCTCATCATCATATTTTGAATATTTGCTTTCTTTAAGCCTTGACACTTGTGTCATCCTATAGACACTATCATTGAAGCTACTACCATGATCTCAATGATTCTATAAAAATCACAGTATGGATTATTTTCTATAATTTTCACATATGCCTATTAGATGTCACTATCACCTTGAGTATTATCCATTTATATCATGCACATAGGTTCTTAATATTAGTATTTTCTCAAAACCCTAGATCCTCTAATTAGGACATGTCACCTTAAAAATAGGGGCTAGTGGCCCCAAACAAAGTTGAGCTAACCTCAAAGAACCCTATATTAGTAAGCATTGCCTACATATCCATATAATCTAAAGAGGGCCTCAAACTAATGTATTTATCACCCTTATATTGGCTTATGTGTAAATAGTTGTGTAATATTCTATATGTGAGTGCAAGTAGTGATCTATTTTATAACATGGTAAATACTACTCATATGCTAATCTTTGAATGATTCAAACGTCTAATATGACTACTCATAGGATTGACTTGGAAATATGAAATAATATGGAAAAATATATTAGTTTTATGATTGATTTTTAGTAGTGTAGTGTAAGCTTGAGAGGTGCTTGCTAGATGAGTAATCAGTGGGATTTAACTTATATTTATACCACTTCTTGTGAAATGCTACTCATGGAAGGGTTAAGGAAGAAAATTGGTTGACCTGCAAATATTGAAATATTTGAAAGTTTGAGTTATTTTGAGGTACATACACATGATTTGGAGTAGGAACACTAATGTTGATGTTAGTGTCTAGGTATAAATGCAAGTGTCCAGAAAGATAAAAATTTATTAAGAGTTATGCAACTAAAATGAAGGGTAAATATAAGATTTTAAGCATATTATGGGATACATATCATATTGTTAATTATAATATTAGGTTTGAAATATAATATAAGCAATTAGGTATAATGAGATGGTTTATACAAGCCTTTTGGATGCAAGGAAGGTCAAAAACTAAAGGGTATATTCATGACTGATATTTTCCAAATATACAAAACTAGTTTAAAATATAAATCTAGATTTGAGTATCTACATTGCCCCCTTTAATATAATAATTTATAAGGATGAAATTACTAGGTTAAATAAAATAAATATGTACCATCATGTGTACAATACACTTTAATTTCACTTGAGCCTTGTTTGAATTAGTTGAATGTGTATGAGCTATAAATGAGAGAATGAGACAAGTGTAATTAGTGCATATAATCTAAAAATGAATACTTTGAAATTACATGAAATAAAAGATAGAAAGGAATGAGTAAACCTATGTGTTGATACAACCATGTTTCCCCTTGACAGTTTACTTTGTAATGATGCTTCCTACTTGAAGCACTAGAGAGAGATTCACAACTAAACCTTGGAGATGTGAATAAGTTAATTTGAGGGTGATCATGCCCCAAATATAGTATAAGGTTGATTTATGCCAAGTCCATCAATAGAAATGAATCACAATCATAAAACTAAAGTGTAAACATAATCTGAACAATCTCACCTGAGTTAAATGGTGTAACCATATCAACCCGCCATAAATAAAATTAGTGCCAAGTCCATCAAGAACACTGAATATCAATCACAATAACCAAAGGAGCCAACTATTGTAGAAAATATAATCTCAAACAACTCATCTTGATAATGTCAATGCATGAATAGTAGTATGATTTGACTAATTTATTTGTAATTTGGTGCATTTTCATGGCAAATTCACCTTGAATGTGTTTCAATCTGAAGTATCTATTAAAATCTAACATTTTCTCTTTAAATTGTGTAATATGTTTCACAAATATAAAAAAAATCCAAATTTGTGCCAAATGTATAAGATTATGCCCCAAGTTTCTAAGTATATGTATGAATGAAGCTCATAGTATCAAATCACAACAAGCCCCAAGATGCACTATATGGATCATGGCAACATATACAAGTAACAATCTCAAAATATAATCAAACATACACTCAAGAGTACTAAATGTCACACAATGAGGAGTCTAAGAATACCAAAAAAAGGGGCATGCTCAAATTACACACACTTAAGGGGAAGACATATTCAAATGTCCACTCACCAAAGAAACAATCAACACTCAAGGCATTATGGCCAACAAGCAAAGAGCATGTTCAAATGTTCCTCGATAAATACAATGAAGTAAACAAGAACTACAATCAAGTAAGTCATAATAAGAGATGAAGTAAGTTAAAAATAATAAATTAGCATAAGCATACCATATTAGTCCCTACATTCATATGTTACTAAAATGTCCTATAGAATGGCATATCATGTACATTGTGTAAAATTGTATCATGAGTATATACATGTGTAAATGTTATTATATAAGATCAATGTAATAATATAAAATGATCATAAAGAATAGAACCTATATATACATAATATTTTCAATCTTTATCATTTACTGACACTTTCTCTCTTTTAATAACCTTTTGTGTTTCAATCTCTTTGAGTGCCTGCCTTAAAGGGTCACTAGGAAAGGGGTGAGCAAAAATTTGGTGCTTCACAAGATTTTTAGCCCATATACCATTACTTAAACTCACTAAAAGTCACTTTTATCTGAATCCCTAAGTAATTAAATACCATTTATATACTTATTTAAGTAATTTGTCTTTCAAAATAGCCCTTGCTAAGTAAACACCTTTTTTTTTCATTTTCATACTAAGTCATCTAGTTCAATCTTGTTAAAAAAGACTAAATTTATGTTACAAAACTAGGTCAACCCAATCGGCCTAGTTTGAGACCTAACAACTAATTTTTTTGCCTAACAAAATTGAGTTGGTGGATCATGTTAGCTAAAATTTTGGGAGAGTAAAGGTCAATCCTTGGCTATAAATATCATATTCACTTCTATCCAATAAGGGGAACATTTATTTTTTGAATTATTATAACTAATAATTCTATAAATTATACACTTGAGCATTCATTGCTTGGGGTTTTCCCTTAGAAGAAAATAAGCTTGTCTTATGGGAAAATTTTGGATGTAAAATAGGAGTCTATTATCCTAGAGATGATGTCTATAGTGTGATACTTATAAGTACATAACAACCTCTTGTAAAGCATCATTCACCAAGGGAGAGATTAAAGCATGACAAGTTCATTCAAGGTAAGTATTCCTAACTCTTGATCTTTCAATTTTTGTAGATAGATATTAAACAAAGTAATAGGTTGAATTTTTTACTCTTTGTTTATAATTACCTCTACACTAACTTGAGTGGTTTTTTCCTTTTCATGTTATTCTTTTTTTGTTTAACTATCCCACTTTGTGGCACAATATTTAATGAACACTAGATTATATTTATTTTATTTATTGTAGACCTAGCTAGGGTGATTGTATTGTGCTACATGAATAGATTATTTATAACCCTCTCTAGTGGTGTTGTGTGATAACAAATCCCTTAGGTAGGTTTAAAGGATCCAAATTAGTCATGTATCAATATAAATAATTATGTAATGACTTGTTGGTAATATTACCTTATCTGAGCTTTGACATCACTAACTATGAAAAGTTATAGATCTATTATAATGCATTGTATACAATCTAGTGAATGTGACCCTTGTATTATTTGTTTTCAGTCACAAATAACTAGATCACACTTGTCAATCAAGTTCCATTTTATCAATATAAGTTTATTTTTAAGTTAAGCAATTGATTTGGTCTTTTATCTATCTATACGTATAATGTTTTCCTCTAACTAGATTTATATGGTTGATTTAGTTAGTTTTTCTACCTGTAAGTACAAAGTTTTTAGTCAACTAGGTGGTATTAGTTGACCTAGTTTTATCTTCTCTTTACAATTTCTAGTTTTGGCCAACTAGATTGAACTAGTTGATCTAGTCATTTAACTGGTATTTTGCATTATATTTTGTATCTAAAAAAATCAATCTACTCAATTATGTTATTCACAACTTCTAATTTCAACTAACTAAATTAAACTAGATGATCTAGTCATTTTTCCTTCTTTTTGCATTTTACTTGAAAACAACAAAATCGATCTACTTGATTTTGTTTACTTTTTACAATTTATATTTTCAGCCTTAGAGAACTATATCAATATGTTTGATTCTATTTATTAATTTTTTTTTCATATTTCCACTTTATAGTATTAAAATCTTGCATGGATGAGCTATCAATAAAAAATCAGCAAAATAAATAAATCAACGTAGTCGATTATGTTCTATATTCAAGGTTCATTATGAATAGATTAGAATTTTCATCTTGTCAACCTTAATCAGTTTGAAATTCATACTTTTTAGTTCAAAAATATCCTTACTACTTTCCTCAATTGTAAATTCTATCAAATTATGCTCACATAATAATTTAAATCAACTAGCTCAATCTAGTTTTATGACTCTATTTTATACAACCAAACTAAATCAACCTGATCAATTTAGTTTGTTTATGTATAATATTATAGAAAATTGTATTGACCAGCTTGATCATGTTCTATATTATTTTCTCAACTAGATCAACCTACTTGATCTTATTTTTTATGTTTCAATTCTCAATAAAAGAAATTAACCTCTACAGTAAAAGTAGTTACGATAAATTATATTTTTGAAACAAAGACTTGGTTGCTTGTTTATTTGTTTTCAGAAATTACAACTTTATTTAACAAATTCTTCTTTTACCTTTATTTTTCATCTTGAATCATTTTCCATAGAAACTATGTACCAAATGTTTTAAAGCTATATAACTATTATTCTAAAGGGTTACATGATATTCTATTTATGGTCCTTTTTTATCATTTACAAATATCATTATTTGAGGGTTTACCCTAATAATCACATCCATAGTAAAAATATAAATGCGGTCTTTAGTTTATATGTACCTCATAGTATTTTGAAAACACATAGGATTTCCCTTTATATGGAAACTTAAGAATATAACCATCCATTTGATTTATGGTGTATTCATTAGTGGTTACTATCGAGAACATACTTCTAGATTACCCTTAAAATTGAGTTTAGTGGTTTATGGTAATGACACTTCCTCCCTAGTTAGTGCTCTAAAACATTATGCCATCACTATGCAATAGATAATTCAATATCTTTGGAAGCCTACATTGTAAAACATAACCTTTTAGTACAACTTTCCTAATAATATTTTTGGATAATTAGTTAGCATTAGTTGTTAAAAAATTACATTTTCTACTTATTGATTACTATTCCATGTTGATTTTTATATTGTATTGGCCAACATTGATACAAGTTTTTTGTTATGTGTTTCAAATAGGATGATTAGCTCAATCTAGTTACTTGTGTGTGAAAAAACTATGTCAAGCAGCATGCTTCGATCTTATATTTTTTGCTTGTTTTACTTCTATTTTTAAAACTAAATTATCTAGTTTTAGACAGTTTATTTTTTTGCCTACCTATAGAACTAAATTAACCAACTTGATTTAATAGACTAGTCCTTAATCTTATCTACCAAACTAGATTAAGTATATCAATCCTAGGTTCTCAAAATTCTATTGTATCATGTCTACCAAACTAGATTGATTAGCTTGATGTAGTAGGTTCATAGACTAGTGTTTTATCTTGTCTTCCTAACTAGATCAACTAACTTGATCTAGTAGGTTCCAGGACTAATCTTTTATCTGATATAACTAACTAGATCAACTAACTTGATCCAATAGGTCCTCAGACTACTCTTTTATCATATCTACCTAATTAAATCAATATTCATGTTCCAATAGGCTCCTAGACTAATCTTTAATCTTGTCTAACTAGTTAGATCAACTGGATCGATATAGTAGGTTCTTAGAATGCTCTTTTATTTTATCTTTATAAATATATTGATTAGCTTGATCCAATAGGTTTATAGATAAATATTTTATTCTGGATACCCGACCAGATCAACCAACTTGATATAGTAAGTGTTTAGACTATTATTTTATCCTACCTATCAAACTAGATTAACCAATTCAATCCAATTTATTTTCAGCTTATTAAACTTTACCTATCTAATATGTGTCAAAATAATTTTATTTTATCAATCTATTCATCATACAACACCTATTTGATGAATCTAGATGACAAAATAAGGTTAAAATTATTAATATTTCTCATCCTCATAAAGCTTCTAAAATGCATCTACCTTATCATGTGATAGATAAACCTGATCATAGAAACATACATGTTATAGCTAAAACCACCAATTATGGGACTCCTTCATATTACTCTCTTAATCCTCTATTCTTACCTATGGTAGAGGATGAATTTGATCTTAAATATAATGATGAAATGGTCTTATTCATTAATAAAAACCATAAACATTAGGGTAAGGATCCCATAGTCATCTATAACCTCATGATGGGACCTCACATTAGGGAGGCCCCTTCACCTTCACCTAGTTTTTCTATAGTATTTTTGTCAACTCACCCTATGAATTTAATCACACATTTCTCCTCTATCATGCCTTATTTTTCTATAAAGTCTTCCTCTTCCATGCCTTCTTTATCATCCATGCCATTTATTTTCACAAACATGGTAGGCATGACCTTTGGTGGGTATACTCAAATGCCCATAGTAATACTAAAATTAATACAAATACTAGTGCATCTTAAATTTCTAGTGCCTCTCAATCTATTAATTCCTTTCATACTACTAATGCATCCCATGTTTTTCTACTAGTCATAACACTATTAACACTCATCAAATTTTATTACAAATTTTAAATAAATTGGCTAATTTACAAACTAATAGTGCCAATTAAATGATAAAAATGAAAAATGAATTAATGAATTTCAAAAATCATCTTCAACTTACTCAATGGAGGGTGAAAAGTCCTAATGGTCCCACCCCTACATTATAGATTCACATGGTAATATTATACCCCAACCACCACTTTTAACAAGGCTATTAAACATTTATAAAATGAACCTCTAGTTCCTTAACTTACAAACATTGACATAGGTATCCTATTTTCCACTATCACTTATAATGAATCCAAAGATCTATGATTACATTTTAAATCTTTCATAAACTTATATAAATAGAGGGTTAAACTTAACAATTTTGATGTCAGAAGCTCTTACCTAAAACTTTTCTAGGTGATGTTTTAGAATGTATAATCAACTCAAAACCCATTATAACTCTTGTTTTGAATACTTAGTCAACACATTGGGCCAAGCATTCCAAACTAATGATCTTCCTTAAAATGGCCTAACTCATTTTATCAATTATAAACAATTAGAATCCAAAATAATTAAATTAGTCATCAAATAATGGAAGGCCTTGTATAATAAATCTAAGAATAACATGTCAGATAAAAAACTTTACCACTTATTAACAAACATTGTTCACCCTAAATTAATATCATGTGAGGACTCTTTCTCCAAAATATTTAGAATAATCCCTCAACCAAGCCAAACATCAATATTTTCTTATATGAAAATTTGAGCATTTACACCCTCCCACAAGAACTTGAATGCTTACAAAAGATAAAACTAAACATGTGACTAAATATGGTTTTATGGATACTTATTATTACATACACAACATTCAAGCCATTACTCGTAGTGGTTTCACGAAGCCTATTATTTCACCATAAATTAAAACAATCCACATCCTAGTTATACATTTTGAGTAAGTAATGTAGACATCTATAAACCACTTTCGTTAGTAGAGATTCAAAAAAATATTCCTAGGCCTTCGCCATGAGATATTGATCCTACTCACCCTAGCAAAGATTTGTATTATCCAAAACAATTTTGTTGGTATCATGCAAGTTGGGGGAATTCTCATGAAACTTGATGAAAACTAAGAAACTTTGCTATGCAATATTTTATTAGGCCTAACTTTTATCATGAAAAACTTATACATGCATGTCAAAAATATTATGAGGTATAAACTAAGGCTCATTAAACTAAAACTAAACATGTAGCCCTTAATTAGGTTAATGTTGACCTAACTATTTATAACAAACCCCTTCCTAATAATCAATCTAGTATTATGCAACCTCCCACTACCAATAATGTCAAAATTTATGTGGATCCTAATTCTAAAATTAAAGACAATAATGTTATCAATATGAAAAATATGAGGAGAGTAGTGTTTTATATCTATCCCTATCCAACCTCATTCTACAACTATTTCCCAATTTTCTATATTATTCAAGATTCTTACCCATCTCATCTTACAGAATTGGGGCACATAAAAACAATTATAACCAATTCAATAACATAATCTATTAATTCAAATTTGTCTAATAAAATGACATAGTTATTCACTAATTCAATTTTCATTAACACAACTTCTAGTTCTCAATTACCAACCATATCTTCCATAACCAATTTATCTCACTCAGAAATTCCTGAGTCATCTACTTCTTGAATTTCTTCATCTCCTTCAAAAAAAGCAACCACTTATTAAACTATGTTATCTAAATAAACGCAATTAGACACTTTTATTCAACCCATATTATATAAGTCCAAATCAAACACACCTTAACAACATAAATTTACATATACTTTCTCTACACCTTAAAAGGATTCAACTCAACTTTATGCACCTTTATCTAATAACATTATAATAGGCTATGATGAATGGGATCCTATAACCAAAATTCCATATCTACCATCTAAAATTCATTTTATATATCTTATGATAACTTCTCCTCATCATCTTAATAATCTTATGCAACTTTTATTCAAAATAAACATCCGTTGCCCCCCCACATGTGGGACATGAAACCAATTTGTCTAGGTATGAAGATAACATCATTTAGTAGTGTGAATAAATTTATATCCATGTCAATGAAATGATAGACACATATATTTCCCTTGAATTTAATATTAGTTTAAATATCTGTAATGAAATATTATTTCATGTGAAGGATCATCCATTTTTCATTACTATCAAAATATTAGATATCCAAGTCAAACGTGCTTTGATTTATGAAGGTTCAAACACTTGCACTTCTTCTCCTAATTTCATTAAAATACTTGGCTATTATAAATAAAATATTAAATATACTAAAATTAATTGTCAAGGATATGATAGAGGATAATTTCCTCCTTTAGGTTACATTTGGATTCCTATTATAGTTCCCCATGTCACGGTTAACATCAAAGTCATGATATTTAATTTCCCATTATCATATAACTTCTTAATAGAATGACCTTGGACATATTGCATGAGATTGATATCCTCATCAACATGCCAATGTGCTAAATTTACTTATAATGGTGGTATTTACAAGATTCAAGGGAACACCAATCTTTGAAATTTTGATAAATTTTAAGAACGAGATGTTTGTAAAATATGTACACTTGATCCTTTACTTAGAGTTCCTTTTCATTAATAATAATGATTTAATTATGATATCAACTCTATAATAATTTATAATGGTCACCTCAAACTAATATTCAATATACCACCTAGTATCTTAGATTTGAATGATGATGATCATGATGAGATCAATTTGAAAATCAAAACTTTTGACCTTTTCCCTCACATAATTGTTCAATTACTTCCTTATTTGCGACCTTGGTTTCACTAAAACATGTTAAATGAAATTATTATTACTCTCAAAAATACTAAACATTTCATTCACTATGCTTCTTCAACTGATAAATTCAATCATGCATGTACTATTTATCTTCACATTCTTAATTATGATGATGGGTATTCTTTAGATGGTCCATTTTAAGATGGATTTGCTCAAGATAAAAATGTAGAGATACTTAGATATTGTTATTTTTTATAATATTATTTTAGTTATATTTATTTAGTTCCTTCTCCTCCTATTGTAACTAAAATTACTTCTTCACATGATGTCCAAAGGTCTTAGATGGAGCACACACACACAATACTTCTCATCTAGTCACTGTTGAATCTCTTTGGAGTATACTTCTTAACCATGCCATGAAGGGACCATACTAGTTTGCTATATTTTTTTATCCTTCTAGCATACTTCCTCTAGAGATGTTATCCACATTATGCTAACCTAATTTGAGATCATATCTTATCATGGTCGATACTAATTATGATCCTTCTCTAAGTTCTCCTCTTATTAGTGATGGAATTCAATGTTTGCCTAAGATTGATCTTATATTGACACAATGGGTATTTGAGACATATTCTGAGTTCCATAGGGTTATCAGTCATTGGGATAATGATTATAGTGAACATGAGTGATTCATAGCATAATAAAAAAATTTAGGATCTACTCCTACTATAGATACCCAACCTTCATAGTGAATTGCTCCAAGATGTACTTACTATTTTCATGGCATGAACATGCATTCCTATACTCATTATAGATATATTTTGACGATAAATTGATACACTTTATCTAGATAAGATAGTTTACTGGTAAGAACCTAACTCCTCCTAAGATACTTATAGAATACATCCCTAAATATGGGGAAGTTTATTGTCTTTAGAATTAGTTTACCACACATCATACATATAGATGTTAATCAATACAGTAATAATTTCATGATTTTCCATGGCCTATTCCCTCACCTTCTCAGATGCATACTCTAGGTCATTCACAAACAAAGGTTCAACCTTATTTGTAGACTAAATATCCTCACAAATATAATGATATAAGTCACAATATGACATTAGTTCCTCCATCAAGTATTCATTTCATGAGTTGCCCTATGAAAAACATTATTATTATATCGTACACACTTTATCCATAAAGACAATGCATAAAGAGTTATTTTCATGACTCTCTATGAAGATTTATGAGACTTTGATTAAATTTAGATTATAGTTACACTAGGATGTATTAGATGTTATGGATGATGTTTTCTATGAAATTGATAAATACTTGTAACCATATCACATTATTTCATCACATTATTTATTTCACTTTCTTGTGATTTGGATTTAATTTATGGATACATTTTTATCTCATATTTTATTTATCACTTAAAATTGTTCAATGGATTATTTTAATGTTCAAATTTTTACCTATTTTTTCCCTATTATTAGATGATTTCTCTTTACATACATGTTTTTAGATGAATTGTTTGAATTAGATAGTTATTATTGTGACATGGTTCATAACCCACACCCTAAACTTCCTTAGTTTTACCTTATGATCATATACTAAGCATATTTTTCATTTTTATCTTTTAATATATGAATCTCTATAGTCCACATTTTTCCATCTTTCTCCCTTCACACTAAGTATGTATATGGTTAGTATTGATATCACATACTTATTTGAGGTCAAGCATAATTATTTATAAGCTAAAAATATATATAGGTACTTTGTATCCTATAACTAAAGTCTAAAGCTTATCTATGTTTATCACTTCTATCCCTCATGCTTGGTCCTTTTGAATCCATATGGAGGAAGAATAGAAAAAGCCATTAAATAAAATTTTAAAATCCAAATCATTTAAACAAAAGGAATTGATTAAAAGGTAAATATAAAATCAAAATTCAAAATCATACCAAAAGATGTGATTCTTTACTTTAGTATATCTCTTATTTATAGTCAAATCTCAAACTTCATAGTTGGCCTCATGATAAATCTGAGGTCCATTGGGGTGTGGTAGGCGAGTATACTAGGATAGGAGGTCTCAAATTTGTATATAGTGCTAAAAACATTCTCATACAAGTACCTAATCTTCACAGTAGATTAACCTACATACTTAACCAATTCACATATATCACCTATTTCCCAATAGCTTTATGTCTACTATGAACAAATATCTTATGAATTTTTCGTCTAACACATTCTTAGCACTTACCTATTTTTATTAGTATGTCTCATGCCTACTAAAGATTATTATAATGCCTATTTCATGATTATTCCAATTAATTTTCCATCATTATATTTCCAATATTACTTCTTGATGAATATAGTTTTATTATCTAATTATACCCTTTTGGTTCTCCTTTTGTGAGTTGCAATGTAAGACCTCATATAGAACTAGGCTTGCCCCACAAAATTTTACTTATCTCCATCAATATTTACCATAATTATCATATACCTTATTGGTTTACCCTTTGTGAGTTATAGTGTAAGTCCTTGGATAGGACCAAGGTTTCATCACAAAATTACTATATTATTTAAAGATAATGCTTAAAACAAACCCTAAATTTCTTGTTTGTCATTTCATTTGATATTATATCTTAGATATATTTTTTTATAATTGACGTTTACATTTCACTTTATTTTCATACATTTGTATTTATGTTATTGATTCACATTTTAAATCTCTTTCTTTACATTTTTCACATTTATTATTATTATTATTATTATTATTATTATTATTATTATTATTATTCATTCCCTTTTTAACTTATCTTTATTTCATTATTTTAAAAAAATACTGTCTCTTTACATTTGGTTTTACATTCTTCACTTTTTAATATTCATTTTAACCATGTGTTTATTCATATTTTATAGGAAATAATCAAAATACATCACACTTTTTTTCATTACATATATAAAACATTAACACATGTTAGAAATATGATACATACACCTATAACATCCATGAATCAACACACACACACACACACACACACACACACACACACACACACACACACACATGTATGTATGTATGTATGTATGAATGTACACACACAAACACAAACACACACATGCACACATACATACACACACACAGACGCGCGCGCGCGCACACGCACACACATACATGTGTGTGTGTGTGTGTGTGTGTAGACACACACACATACACACATATGTATATACACACACACATATACATATAAATACATACATACATATACATATATATACATATATATATATATATATATATATATATATATATATATATATATATATATATATATATATATGTATGTATGTATGTATGTATATGTATGTATGTATGTATATGTCTATATATATATATATGTATGTATGTCTATATATATGTGTGTATGTATATATATATATATATATATATATAGACATACATATACATATATATATATGTGTGTGTGTGTGTGTGTGTGTGTGTGTGTGTGTGTGTGTATGTATTTATATGTATATATGTGTGTGTATATACATATGTGTGTATGTGTGTGTGTCTACATACATACATACATAAATACACACACACACACATAGACATACATACATACATACATACATATATATACACACACACACAGACATATATACATACATACATACATACATACATACACACATACATACATACATATGTGTGTGTGTGTGTGTGTGTGTGTGTGTGTATGTATGTATGTATGTACACACAAACACACACACACACACACACACACACACACACACACACACACACACACACACACACACACACACACACACACACACACACACACACACACACACACATGGCATAGACACTGATATAATACAAAATGCTACAAGAAAAATATAATATTATCTCTATAGTTGTGGTTTATCCTATCCATCTAGTGGTCGATGAGCTACACTACCCATATAAGCATGTGACATTCTTCTTAAAATATATCACTATATATAATTTGTTCATGTACCTAATCTATCAACCTATCCTTGTAAATGGGCAACATGGACCTGTACATGTGCTAACTCTTTAGATGTATCCAAATGAGTGGTTCACTCCGCTAGTGTTTATCATGCCTAAAGCTCCCCATCACTAACTCCTGGTGGTAATTAAAACTCTATTACATCTACCCATTTTCATGCTACCTCACCAACCAATCTAAACCACCTCTGATGATCAAGTACAAAAGGTAGAAATGGATCAATCAAATACATTTTGTCATGATGTGGTAACACATCATTCAATATATCATGATGTGTCACCTATAGTATCACTGAACATAAAGCCTCATTTGTAGTAGAATGTGCAAAATAAAAAATAAATGTACATTATATATAAATATATATATCACACACACACATCAAAATCATCTATCTAGTATATATATATATATATCACACACACACACACACACATCAAAATCATCTATCTAGTGTGTGTATATATATATATATACATATATTCATTCACCAAATAATAAACATCACTTACATAGATGAAACACACTTTAATCATGAATAATTTCTCCATATTCTCACCCACCAAATGCCTCCTACAAAACATGACTCTATGGTGTATCAAAACAAGGATGGAGAATAAGCATGTTATGGTCCACTACAAACTAGGTTAAAGGATCTCCTAGAGTTGGTACCTCTACTTGTGAATATGGCTCTATAGGCACCTACAACCATCTAGGTTGTCATGGTGGTGGATGAAAAACCTACTGTAGTGCAATAATATCTACATCTGCCTCTCCTCCTTGATGTGTCTGGCATTATTATCTAAAAGGTCAAGACTGATCCATCTATATCACAAAAAATTTTACTAGGACTCCTACACCTCCACTATCTAGACACTCCCTCAAATGGCATGCCCAAAATATGGGAACCACCATCCAAACGATTGGGTGGGGAAACCAAATTGACTTGGTAAATGAGAAATAAGATGTGGCTCCACCCACCATGTGTAATGTCCTATAATCCATGTAATACCTTATCCCTGCATAGTACATGGGCATAAAGGACTCTATCTATAATACTTAGGTATGGATGCCAAACATTCTCCCCTTGAGTGATCATTTGTAATGTTAGGGAATTTAATATAGCCCATCATAAATGACCCTATCTTCACCTAAGCACATGAGGTAAAGTATCATCTATTACATGTGGAAATCATAGAGGATGATAAAATAAAAACCTCTCACATATCCAACTACTCAAAAAAATCATAGGGCCCATAATCATCTACCCTTATGATAGGATACTATTTAAATAATTCACTAACTACACCTATATCACTAATCCTAGATCATGTATTATGCCCGTACCCAACATAGATCGACACAAGGTAGCTACATATAGTGAGACCTTCCCATCTAACTTGTGACAAATCACATGAACTATCAAAAGACTCATAATGGTCTTCTAAATATCTAGAATGGGTGGCACATAGACATCAAATAAATGAATGCATAAACCACAAAAATATCTCTCAAATCCAATCACCCATTAGGCTAGGGATCATATGTCTACATCTATCTTGGGAGGATCACAAATCATAGGTGTCCCTAAAATTATATGTTCTAATAGTGCATGGATTTCCTATAGGGTGTCACCCACCTCATTGGTATCCCTATCCATAACCCACATAAAAATTTTGGTTCATCATTCCCATGTTCCTAAGAACATGGTGACTAACTCAACACTCAATAGGATACATCGCATCTAGATGATACCCCCAAACCATAGTGGAGTCAATTGTGTTCATCCTTTTTTCAATCTATTTAACAAATTAGGTAACCAAAATATGTCCAAAAATCTCTAGATCTGCTATCATGTCTACAAAATATCAAATGATGAAACACATGCCACCTCTCTATATCAAATAATCATCAATTACATTACTAGAATCAATACTAACATTTAAATATAGTTTTACTACTTTATCAACATATTTTGTTTCTTTTTTATCATTTTATACTATGTTGGCCACATACCTAACTATGTCAACTAAGGATATATTCTCTACTTTATCAGCCATGTACATAACAAGGCCAACTAGTATCAAATTATAACCAAATTAGCCTAACACTACAGAATCATCCAATTTACCCTACATAATCAACCACTTACTATGAATTCATCCAATTTACCCAACATAGTCAGCTAATTAGGCCATCTCCCATACTAATTCGACCACCTAAAGGACCTTCTAGATTAGCTAGGCTATACGAAATTGACCACCTTTATCATTTTAAACTAGATCAGTCTGGCTATATGAAGTTGACCATTTATAACCTAATTATATTGAAACATTAATATGAAATTAGACACTAAAAACAGCCTACTTATTTAAAACTATGTCAACATGTTTGATCTCATTTATTTTCTATGATAATTTTGTCTAACTTGTCATTAATGCCCTAGACACATTTTCTTTTTGTAACCCCTACCCAATTTTTTTCATAGTTTCTACTCTATGAAAAATCCTTTTGGGTGAATTACACTGCACAAATTTTCCCCAACATCTAATTTTCCAAATCTACTTCATTTATCCTTAAAAATGATAAAACAATGTGTATTCAATACACCCCATATCTAGACTAAGTTATCAATAGCTATAATATTTCCTCCTCCTCACACTCCTCATATCCATGCCATCATCTTTCTCATCAATCATCTTGGTCACATATATTTATGGTTTATCATAATAGTTAATATGCAAATGAATAATTAAAATCTATTATATATTCAAAATTTAGAAATTCTTTACCTAAAAATTATTTACTAATTTTTTTTTCTCATAACTTTTATTCTACAATCTCTTTTTATAAATTACAATAGGTTATGGAATCTTGATAATATAGAGATTTATTCCCTATCTACCACATAATTTTGAAAAAAATCAAAATTTTTATTATTTTTTAGTTTTGTTTCTTGCTTCATACATTAAATGTCTTATTTATCTGCTTCACATGCATCCTTTATTAAATAACAAGGTAATTGAAGGTACATATTTATAAATTATTTATATTTATATTTATTTATTTATACTATAAATTTTTAGTTCAATTCTTGTGTGTTTCTATGTTCTTTCTCAAAACACCATTCTACGTTACACTTGCATGACATGAAATGAGGTTCAAGTGGGGTATATGTATACACACAATATTTTTAAATTTTATCATTTATTGAGGCTTTATATCTTGTAGGAACATATCAATTTTCAATCTCTATGAATTTATGCATTAAAATATGCATCAAGCAATGGGTGGGAATATCTTAGTTATTTGAAAGATCTTTTGGTCCATATACCATTACTTAAACACACTACAAGTCACTTTTATCAAACTCTCTAAGAAATTAAATCACATTTATACACTACTCTAAGAAATTAAACTTTAAAAATAGTTCCCACTAAGTAAACAACATTTTAAAAAAAACATTTTCCTACTAACTCAGACAGGTCGATCTATTTAGAAATGACTCAATGCATATTATGTAACTAGGTTAGCTTGGTTGACTTATTTTGAGACCTAATGACTACTTTACTTGACTAATAAATTGGAGATATTTGATTATATTTTTTAAGATTTTGATATTATTTAAGGTCAACATTTTTCTATAAATACCACCTTTAATTCAATCCAATAGGAGGAACATTCATTATTTGCATTATTTCACCTCACAGTTCTATTAATTCTAACTTAAGGAGTCATTGCTTAGGTTTTTTCCTTAGAAAGGAAGAAAAATATCTTGTGGGAAAGTATTGGATGAAAATTAGGAGTCTTTTAGCCTAAAAATAATTTCTATAATGTCATCCTTATAAATCCATAATAACCTCTTGCAAAGGACTATTGGCCAAGGGAGATATTGAGACATGATAGGTTCATTTAAAGTAAGTATTCCTAACTCTTACTCTTTCATTTTGTTAGATAGATATTACATAGAGTAATAGGTTTAATGTTTTACTCCTTGTTTATAATCACCTCTACATTGACTTTATTAAATTTTTCCTTTACATGTTATGTTTTTTTGTTTAACTATCCCCCTTTGTGACACAAGATTTAGTGAGCAATATATTAGATTCATTTTATGTATTGTAGTCCTAGTTAGGGTTATTGTGTGATAATACTTAACTAGAGGCTTTTTAACCCTCTCTAGTGGTGTTTTGTGATAAGCTATCCCTTAGGTAGTATTAGTGGATCCAAATTGGTGGTGCCTTGATTTAAATCGATATGCAATCAAATTTTGGTAAAATTACCTTCTTTGACATTGGAATTCACTAAGTAAGACAAATTGTAGATCTATTATAATTTGTTACATATAAAACCTATGTCAATGATGATCAAATAGAAGTAAGATGCCCCAAAACATAGTGTGTCATGCTAGAAGAGGATAGGTCAAACATATGCATGCTCATGTATCATGGATCTAATTTATGCCTATATCACACTCAAGTACTATTGAAACATGTATTTATAAATATTATATGATATCTGCTAACAAAATGTAAAAAACATATGCAAAATCTAGTAAACATGAAAATTCTATTTTTTTTATAGTTTTGATTTATTTGAATGTTTTTGTGTTTTCTTGAATATTTATTTCCTTAGAATTTCAGAAATTATATATTTTTTTGGATTTTTGGAAAGAGAGTGCTAGTTTATGATCCCATATAAAATATGATCATATGGTTATCTATACTCATCATTTGGTACAACAAACTTGTCACATTGCCAAGGATCATGTATATATGTCAAATTTAGATCTATAGATTCAATATTACTATATATATGTCAATAAGGAATTTGTGTCCATGAAATAGTATTAGAAGCTATAATATTTAGTGGAATCCATTATTTAGTGCTATTTGATTTCCTTGGTGTAATCTTAGATCTTTCTACCCTGTTGAAATCTAATGCTTTATTATCAATAATTGGCTAGGTTGTGGAGGTTTAAATGAGGACCTTGTAGAATCCATTGTATATATTTGATGTAATATTTTTGGTAGCATATAGATTTGATGTAATTATATCTCACGTATTAGTCACCTAAGAAAGGTAATTTTATTTTGATTACCATTTCACTCATGATTAACCTTAGTAGGTTGTATAATTAGCTATCATGGAATAAATTTTTCCTATTGTAATGGATATTCATATTAAATCCTTAAAATTGTAATTACCTTATTGGAATGAATATATTTAAGAGA
The DNA here is from genome assembly GCA_037957365.1 of Torreya grandis. NCBI lineage: Eukaryota > Viridiplantae > Streptophyta > Pinopsida > Cupressales > Taxaceae > Torreya > Torreya grandis. The sequence goes on along the minus strand of JARHVA010008386.1, from coordinate 142,620 downwards.
AACATGAATTTTATAAGGTACCATACACAAATTTTAAATCCAAGGTTATAATAATAACATATGAAATACTCTTGTATGTGGTATAACTAAAACTTTTATTGTCACATATGTTCCATTCACTTTTAGAGGTAAACCAATCTCAAAAAAATATTGTTGTGCCTTTCCATTAATTTATTTAACCGCATTTTTACGACGGAATACATCATATTATTTGTATCCAAAATGTGTGAGTAATGTCATGGAACATAGATTCTTAATAGAACCATTATCAACCATAACACTATGTATATATTGATGCAAAATATGTACTTTGATAAATAAGTAATGAAGCTATGAGTCATCATTCATAATCTCCTTATCATAAAATTAAATAGAAGGCCTTTTAACCATATGAAGTATGTCTCATGTAAGTGAACCAATAATCCCATATAATATGTTCTCGTAATGTGATGTAAGAGGACATGCATGATATGTCATTTGTACTTCAGGGGTTTCCATTAGAATGATATTGTAATGTATTGTTGAATATCTTTTTATTTTTATGATAATTAGGTTGTGATCCTAAATACTTTGGATATTCCTCCAAGGTAAGATGGTCACTATCAATAAGTTTATGTATGTTATCCTTCAATTTGAAACATTTATTTTTATAATGCCCAAAACATTGGTGCTAGTCACAATAAGTGTTTGCATCTTATCCTTTTGGTAGAGCTTGAATTATATCATCAACCATTGGAGGAGGTAGAGATATGATTTAAAACTCCATGAGATTCAAAATTAGAGAATCTATAGGCTCAAGTAATCATGTAAATTGTATCTTAAGTAAAATGAATAATATCAATTTATAGGTTGTTGTGACACTATATTCATAATTATAATTACATCCTATTTAGCTTCAGTAAGTTTTATCTTAGATATTGGTTTGATATTAAAATTGGTAGTAAATTTTATTAGTGTGTTTTACACATGCTTAATCTTATTCAATTGAATAAATTTCATTTATCTATCGTGAACAATATGGCATAAGTTATTAAAACACATAAACTTATTGGAAAAATAAACTCATGAAATGGAAAAATAAAAATTTACTTAAAGATATATTTAAGCTCATTATATATCATTATATTTTTCATTTTAGCCAAAAATATCTCATGACTCAAAAAATAATCATTAATAGGATCATTGGTTCTTTGTTTTATCTTGACAATTTATGGATATGACATATTTTCAGTAATGTTGATTGAGAAATGTGAAAGAAACTGATCCACAAAAGGCTTGAATTCTCTTACTGATTATATTGGTAGATCATAGAACCATATTAAAGCATATTCCTTTATACTTCTTAGAAATAATTTGGTCAAATTTTTTTCACTTAAACCATAATCAAGGGATGTTCCATAGAAAGATCAAAGATGTTGTTGAGGATCACCCTTACCATCATAAAGTGTGAACTTGGGTGCTACAAAACCAATTTGAAAAGGGTGAAAAAATATCTTCAGTGATATAAGATTATGTAATAAATCATGTGTATCAATGGCATGAGTTAATTTTAAAGCATTTTTTTCAATGTGGGTAACCTTAGCTTCCAAACCTTGAATAATTTGGAGAAGAGTTTACAACTAGATCTATTAGGATTTATATTTGATATTTAAGAATCCACTAAAGTGGATTGAAACACCACTTTTTTATTGTAAGCATTGAAACTAGTAATTTATTTAAAGTGTTAATTATTTTCATAGAAGATATATCAATAGTTGTTTTATCTTTGGGGAACATGGGTTTAAAAACACATCCCATACCCTCACTAGATGTAGTATGGGATGTTGTGTTTGAGGGGATGGATATTTGAGTTTATTTGTGATGGTAGTATATAGTATCCCCAATATTTGTATCAATAGAGAGAAATGGTTGTTCACTAACACCTTTTGATTTATTAGTTTAAAATATAGTATTAAGGATATTATGGAGATCTCCAAGATTTTCATGAATGCACTATCAAAATAATGCAATAGATTTAATTTGATCTTCATTTAATTATTAATTTTCATTTTTTTCTTGCATTTCATTATCTTCATGATCATATTCATCTTCTATAATATATATTTCATTATTTTGCTTATTATCATTATTGACACTCTAACTATTATTATTATTATTATTATTTGACATGTTATTAGCTTGAGATATTTTAGGTGGCCCAAAGGGTAACTCAAGATGTTCAATATAAATACCACCTATTTTAGGAATATATATAGGTTACATATAAATGATATAACATTTCTAAATAAATACAACACATATCAATCTCAGAAGGCTATAAACCATAAGACAAGTTAGGATTTGCATGAGAAGATTCAAAGGTTAGGCTAACCAAATATTTAACTCTTTTTAAAAATAATGATTAATATGAAAGACAGTAGCCTAATAAAAAAAGATTAAATAACTATTTTTACCTTTTAGGACTTATAAGAATATAAATCCTATGTTGTTAAAGGGTTGAGTATAGTAAATCAAGTTAAAAATATGCAATAAGTACAACCACTAATCTATTACATAATTGATTAAATTTAATATTTTTAAAACTATCAATAAATAAGGTAAATGAGAACATAGGTATAAAATGATTGAGACGGATGATCTGGAGGCTAAAAACTAAGGTAGAGGCTAGTCTGAGTGTTGTAAACAAGATGTAGGTGTTAAAACCCCTCATGAAAAGTAGCTCCCTAATTGGATAGTAGCATTATGTGGCAATAGTATCCCTATTTTAGTGGTAGTGTCCTCTATGAAAAATTGTTCTAAACTTCTAGGCACACTTATGTCTAGGTTTGGCATGCTTGTTCCTATACACACATGTTCTGAAACCTTATAGATGACCTATTTTGAGTATTATGAGAAAACCCTAATCTTACATGTTAGGGAATCTAGTTGATATATGTAGTAAAGTGTGTTTGTTAGTGGGGTAGGGTGGACATCCTCAACACCCCACTATGATGAGAGTTGCCTATATACTAGTACTCTAAAGAAGTATCAAGCTTGATGTAGTTTACCCCACTTAAGTGTTGTTATAAGTGTAAGTGAAACTAGTATGATTGTAGATTGGACTAATTTGAATGTGTTTTAGACTATAAATTTGAGTATTTTAAGCTTAGGAATGTTGTAGATGGTATTATATAGAAGTAGGGTAGAATATGGATTGATAACCTTGATTGTGCATAACTTCTTTTGAGTTTGTATTATAATTTTCATCTAATTTCCATCTATTGGTTATAGGGATAAAATTCATGTATATATAATATTTTGGTGCTTGTGTGGGTGATAAAATAAGTATAATCTAACATTAAATGGCATAATATTTAAAAATGTATCCATTTGTGTAAAAAAGAGGGAAAGGATAATAACACCAAAATTCATAAACTAACACCTTGTGGTGCTATTGTTCCTATTATAGCACTAGTATTTAGGTGGAAAAAACATGTGAATGAAGGGTCAAGATGTAAGAATGTGGGTTTGGAACTATTTTAGGGATGAACATGGATTCTTTTCTCCCACACGAAGGGTAAGTAAGTGTGAAACTAGGTCCTAAGATAGGTCTAGTGATAATTTAGGGATAGTTGGTCTCAAGTAGCACTCTTAGTATACAAGTGTCATTTTTAGGTGATTATATTTGCCCCCATTTAATATATAAATTTAGAAAATGGAAATGATGAGGATAAAAGAAAAATAAGTGTACTTAGACTTACCTAAGAGGCAAAGCCTTTAAATTCAAATTTGAGTATGTGAAGCATAATCCATTGTGTGTCTTAAAAGTAAAACATGCATAAGTTAGTCCTTACTTAAGAGATATAAAAATAAAAGAAAAAACTAAGTAAAGAAGTAAACTAAGTAAAGAGATAAAATTGAGTAAAGAAGATGAAAGTAACGAATACACTGTTGTTCCCAAAATCAGCTATGCTCATTTTTGGAACAACCCCTACGAAACTTGTCTATTTCATGTTTTTCACTCTAAGTTCATTTTTTGAGACAAGTTTCTCTTGATCTCAAGTTTAGTCAAATAACATCCTTGAAAATTTTGTGACCTTCCATCATTAAGATTTCTTAGAAACAAAAAATTTGTTGCAGTCTTGATGTGATCAGAATGTCAAAACTTTGAAAAAATCAAGGAGTTAGTTTTGTTTTTGTTTTCATGCAAGGTCATCATTTTTTGCCACCATTACATGTATTTTTTGTTTATGTGTAAAGGTGGAATTTTTTTCTACCCTTACATCCCTCCATGCAAGAGCAGTGAAATTTTTTTCCCTTGCATATTTTTCACCTCTCCATGTAGAGGCGACAATTTTTGCCACCCTTGCATGATATCAGTTTTTGCATGCTGCATTTATTGCCACATGCATTAAGTGGTTGGAATTAGATTTAACCCTTTTAATGCTGATTTGAGCCTCATTTTGATCATTCCAAGTTGTCTACTCCTCCTCCCTGCAACCATTCAACCATGTGAATGAGTGGGATTGCAATTTTTCTAGCTTCAAGAATAGGATTTCAATTTTCCAGGTAGGGTTTTGCATTCTTCTCTTTTGTTCCTAGGTTTTCATTTTATTTTTTTTAATTTTTTTATCTTTTCTTTAAAGTTAGTTTTTTTCTTTTTCTTCTTGTTTAGGTTTTATTTTTCTTTTTTCCTCCTCCCTCTTTACCTCGAGGAGGCATTTTAGGTGAAAGCCTAAAAAATCCTAAACCTGTCAGTTGAGTTTCATTGTGTAAAGGTGGAAAAAATCACCAAACTTACATAATGCTTCCCATCCATGTAATGGCAGCATTTCTTGCCACTGTTACCTAGTTTCTACCTTTTATATGCAAGGGTAGCAATTTTTTCTGCCCCTACATAAACCCAACATGCAAAGGAGGCAAAAATTGCTGCCTATGCATCAACTGACCTTCTCTCAATGTGTTAAGTCGATAATTTTTGCCACCAATACTACATCCATATGCAAGGTTGATAATTTTTGCCACCCCTGCATACATTTTCTCAAAAATCTTAACTTTGGGAAATTTTGAATTTTTGCTTTTCTGAGCCTGCTTTCATTTGGCTTTCCTACCTACTCATACTTTAGCCCTATCCAACGCATCCCCATGGTCATGATCATCAACATGTAGTTTTCCCATATTGACAATATTTCTTCTAATTGCATGATCATGACTTTTTCTCACATTTTCTCTCAAGGATCTTTCTTCATCAATATCCTTTCGATAAAAGCTCTTCCAGATGACTGAGGTTTCTCTGAAGAAGTTGAAGACATTGAAGTATAAGTATCAAAGTGTTTTTCAAATCACCTCAGTTACTTCTAATGTTGATGACATTAGAGATACAGAGATCGGTCATGTAGATATGGCTGAGTTCATGGAAAGAACTAAATCAAGCAATCACAACCATGAAATGAAGAAGATAATCAATGGTAATATTCATCTAGTATCTTCTTTTCCTATAGCAACTCACACCACAGAGTTTGTTCTTCAGTGCGCTTAGTTCTACAATAAGGATACTAGGGTTATGTTAGATGCTAGTGGTAATGTGGTGATTAAACTAGATTTTAAGTTCATTGACAAGGTGTTCATGTGTCCTCCTACTATTGAAGTATTAAAGATTGATTTCATCGAAGCACAAAGGGAATATGACAAAGATCCCAAAAGAGAAAAGAAAGTGATCAACAACAAATGGCTTAAGACTCCAAGAGCAAATTTGTCAAGATGGCCACGAAGCTTTCCAAGAAGTGACTTCATAAAAGAATTCAATGACCTAATCACTCTTCTCAGTAGGGTAAGAGGTTTACCTACTTCCTCTCAATTTCATGAATGGATGTACCCCCTCAATAATATAATTCTCCAAGGCAAATAAGTCATTTTCTGGGGAGAACAAATCAGTAATACTCTGCATGAACAATTGATGAAGGTATCTACTACCTCCAAATTCTACATGACTTCATACCTAGTGTATATTGCAACATCGATGAGAACCTTCCCAGGTTTAACATTAGAAGGAGATAGAAGAGTAACCCCAATATATCGATATTACTCTTAGTTGAAATTGAAGGGTTATATCCATCATTTTAGGAGAGTAAATGATGCTTTCTTTGCAATATTTTTGTGTCTCTTTGATACCCAATTAGAATAAAAAAGAGTGTCAGATGAAGCCTGGATAGTTATGAATGACTTTGGATGTATGTTCCTATAATTTCCTTCATTTTCTTACCTATGGGTTGGCTTTTTCTAAGGTTATCCTTATATGCTTCTAAGATTACCTTTGGACAAATTGGTCTTGATAGAGTTGTACAAGAAAATTATTATCATACATAATAAGTAAATGGAACTTAAGAAACATGGTTTCAAGTTCCTAATTGAAATTGGTAGGTTCTTAGGGTTGACTACTGGAAAAGCTAGAGTTATGGAGACTGAAATGCAACTCATAACCATGAAGCATTTCAAAAGGAGACCAAATTTTGACTATAGTGGCGTAAAGGATATAATCAAGAGGAAGACCCAGTTTCACGAGCCTATGATTGAAGATGTTTGGGTCGATTTGAGGATAGCAAAAGACATCAGAAAAATGGACTATAGTAGATTGTATCTTGAGTAGATATAATATCTGGGACTCACTGATATCCTTGAGAATCTAGTGGATAATGGAGATTTGATCAATAATAGATACCATGCTGAACAGGTTGCCAATGCCCTTCTTCCTCCAATCCAATGGTTTCAAAAGGAGTTGACTTCCTTAAGGAAAAGATTTGAACCAATATTGGCAAACACCAATGATTAAATAGAAAATAAGGGAATCACCTTGAAAGAGTTCATCATAGGATCAGAAGCCAAATTTTAAGATGAAACTAGGAGAAGAGTGGAAAATAGGATGAAGAATAAAAGTAATGTTCTTTCTTCTTTTAGGCCATATAAGCCTAAGATCATCTTTGTGACAAATAAGTCAAAAGTTATAGAAAAAGAGCCAAAAACAATATATATGGAGGTTGAGAAGCAAAGCACTGAAGAGCTAGTAATGGAGCAAATAGAGACTGATGATAGGCCTGTAGATCAATAGGAAAAGGAAACTCTATCTTTGTGAGAGGGTGTGTAGCCAAAAATAAGACTTTCTTCTTCCCCACCTAGTACACTTGTTGTAACTCCTTCACTTATTTCTCTAATCAATGTTCCCTCTTTTGGAGTAGCCTCTCCTTCCAAAATTATTTTTGACGACCCCCAAGGCACTTTTGGAGATAAGGGTCAATCCCCAATTTGTCATCTCCATCTTTTGATATCAGAGATAGTTTTACTTTTGATCATTCAGTAGAAGGTACAGTTCTTACTGATACTCTACCCATTATTTCCACCACTGGTGTGAGTGTGACTCCAGTAATGCCAATAATGGAGATTTATCCTAATGTAAGTACTTTTGTGCTTCCACCTTGGTTGTCAACTTATACACCCAAAAGGAAAAAATAAGCTATTTCTCTAGATGACTTTGACTTAAGTAAAATGTTGCCAGTAAAAGTCAAGAATCCCAAAAATCCAAAGATGATTGGGGATAAAGGGCACAAATTTATGGAAATAGCAAAACCTCCATAGGATGTAACTCTTGGAAATTTTGATATAAATGACTACTCTATCTCTCGAGTTGAGTTAGGTAAGATAACTCATGAAAGTGCTAAGAGTGATTTACAATCAATGATGGACATTATGGTTCAAAAATTTGAGAGGGAAAAAGAGATGAAGGATCATTATAAGGAAATGGTGGAACAATTGACTGCAGTGATAAGGAGAATCACTTTCACTCTAGAAGTAGTAACTCTAGAGGCTATCTCCATAAATGAACCCATGATTCAAAAAGTAGAAAGGACCTATCTCAAGGGAAAAGTACTTAAAGAGTACTTGGACAATATGCATGCATAAGGAATTTCCTTGCTCATAGAGTTATCTGAGAAAATGGGTAAAATGAGGTAAATAAGAGAAAAACTAGATGATCTTATCAATATCATTTCTTAGGATGTTGAAAGCATAGAAAAATATCTTGACAAATGGATTGATATGAAGAAGCTAAAAATGAGCACTCTAATATCAATCGGCGTCATTGCTGATAGACACTCATATACTGAGACTAAAGAGGCATTGATATATAGGAGTCAGGTGCTTAAGGAATTGATCAGTGACCTCAAATCATCACGAGACCTCAGTTAACAAAGTGATTTCAGTTTGTTGCATAAATTGGAGGAGTTGCCTTGTAAACTTACCTCTCAAGACAACCAATTCATTTTGGTAGAAGAAATGATTCAGGAATTTGAAGGTATGTTTTGAAAAGAATTTGAGGAGAAAGCATTTTTAGTGGCCTTTATGGATAACATTCTGGACAATCAGTTAACTATGGATAATCTAAAAACTAGGTTAACAAATCATGCAAAATTAGTTATAGCGGTGAAAGATTCCATAGTTAGGGCTAGGGTAATTTTCAAGAAAACCATTACTCCAGATAGTATTGGGATGCAAGTAGCTATCACCATGTATGATGCTCATATGAAGAAGATTGGGGATAAAGATTGAAACTATTCTTCTTTACTTTATTTTCCATTTTTAAAACGTACTTTTGTAATCACTTTGGACATTTGCACATGTACTTTTGTCATGTGTAAATACATGTAAAAATATGGAAAGTCCAAAGTCAACAAAGACTCCCATCTTTGACTAGGTCAAAGTTTTTAAATATTTTTTAAATCCTCAAGGCTTCTTCCTATAAATAGAGAGAGCCTCTTTTGTAATGGATCAATCTTTTGTAATTGAAAGCAAAAACTTTGCCCAAATTGAGATGCCTTTTGAGACTTTGAGCTCAGAGTGTAAATCATATTTTCTTGAATGAATGAGAAAGTGGGTTACTTTTCAAACTTTGCGTTGGGATAATTTGTGCTATTTAGGAAATTGTTCTTATGTCCTTTTCCTAATAATATCTCATCTATTTGATTAAACAAGTAGAGTATGTGGAAATTATTTGAAGATGTTCTGAATTAATTATGAAGACTTTGTGTTGCTATAATTACCTTTAGTTTGTGTTTTTCATGTTTTAGTGAAAAGGGTATTAGAAAGGATTTAAACAACTTTTATCCTTTGTCATCTTATACTCTGTTGTAGTTTTCAATGAAGACTTTGAGCTGCACTTCATTCTACTATCGTATACACTATAAATTAGTAAGGGAATTAATGAAAGACTTTGTGCTTTCATGGGCTTCTCATGGATCCAGTTACTACTCTGGAAGTTTTTTTGTTGTTTGTTGAACATCATTTCTGAAAGAAGAGAAATGCCTTCAGTCATTACTTAGGATTTGTCCTTTGCTTTGTGAACATCATCTCTGAAAAAAGAGAAATGGATGGTGTGATCTCACCCCTGAGTCTATTTTTAGTTTATATTAGTATATATAGTTTATAAGGAACATCCCCTATTTTATAGGGAACCTCCCCTTGATGAGGGGAGAGATTTATGTCATTATGTTGTGGTAGACATACCCATTTTGGTGATTAAATCTCCTTATGTTGTGGTCGATATACCCATTTTGCCTTTAGTTAGTTGATGACAAAATATTCACCCAACATACACCTCAATGGGTACATAAACTAATGTATAAACCTAGTGGCAACCTATGCGTGTGCATGTAGATAATGATCAATCGGTAAATAGCTTAGATTGAACTCATGGCTTTCTCAATGATCATGTGTGGGTGGATCAATAATTTAATCCAATTTTGACTCCATCATTTCGTACCATTATTTTGTGGATCATGACATATGAATAGATTGGATTGGATTTATGGTGTGTCTAACTCTCTTATGTAGGTTGCTTAAGAACTCAAGTAGCCTATGAATCCATCATTGCCTAACCATTTGTAGTAGATGCATCTAAAACTTAAACTATGAGATGTAACTCAAATTGCCTAATTGAAGATAGATAATTATAGATATCTAAATGGAGATGTCATCTCTATATCCATTTAGGTATATTAGGTGGCTTTAGGCCACTCAAGAATGCCAACCACTACAGATGGAGTAAGGCATGAATCTGGTGTGAAACCTAGAATATGGTCCTTAGTGTGTATAGTGTAGATAATGACATGGAGTTTTGTCATTCTATCTGATCATAGGTGTATAAATGAGCATACTAAACCAATATACCATGAACATGTCCCTAAATTTGATATTTGAGCATATAGATTTTAGAATGAGTTGTAATAATCTATATCTAAGTATTTGAACTAAAAATGGAAATGGTCATGTCACGTATGATGCCCTCAATCTAATCAAACTGGTATGAATATGAGCTAAATTGGTATAAATCTAAGGTAAACTATTATGAATCTGAGCTAAATTGGTAAACATGTAATTGAACATGTATAAACATGGACTATATGTGCGATACATTTTCTGCCAATCTTTATTATTTTGAAAATGAGGCTACTAAAAAGTATCACCATATATTAGATAGTAGCTCCATGTGGCTCTAGTGTCCCAATTTGGGTGCTAATGACTGATTATTCTAATTTCTATGTAAGTGTAATTGATCTCTATGTCACTATTTCCCTCTATGGTTACCTAAATCTGATTTCTATAATTTTTGCTTACGTGAAAAAATTGTGTTGTTAGTGCATTCTAATAGCTTGATCTATGTGAAAAACCCTTGTAAATGCCACTTCTTTTGAGGGGAGTTATTATACCTATGCAATAATTATCCTTAAAATAAAAAGCTTTACAAAATATGCTTTAGCCAGAGCATATATTATATATGTGTAATAATATAATAAAATGTGCATACATAACATCAGAATGTATGATAACCTAAGCATAAGTTTGTAATGAGTAATGGGTACGTCTAGCATTCACAATGATATCAAGATAAATATAAAAATGTATGTGAACAAAAAATATGAGTAATAACTATGTAGCTTGTTAGAGTATGTATTTATCATGTTTTATAGACTATTGGATAGGCATTTCATCTTTTTCTTAGCTTGTATTATGTGAGGATTTATCCCATATTGCTTAGTTAGGCTAGTTATTTATTTTTCCTTGCCTACTTATGCAAAGGATTCCTATTTTACTTGCATGTCTTATTTTGAATGATATATGATCTACCTTGTTTTTGTATATCATATTTGTAAGTTCTTTGGGATGTTTTTTTGTTTCTAACTCTTTAGATCTTGGATTATTAGAATTTTTTTACCATTCTTAACATGGTACCATATCTTTGAGAGTTGAAACTATCCATTAGCTTGCAAATTTTTAGATTATTTTATTCTACTTCCCCTTTCCATCCATTGGAAGCAATAAACCTTAGCCTTTTATTCCCTATCCTGTGTATTTTATACAAAAGGCATATGGTTTTATCTTTGGTGCATTATAAATATAGGATCAACTTGTTTTGTCTTTGACATTGGAAGCAAGGACTATTTTTTGGTGCATTATAACTTCTAAGGGGATGCATTAGAGTTTTTTCCTTTGTTAGGGAATCTACTTGTCTACTTGTATAGCCTTTTACATCCCTCTTGACATCATACTTAAGATTTCAAGGAGGAAAGAAGGCATTGAAGTGTGGAGAGAAGGATTTAGAATGAGGAAGAGGCATGCATTATAAATTTGTGTTAACCTCAACATATTACTATATCTACATTATAATTTCTCTATGGATGTTTTCATGGAGGATCAAGGAAAGTCTATGTCTTTGTAAGGAGCACTGAAGGAGGTTAACATGGAATATCATTGGTGAATTATGCATTTTTTTGAGACTACACATTGTGTGATATAAAGGTATGTGTTTATTTCTTAGTTTGGATTGTATGGTGTGAGTGTGTTCTACATAAGCCTCTACATTGAGGAATAGTACACTGGAAATATGCATTCCTCATTTTTTGGAGACCAACGTTGGAAGATGAGGATTTAGAAAAGGGCTATGTGGCATCTATTTTCACCTATGTGGAGAATATTCCTCTTTTACAACAAGAAGGAAGACATGTATTTCTTTTTTTCTATTTTTATAGGTCTGACTTGGTGTTAGAAGGTTACACTCCTATCAAGCGGTGGAAGGAAGGTGTTGGAATAAGGAAATAAGGAATATGTTACCTTCATAAACCATAATGAAGACTTGTACCTAGCATTGGGTTCCTTTTAATCACACTTCTCAATTATAAACAACTATAATCCACTGTTTTCCTCTCAAAAATAGCCTATTATTTCATTATTTTATTTTTTAAGTTGTATTTTTACCTCAAGAAGAAGTGTAGTTTGCTTACGTAAGTATAGGGGTCACTTGATAGCTCTTTTGTCACTTTGGTTGGATTTTATAAGTCGATAGTTTAATTTTAGTTCTAATGAGTGGTTGGAATCCTGCCTTCAATTCCATTTTGGTAATTAAAATTTGTTTCTATTTTCTTTTCTAATGTTTTTAACCTATTTAAGAGAATTTGTAAACTTATAATGTTTGAGCCATAACTCAAATTTGAATTCTATTTTATTCAAAACTGTATGGTTTTCATTTATCTATCCATTCATGATATTACTTTGTAAAATTATACAACTTTTATAAAGTTCCAAATTAGGGGGGTTCTTAATACAATATTTGGGGGGGGGTTGTCTCAGTTTCATTTTGTGCACCCTTTTACATTCTTTTTGCTTGTGGGTGACTCACTAACATGGCCTATACTTCTAGTATTGATCATTATGAGCCGTTGACTAAACACAAATACCATACATGGAGACCTAGAATGGAAATAATCATAAAACACAAAAGATTATGGTCCCTAATGAATGAAACTCAACCACAATTTACAAGAGACTTTGAAAAAATTTAACACCAATGTAATTTTGAAGAGTGTATGGGTTTGATATTGACTTATGTGAGTGATAGTTTGTTGTTTCATCTGGATGGGTGTGATACTCCATTAAAAATGTGGGATAAGGTAAAGGGTTTATTTTGGAAACTATATCACATGAGACCCATGCAGATTGAAGTGGATCTTACTTCACTTAATCCTAATGACATTGACTAAATTGTACACTACATCACTAAATTTAAACATTTATTGATATAGTTAAGGGGGAGTGGATGAGATGAAGAGTCTGTGTTCTTGATTTTATCAAAGGTGAGTTGTCTATTCCAAATATTTGATTTTACCTTTTTTTCTATCATGGATGCCTTAGGTGTCACATTCAAATTTCCTAATTTAGATTTGTTTGGTGAGAAACTTACTAAGGAGTAATCTAAATTTCCTCACCTTAAGTATTCCACATCTAAATAATAATTAGTAGAATCACATCCTAAGAACACGGGAAAATAAAAGAGTAAGAAGAACAATACTCTTCCTCCATCTCAAAATACGCCTAAGTCCAAAACCAACACATCTAAACCCAAATCATCTTCCAGATCTAATAATAAGTCTAACCTATAATGCTCTTATCATAGGGGGACTGGTCATGAAAAGTCTAGGTTTTGTGAGAGAATGAAATCCATAGAGGATGTCATTAGTAAACATAAGATTTTTATCTCCACTCCTTCTCCATCTCATGAGCATTGGAAATCACTTGTTATTGTCAGGGGATCATAGTCACCTATTCCAAACAGTTTGGTTCTAGATTCTAGTGCTTTAGGACACATGACTTCTTCTAAAGAGTCATTTGTATTTGTTAGTTTGAGATTTAATTCCAATATTGAGGTTGGAGATTATTCTTTTATTTATATTAAGGGAAAGGGTGACATACATCTAAATGGTGGATGCATCAATGATGCATTATATGTTCTAGACATCACCACCAATTTGCTTTGAGTTTTTGTGTTTTTGACATATTATATTTTTTATTTTATTTTATGGATATAATCTATGTACAAGTAACATGAAAATGAAACTATATACAAGGAGCAACAAATAAGGAAAGTATGTACAAGAAGAGAGGAATAATACTAACCAATGAGTCTCATGGGAAAATCCCTATCATTGTGGCCTGTGTCAAAACTAGGAATGGTAATCTCTCATTCAGTGTCATTAATATGATATATTTTAATGGTATTTTAGTATTAATATGCATATTATTCATCATCAATATCATAATAACCATAATAATTTGGAATGTTATTATTGACTTCTAATGTATCTGGATGAGTATTAGGAAGTACCTCATACTGTGGAGTTGACCTTTCTAAATTATGCTTTGGAATATTAATTGTGATTTTACCCTTTTAAACTATTCTAACTGTAGGCACATGGTGATATGGAGTCTCTTTTGGTAAAAATAATCTTGTGGGAATGATTGCTAGTTTATCATGATTTTGAGTTTACAACTAAAGTTCTTGCTCTTTCTATAACATTTCCTATATATATATATATATATATATATATATATATATATATATATATATATATATATATATATATATATATATATATATATATAGTTTTGGGGTTTATTAAACATTTTGAGGAAAATCATTCATAGTTATAGTTTATCAAGGCACATAGTGTGTGTGTGTGTGTGTGTGTGTGTAGTGTGTCTACACACACTACACACACACACACACACACACACACACACACACACACACACACACACTATGTGCCTTGATAAACTATATCTATGAATGATTTTCCTCAAAATGTTTAATAAATCCCAAACATTGTTTACCAAAATTATCAGCTATTACAATAGGAATAGTGATTCCTTGGGCCTACTTTCCCAAACCTTGACCATGATAATCAAACTGTTGTAGATATTTTTGACCAAACCCATAATTCTTTAAAAGTTGAGCCTCATTTAAAAGAGGTATATATACATATTTTACTTGATTTATCTATGTTTGTTGTACTATTTCTTGATCTGATTATGCTTTATGAACATTTTTTTGTTTTGATTTATGCTTTGGCAACAATTTTTGTACTACTTTTAAATTTGGCCCTTTTTTAATAAGTAGATGAGGCATTGCATATTTTTTGGATGATGTGTCACTATTTGATTCATATGTATCCATTATTTTTTGTATTGTCCCTTTCAATGCTAAACATGAATTGGTGTGGTGCCCATGCATTCTATGATATAGACAACAATATCTCAATTTCCTCACTAGGTGTAGAAGAGGTAGGTTGATCAACTTATTTTTTAATTATGTGCCTTAATATCTCACTTGAACTCTTATTGGATACTTATAATATTATTAAATCATTTATAATAGATGAATTGTGTTATAATTTATGATTTTCATATGAAAGAGTGTTAGGCACAACTTTGTTAGGTGTAATTTATGCATATACATGGTTTAAATAGTATATTCTAAATGTTGTGTAGATATAATGTGATTTTCCAATAATGTGACCTTTTCATGTAATAACTAACTTTGATTTTTTAAATATGATATTAGCTTACTCATACTGATATTTTGATTTCTCAGAGTCTCACAAGTTCAAACTCTATTTTCTTCTAATTGAACATGTAGGTACACACCCTGTAGGGGAAAGGTGTGGATAGGCTAAGTATGGGCATGAGTAACAATAGTATAGGATGCATCATCTGATGGAGGAGTGATAGCATGGACCTAATTAGAGGGAAAGTATCCATCACCCTTATGGAGATGAGGATGAGAAGGAGATTCTTTCATGAGTATATGATATGACATTGAAACTTGAAACATAGTTGTTAGCTTATGTATTGAATCCTATATGTGTGAGAGGGTTTTCTTGTTAATGGAATTCCACATAAGATAAATATAAAATACTATGAAAAATGAAATATATTTGAATTGATTTAAATCATCATGTACATATGTGTTTATGTCATTTTTTGAATTCATTCCAAATGAAAGGAAATAAACATGCAAGAGAAGATAGAAAACTTTGCATAAAAAAGCAAACAACTTCATCTAGCATTATTATCATTATTATATGAAATATAAATCTAGCTAAGAGTCCTAGAAGGATGGAAATAAAAAACCTAGGGTTATCTAGAGTTAGGGTTTGAGTAGTATTTGAAGTAAATCGGGGTCACCAAATGTCTTTACCTTTTAAGACTTCGATGAATGCAAATATTATGTTGTTAAAGGGCTGAGTAAAGTAAAATAGTGTATAAATATGCAACAAATACAACCACTTATCTATTATAAAATTGACTAAATTTGACCTTTATAAAAATAAAAATAAATAATTTAAATGGTAACTTAGATGGAAAATGACTAAGATGGATGATCTAGAGGCTAGAAATTGAGGTAAAATCTATTTGAGTGTCGTAAACATAATCTTTGTGTCAAAACTACTCCTAGATAGTGGCAACCTAATTAGATAGTAGTGATATATGGAATTAGTGTCCCTATTTTTTTAGTGGTGTCCTTTGTGAATAACTATTTTGAGCTTTTTGGTGCACCTATGTCTGGGTCTATCAAGCCTATTTCTACATGCACAAGTTCTGAAACCCTATAAATGACTTGTTTTGAGTGAGTTTATGAGAAAACCTTAATCTCCCATGTTACTATGGCATTTATTTGATACAAGTAGTAAAGAGTTTTTGTTAATGGGGTGAGATATTTATCCTCAACACCCCATTGTGATGAGATTTGTCTACATACCATTATTTTGAAGAGGGATTAAGACCAATGTAGTTGTCCCTATCTAAGTGTTGGTACAAGTACAAGTGAAGTTAGTATGATTGTAGACCTAAGTGCTTTGAATTTTCTTGAGAATAAAAATATGAGTAATATAAGATTAGGAATGGTATAGATGGCACTATGCAAAAGTGGGGTAGAATAGGGATTGATAACATTAACTGTGCACATCTTATTCTGAGTTTGTATGTATAATTTGCATCTAATTTCAATCTAGTTGTTAGAGGGGAAAAAGGCATTTATATATAGTGTTATAGTGCTTTTGTGCATGTTAAAAGAGGTCTAGGCTGACCCTAGGTGGTCTAAGATTTGAAAATATATATGTTTATGAAAAAAATGGGAAAAGATAATAGTTCCAAAATTGGGACACTAGTGCCATGTGGCACTATTATCCCTAATGGTGTTAGTTTCCAAATGGTATAACCTAAGGCACAAAGGGCCATGATGTAAGTATGAGGATCTAAGAGTAAATTAGGGATGCATAGGGATAACTATGGCCCTAAAAATGGATGGATAAGTGTGAAAATAGGTCTTAAGATAAGTCTATGGCTAAGCTATGGATAGGTGGTCTCAAGTAGAACTCTTAGAACTCAAGTGTCATTTTTAGGTGATTACAACTACTCTAAAGTCAGAATAATTAAATGAATTTAGATTATAAATATATTCTAATGAAATATAATGAATCTAAGCATATGCCAATTATGTAAAGTAAAACATTTGATATTTTGATAACATAAATATAAAGGAAAAACTATACTTAGCTTATACAATGATGTGGTGGAAGATCTGAATAGTATAAGTGTAGAAATGGAATGCATGAAGATTTGTATCCTATCATCATATTTTAAATATTTACTATTTATCATCTTGAACACTTATGTTTCCCTATGGACACTAACATCAATGATATTATCCTAATCTCCATGCTTCTATCTGGATCATAATATGAATTCTTTTCTAGAAACTCCACTTACACCTACTAGATGTAACTATCACCTTCTAAATTATATTTTTGGATTGTGCACATAGATTCTCGATATCAGTATTTTAATCAAAACCCTATATCCTAAAATTAGGGCATACCACCTTGAATATGGAGATTAGTGGGCTCAATTCAAGTTGATCTGACCTAAAAGACCCCTTTTTTAGTGAGTGTTTCTTACATAGCCATATACTCTGAAGAGGGCCTCAAATAGATATAGTTCTCCCCCTTATGTGGGTTTATATTTAAACAAAAGTGCAATATGATATATTCAACTACATGTAGTGATCTAAATTATAACTCAAAAATATTCCTTATAGGATATTATTTGAATGCTTCATTCAATATTACTGATTTGTAAATAGGAAAGAATAGGGCAACATAACTTAGTCGTGCAATTGATTTTTAGAAGTTTAGTGTAAGATTGACAAGTGCTTATTATATGAATAATGAATGGGATTTAAATTATATGTATACCACCAATTTTGAAAATTTTCTCATGGAAAGGTTAATGAAAATAAATAGACCAGCTTGTACATATCAAAATATTTTCAAACTTGAGTTTTTGTAAGGTATGAACACATGCATTGGAGTATGGACACTACCATTGACACTGATGTCCAAGTCTTAACATATGTATATATGTATATGTATATATGTATTTGTATATGTATATATGCATGTGTATATATATATATATATATATATATGTATATATGTATATATATATATATATACATACATATATACACATACATATATATATACATATACATATATATATATATATATATATATATATATATATATATATATATATATATATATATATATATATATATATATATATATATATATATATATATATATATATAGATGTATGTGTGTGTGTGTGTGTGTGTGTGTGTGTATGTATATATATATATATGTATGTATATATATATGTATGTATATATATGTGTGTGTGTGTGTGTGTGTATATATATATATATATATATATATATATATATAATGGGTTATAGGGGATCTGAGTAATCACAATATTAGGTCAAACTATAAGATAAGCAATTAGGCACAATGAGATGGTGAATGTGATCTTTCTTGTTGTAAGGAATGTCAAGAATTAAAGGTAGAGACATGAGTGATATTTTATAGCTATAAAAGACTATTTGAACATATAATTCTATATTTAAGTATCTACATATGCTAGAGTCTTATTCAAGTATTCAAAAACTCAAATTTGATTTTCATGGAAGAAAAATGAAATTAGAAATAATGAATAAGCTTTAGTGTCATAGGATATTTTAGATTAATATATGTAAATTTCAAATAAGTTATATCAATCTCTTTAGGGACACGTTTATTTACTTATTGCTTAGTGTGTTAAGGATAATTAATAGAAAACCTAAGACAAGGGAGTCTTTCTATATCAATATCCGAATTATGAAGGAAAGTTATAATTATATAATATCAATAAGAGTTACATTATTATTTTATAATTTGTATATAATATTAAATATGAAAATATGAATACCTATTCTAACTAGATTAAAAAATTGTTATGCATTAGATCGTATGTAACATAGTGATATTGTGAAAAAAATTAAGATAAAGACAGGACATACCAAAAAATTTAAAACAATAATTTAGTGATAAACTATTTATTGCCATAATCAAACTTTGATAACATATATATGATATATCTTTTCATGTTTTTGAAATAATTTTGTCTAAAGTCTGGATCATAAACATCACATCCATATAAAAGTGTGGGAGGAGATAACATATTGAAAGGTCAAATATTAGTCCACATGCCTTGAAATTGGATTTGAAAACATTTTGCTTCCAAGGATGTCAATGTTTTATACCTTTTTCTATGTTTTTCATTTAATTTCAATTATAAGACTAGACGATATCGATTAAAATCAACACCCAAAAAAATGTGAAAGTGAATACCTCAACTCGATATGATTTGCATGTCAAACTTACTTTAAATTATAATTTTCTATTACATTAATTATTATTGCTTGTGTCTTTGAAATATTTACATAAATTAATTTTTATCAAATTTTTTTAACATATCAAGCTTTTTTTTAAGACTCATAATTTCATGTGAAATAAATAAAAAATTATCATCTAAAAATATAAAATTTAAAATATGTTTCTCAAAGAGATTACATGCATTGTTACTAACCAATGTTTTGTAAATAATATTCTCTAATTTATCAATATAGAGCCCAAAGATTTTAGGTTATAGTGAACAACCTTATCTCTCACCTTTGGTACTAGGAGTGTTATTTGCAATGTTTATTTTGGTATGAAAATGCCTAAATTTTGCCTTATCAGAAGTCATTGACAAATAAATTAGTCATTTTAAAAGACCCAATATTTATGTCTTTGTAATGAAAGAAATCATTGGACTGTATTGAAGGACTTATGAAAGTATAAAAAACAATCATATACCTTACATTTTTTAGCCTCTACTTCCTCAATAATAGAAGTAAGACTAAATATGAGCTAATATGTTTATTAATTCCTAGTATATATTTATTGACCTTTAGTCTGAATTCATTTTTCTTTACCCATTTGGAGATATACAAATTTAGAGTTGTATAAAAATTATTAGACAAAGTATGCCCAATAATGATGGTATGATAGTTTATTGGTTAAAGAAAATTTATAAATTTGAAGATGATATGAATAATATGATATTTCCAAGTTTCGAGAAGATCATATGAAATAATAAAAATAAACAGATTAGATATATTGGAAACTTGGACATATGGATTATGTTTGAGTAATATGACCTTGAA
The DNA here is from genome assembly GCA_037957365.1 of Torreya grandis. Taxonomy (NCBI): domain Eukaryota; kingdom Viridiplantae; phylum Streptophyta; class Pinopsida; order Cupressales; family Taxaceae; genus Torreya; species Torreya grandis. Next base: position 122,174 of record JARHVA010008386.1, on the reverse strand, counting down.
ATTCTCTACATCTTTGAATTGACTAGACTTGAGTTAAAATACGGTCTTGAGGATAATTTTATCTATAAAAATGGAAGTTAAGTGGTCAATTATTCACTAGGTACCATGTATGAGGGTCGATAATGGAAAAAATAGACTTTTACAAAAAAATGATCTCCATAATTATTGAGATCGAACATGATTTTTCCATGTTCATATGGTTTTATCCAAAAACCCATGTAATTTATCATTATTTTTATTTTAACTTAATTCAATGATGCTTACTTATTAACTTTAATTGGTCATTGGTTTAAATTTTATGATTCGGTCAATGTGCAACTAAAGTGTGACATACATAATTACTATATGATTATTTAATTCATTTACTTTCCACCACTAGGATTCCTTAGGAAGCAAAATACAAACATATTGGAGTGAGATTAAGATTAAGAATGGTTTATGATGCCATCTACCAATTGTATTTAATAAGGAAGAGGGAGAAGTCACATTAATATTATGCCATGAATAGGCATTCTAATTTAATTATTATTCATTTATTTAATAAATCATTAAAAAAATCAAACATACATCTCCAATCAACACACACAAGAGAAATAATGTGGAAATTAATTTTTAATAGGGTTATCACCATAGGGATCACCAAGGGAAACTCTCAACAATCATTAAACAACTCTACTATAAAGGTATGCAAAAAAGGAGACTTACAAAAGTACAATCATATATAGGTAGTTACTATCAATCCAAAACAACGTAATATAAAAGGATTGGAAATTGCACACATAAACATAATTTTTATTTAATTAATATAACATATGAATTTTATCCAAACAATAACATAAAATATTAACACAAAGGGAGAATATAAAGCACCCCTAACCTAGCCTTTCACCTAGACCTGATGCCCTCACCACAACTTGGGAAACCTACATATACACTACAAGGAATCAAGGCTTGATGTAGTCTTCAATGTACTTTTGATTTCCTCCTCCACATAATGTCATCACCAAGAGGAGATTTGGCACTCTAATCTAATAAGGGATAATATGTCACATAGTTTATATTTTATAATCTCTAGTCATCTTATCAATATGAAATGACACACCCAAATTTCAGTTATCTCAAACACCTTAACATCCCAAGGTGCATGTGCTTAATCAAAGCACTAACATGAATTCAAAAATGAGAGTCAAACATAACAACAAGGAACCAATGTTTCTTTGATCTGATGAGACCAAAGTTTCAACCATGTCAGGTTCATCATGCTTAGAGAAGCTCAGTCTCTCAAGTAGATATTTAATGGTGACCAACGGCATGATGAAAGAATAAAATTTCACTACAAAAAAATCAAATAGGGTCACTACCCAATAATAACTATACATCTGAGCATACCACATGGATAAAAACTATAAACACACACATATACAAAGAAGAACACTAAATAATCTATGTTAAAATAAGATCTTTAAGGGTTATTTGTTTAATAACATGTTCTAATAACATCCTAAGTTAGTTATTTATAACACTCACTCTATGAGAATGTCCTAAGGGGTAATTTACTATGCCTATGCCCACTGTATAAGATGGCTATATAACTAAGATGATCCCCTTACATGTATAATCATGGATGGATATAGTTCACTTGTTTGTAAATAATCATTAGCTCAAAATTGAAGGAATCCAACCCTTATTAATTATAATCATGACTAAATTATCTTACACCTTGTAGGTTATATCATGGCCCCTAGTTGTCCCAAACATATCCAGGCACTCCCAAGATTTATAAGGCTTTCAAACATATCAAAAGTATACACAATGATACCTTTCAGTCTAAACATGAAAATTGAACTTGAATCCAAATTATTTTTTGGTTAAATTATCTAAATGACATATTTTATGTGATATAGGAATTTGACTCAAGAGAGGATGGTTAGTATGGTGTTAGTTCTAAAATGAAAACAAGATGAAATAAACACACTAATAACATAACATCTCTAGGCCTAGACACTAAGGAGAGCTTAGTTAACAAAATCAAATGACAAGCACAACGAAAAATCAAGGAATTAAAACACAAGAATTCCTTTCACCTTCCTTAGATGTTCCAAATGCCTTTGTAATGGTGGCTTGCTCAACATGTGTTCATGAAGTCCTTGGCAATGGAAACTTGACAACCTCCATCTCTCCTTGGCATGTTTGGCTTATGGCTTGGATTGGATTGGAATCAATTTGTCATTATAACAATAGTTTCTTGAATATTTTTGGAACCAATCTTGGATTATAACTTTACACTAATTAATATTATAAATGATGTTGTGAGGCCTCCTATTTATAGATTTTTAGATTTGATTAGAATCAACCTCAACCGTCCATCTCAAGATTGAGATGTGTGGTTGAGGATTAATTAATTTTTTTAGAATTAAGTATATAAATATATTCATCATGAAATTGGAATAAGGTTCAATTAAGAGGGATGGAGGGCATCATGGAAGGCATTGATGAGGCATGGGAGGCATCAATCTTGATATTTGTGGTATTTATAGCCTAGGGATGTCTTCCAAGGAAATGAGGTCATTTGATGATGTAGATATTCAATATTCATTTCTAAAAACAAGTGTTCAAAAATATTTCATGGAATTATTAATTAGGCCTTGATTTGGGTTAATTAGCTCTTAAGCATGATTAAGCACATTGTGCATAAATTACCCAAATTGATCAGAATGCCTTGTTATTGGTACAAAATTTGAGTGGATTAGAATTAGAAGGTGAAGTTAGATGCATTGGAACTATATGCCCATTTTGGACATTTCCAACAGTAAATAAGAAAGGCATGAGTCTTGTGAAAAAGATTTAGATAGGAAAGAGTAATCCAGAGCATGCAGGTGCAAATTTGGCATTTTGTCTCAAAATGAACTGATCAACGTTAGTTGGCCCATAAATTTCATTACCCCATTTAGGGATACCCTAGCCAAAATTGGCACTTTAATATATCATTTTCACATCATTTTATGTATTTTAGTGTTTTTAGGCCAAATTGTGCATTTTAGATGAAAAGTAGCCAAAAACCTAATTGTAGGTTATTGACAACCAATTTTAGGTGTCTACAATTTGCCCCTATTTGGGAAGGCATTGAAAGCTATAAGAATAGTAAAATCTTCTCAAATAATGAAAAGGTCCTACATGCCTATAAATGCAATGATGATATACTAACTGTATGATGCCCCCTTGAGGGAATGACTGGAACAAGTGGGCAGGTAAATGGTCCCTTGAAAAGAAAGAAGAAAAATGAGGGGACCAATGAAATGAAAGATGATGGAGTGAAAACACAATGATATTGAAAAAGTAGTCAAAATCATTGAGAATGCAAGTGAGATAGTTCACAATGGTTTACCCAAAGGTGGTTATAAGCATTGTACCCCAATAGTGGTAACGTGGTATGATAACACAATGATTTGCCCAAAGGTAGTTATAATCATTGAGAAGATAGTGCTGTCCTAGTTAGGACATTCAAACAAGGTAATAACATTCCCTTGTATGGGTAAAAAAATCAAAGTGGTGAGAACTCAATGATTTACCCAAAGGAGGTTATAATCATTGAGAAATGCAAGTGGGATGGTGTGCAATGATTTTCCCATAGGGAGTTATAATCATTGAACCCTGATTATGGAAAACATGATAAACTTGGTCGAGGATGATGATATCTTAAGAGGGTAATGATGAATTAGAACAAACTACTATTATGGAGATGCTTGTCTAAACTAATAAAGGTTGAAATTCTTTCATGGTTAATTACTCTATTTGAGATATGATTGGGAGTGGAATCAGGATGTCAGTGCCAAAGAGATGTTCTCATTACTGAATAGAATTCTTGAAGTTAAGGTTTGTTGTATCATGTGATGGTAGGCTTCATGATATAAAACCATAAAGACTTGGCCAAAATATGCATAAGGACCAACTCCCATAATCCAATACTCAATAGAAAACAATGCACCAATGATAAAAACCATGATGATAATGTAATCATATGAATAGGGATGGATTCAAGTGTAAGTGTGAATAAGGAATCACCCAATGAACACACATAAACTGAATCAAGGCAACATTGCTGAAAGCAAACAAATAAAAAAAATAAGCAAAAACAAACAAAAAAACAATGCAATAAAAACCCTACGAACATTACCCCTAGAAAATAGGTGACAACTTAAAAAATGAACTATATGGGGGAATAGAAGAAAAGGAAGGGGGTGGTCGAGTTGTCTCCATATGCACTAGGCAAGTGGGCACTAACTACATAGTTTCATAGATGTAATATCTAGTAAAAAAACATTAGGTTAAATGTAGTTCTCCCAAGGAAGGGGAAGAATGTGATAACTAATGAAAAAAAAAACAAAATGGATGTAATAGAAGAAGAGGAATGGCCTTGCAAAATGACAAGTGCATGAGAGAAAAATTCAAAAGGGATGGGCAACTAAATGATAGGTGGTTTACTTGTAACTTAGTAAGGGTTCCCAAAATCCTTAAGACAAAGAAGTGGTCAATGTTTTTGTTCTTTTCTAGAAAATTTTTAAATTGTTTTTGGAAATTTTTGAAGTATTTCAACTCAATTAATAATGATGAGACACTAAATGGTTCAATCTCACAAAATGGTGAGAGCATTCAAACTGAGGTTGCTCACAACACAGTGAGAACATGGCTTAGGTTACTCACAAAATGGTGAGAGTGTGGGTCAGGTTGCTCACAAAATGGTGAGAGCATTGGGAAAAGGGTGACTAAGGTAACCTAAATAAGTATTGAGATGTTGCCTACATAGTTCTAGAATAGGACCTCAAGTCACTATAGTTCTACCCTTATAGTGAAGGAATTTGACTATTGCAGTAGTCAATTCAAACAAAATAGGCACATTTGGTAAAACAATATAGTATGGCATAAGAAGTGGTATGTTGGTACATCAAGGCTTAGTATTGCCCATAGTTTGTCCATATAAGGTTATAATTAGGACGCAATAACATAAATCAATAGTACTAATTTTCCCAAAGGTGGTTATAATTAGTAGCAAGAGTGGTGGTAAGAGAGGACTAACAAATGAAGGATATAATTTCCAAACCTTCTCTCACACTATCCCAAAATATGATCTTTGTCTGAAGTTCTTGAACCAATTGATGAACTGATCAAATACCTTGATGTTGAAACTATGTAATGAATGACAAAAACCAAGGTCAAACAAGTTAGGCTTTACAACATATTGGGTCGATAGGTTGAAAGCAAAAAGTGGATATGGAAAAGAGGATAGATAAGAATGGTATGTGTAAAAAGAAGAATAGTGATAAAATGGTATAACTAAAATAGTCCTTACAGACAATACACCTTAGCATTCAAGCATAGTACTACTTGAGATGAATAATATTTATTGGCTCTAAAAGTTTGTCACTATCTAGTGTCGCAAGTTTGTATGCTCCTGATCCATAATTTGTAGTGATGATGAAAGGCCATATCTAGTTTGGTTTGAATTTCCCTTTATGTTTCCTCTTGGCCATGGTATTCTTTTGGTTTTCTTTAAGAACAAGATCACCAAGTTTAAATGTTTTGTACTTCACACGTCAAATATAGTGGCCTTTGAATTGATTTTGATATTCTTGAAGCCAAGCCAAGCCACAAGCCAAAGATGCCAAGGAGAGATGGAGGTTGTCAAGCTTCCATTCCTAAGGACTTCATGAGCACAAGCCAAGAAAGACACCATTATAAAGGCATTTGGAGCATCTAAGGAAGGTGAAAGGAATTCTTGTATTTTCATTCCTTGCTTTTTAGTTGTGCTTATCATTCGATTTTGTTAACTAAACTCTCCCTATTGTCTAGTCCTGGAGATGTTATGCTATTAGTGTGTTTATTTCATCTTATTTCCATTTTGGAAATAACACCATACTAACCATCCTCTCTTGAGTTATATTCCTATATCACATAATGGCACAACAGGCATGGCATTATGTGATCTAGGAATTTGACTCAAGAGAAGATGGTTAGTATGGTGTTAGTTATAAAATGAAAATAAGATGAAATAAGCACACTAATAGAATAACATCTCTAGGCCTAGACACTAGAGAGAGCTTAGTTAACAAAATCAAATGATAAGCACAACTAAAAATTAAGGAATGAAAACACAAGAATTCCTTTCACCTTCTTTGGATGCTCCAAATGCCTTTATAATGGTTGCTTTCTTGGCTTTTGCTCATGAAGTCCTTGGCAATGGAAGCTTGATAACCTCCATCTCTCCTTGGCACCTTTTGCTTATGGCTTGGCTTGGCTTGGAATCAATTTGGAATTATAAAACTAGTTCCTTGAAGCTTTTTGGAACCAATCCTGTATTATAACTTTGCATTAATTAAGCTTAGAAATGATGTTGTGAGGCCTCCTATTTATAGATTTTTGGATTTGATTAGAATCAACCTCAATCATCCATCTCAAGATTGAGATGTATGGTTGAGGATTAATTCAATTTTTGGAATTAAGTTTGTAATTATCTTCATCATGTCATTGGAAGAAGGGAAAATTAAGAGGCATAGAGGGCATCATGGAAGGCATTAATGAGGCATGGGAGGCATGAATCCTAATATTTATGGCATTTATGGCCTAGGGATGTCTTCCCAAGAAATGAGGTCACTTGATGATATAGATATTCAATATTCATTTCTAAAAATGAGTGTTCAACAAGTTTTCATGGAATTATTAATTAGGCCTTAATTTAGGTTAATTAGATCTTAAGCATGATTAAGCACATTGTGCACAAATTACCTAAATTGATTAGAATGCCTTGTTATTGGTCTAAAATTTGACTGGATTGGAATTAGAAAGTGACATTAGCTGCATTAGAACCGTATTCCCATTTAGGACATTACCAACAACAAATAATAAAGGCATGAGTCTCGTGAAAAATATTTGATAGGAAAGAGTAGTCAAGAGCATGCAGGTGCAAATTTGGCATTTTGACTTGAAATGAACTAATCAAAGTTAGCTGGCCCATAAATTGCATTGCCCCATTGAGGGATACCCTGGCCAAAATCGGCACCTGAAAATATCAGTTTCACATCATTTTGCACTTTTTAGTTTTTTGGGCCAAATTGTGAATTTTAGATAGAAACTAACCAAAATCTTGACTGGAGGTTATTGATGGCTAGTTTTAAGTGTCTACATTCTAAATGTAACAAGTGGTGATTAGGGTCTTACATATGTACAAGTAATTTTGGAAAAAAATATGACATGTGGTTATAACAATTGTAAAAGTCTAATAACATGCATGAAGGACAAAAAATTGTTTATAAATAGAAAATATACACAAAACCAAATTTTCACAAGAAACAATGCTCCAAACACATCAACTCTAAGTTTTATAAACTGACTATAGAAACACCCATGTTTTAATTTATAAAAAGATGGATAAATTTTTATAACTATTAGAATATATTCTCTAATTTATAATTATTGATTTTAAGCTATATGCATTTTTTTAATTTGAATAAATCTAAAAAAAATTCACCATTCCAAAGTGAAATTATCTACAAAAAAAATGTCTTACAATAATTATCAATAAACTAGCTTGACAATCATCTTGCTAAATAAAGTTGTGATGAAATTTATTTTATTTTAATATTGATAATTTAAAGCTATATTTAATTGGTTACAACTTTTAGTTTGAATAAAATATATTTCTTTATATTTTATTTACGTTTATTCCAAATTGACTTTGCGAACTAGGAGATAAGGGGATTTTCCCCTTGTAATTGTCTCTCAAAATTGATCAAAAATGATGATTCCCAATGGGAATAAAACCATATGATTACTGATTTCATATTTTTCATCAAAAAATAATTATTTTTAAGTCACATATTTTGAATATTTTCAATTTATGTATTTATTGTACACCTTATCTGAAATGACTTTGAAGGCAAAAAAGGGTAATTGGAATTTTTTGCCTGCAATCGTCATTTGTAAATGTGAAACAAAGTAAGTTAATGTCATGATATTGTTTCATTATAAATAAAGTTTACACATTCCACAACCTAATAATTTTTTTTAAGTTTTTGTTTTAACAAATTCCTAGCTTATATACTTATTTTCCTTCGATTCTAAAAGGAGTTTTTAATCTTGTTAGGAAGAAATTATACTAAATTGCTTCACTCACTTTTTTTTATGAATTTATTTTCCAGAAATTTTATTGCCTTATTATATAAAACATCTAAATTATATTTTTGGAACTAAATTTAATAAAACAATTAATAAATTCAAACCTCAATTTACTAGCAAGTTTTTAGGAATTTAATCACTAGGTGACTTAATAGAGGAGGTCAAATCTTAATTAATTTAATAAACTAATAAAAAAATAAGATAAAGTTCATACTTAACTTAAGTGGGTGTGAGTCAAATCCACTCTATTTGATTATGTGAAAATGTACCACTAGATCTAAGGTTTCAAAAGACTCCCTAATCTACTTTATGGCAAGATAAAAGTCAAACCATTTTGTTTAATTTTCATTTTCTCTCTTTCCCTTTTTTCTGGAGGTTTTAGAGAAAATTTTGGGAGAAGAATTAAGGATAAAGTCAAAATGTTTATTGGTCCATTTTAATTTAAGTGTATATACTCATTGAATATATTAAATATTTAATATATGTATTCTCCTTTAATCTCATTCATGCATTCATCAACAACAAGAGAAATATTTAATCCAACCCTAATAGGGTATTTGTATATACCTGCATTTTATCAAATTGTGTGTGTGTGTGTGTGTGTGTGTGTGTGTGTGGTGTTATGGTTATAAAAAAACATGGTAATTATAAGCCATAACCTAAGGGCCATGGTGGCATATAACAAATGAGGATGGATCATGATGGACTGGCTAGACTAAGCCCTTCCCAATCTTTTCAATGAAATGGGATTTGGGTCAACTTGACTGCCACTCTAGCCCATTGATTTTTATTCTATTTTTGATGTGGAGTCCAAACATATATAGGCCATAATTTTTTATCCATAACTCTGTTTGATCTCTCATTTACATAGAATTAGTAATCTTGAAAATTTATATTTATCCATAAGTTGTCACATCCACTGAGGGACATTTTTAAAACTTTTCAAAGACCATACGTAACCATCTAAGGGTTTGAAAATGTATTTGAATATTTTTCTAGGATTTTTATATTTTTATAATTAATGTAGTTTTGTAAATAGACATGAATTTTAGATCGAATTCATCCATCAGGTTAATTCTATTGTTTAGGAGATATGTGGTTATTGTGATGGATGATTAAACTTACTAAAAATAGTAGTTCACATTTTTATTATTTTTTAGATTTTTAAATTTTGAATGTCAATTTCTAATTCTAAGTTGAGGTTTATTTCATACACATTTATGTAATTAATTCCTTTATTTAATACAAAATCAATACAATTTATTATTTTAGAAGTTTTATGTATTATGTATATTGGGTTTTTTCACTGTGATAGTATTTGGGTTCATTATTTGGTATTAGATAAAGTTCAAATATTAGAGTTATAAAATATGGTGAGATGATGAGGGAGAATTACTTAGATGAATATGACTATGTAATAACTACAAAGACAAGTACAATAATTAACTGTAATTGTTGCAAATTAAAAAAAAAAGGAGAAAAGAAGATGAAGAAGAGGAAGACACATATCATGAAGAATAAATTTTTCAAGAGGAGGAATAATACGAACATCTACCATCAATGGAATAGATTATGGTTAGAGATTAGAGGTAAGGAATAAAATAATCAAGGTTGACATTAAAAATTATGGATGAAGCTTGAAACCAAAGGAGTTGATAGACTAAAAGAATAACATGGAGAAGCTTTTTGAGTGCAAAACTTGATGGAAGATAAGAAAGTAAAATTTGTATATACGAAATTAAAGGGTCATGCAAAGATTTGGTGGGAAAAATTGAAGAAGGAGAGACAAAGAAAAGTTAAAGAGAAGGTCAATACATGGAGTAAGATGGAGAATAATCTGAGGGAGATATTTCTTTCTATGGATCATTCACAAACCCTATTTAGAATATTCTAAAATTTTAGGAAAAATGATCACAATATACAAGAGTATATAGATGAATTTTACAATATTTATATATGATTGAATCATGATGAAATATAATAATATATGGATGTAAGGTATGTAAATGTTTTGAAGTTTTCTAGTCAATAAAAATTGAGCATGCATAGAATACTTTATATGGAGGAGGCTTATCAATTAGCTTTGATTGTAGAAGAAAAATAAAATAGATAGAATTTTACAAGAAAATCTATTGGTATAAGAAGAGAAAAATCCACTATATTAAGGGGATGAGGTGGGTTTAATACCATTAGAGGTGGGTTTAATCCCATTAGAAGATAATCATCACATGGTATAAAAAGGTAAAAATATAATAGACAAAGATTTCAATATAAATAAAGAAGAAAAGGATTTCAGAGAGGACAAGGCTATGTTGGTGCTAGAGGATGGTTTTAAAATCAATGCATGTCTTATGTTTATTATAGATTCATATATTTTTTGAGTTTTGACATTATCAAGAATAATAAAGGATTCAAGAGGATCAACAAAAAGTGAATCTAGTTAAGGTTGAGAAAGAAGAGAAAAATACTAAAGTTGTAGTAGTAGATATTGGATAAAATATCATGCTGACAAGAAAAATGATTTCTCTATGGAAATAATAGGTGCATAATAAGGAAGGTGTTGATGCATAGCTATGATTTTTTCTTGAATAAGGTGTAGTTCACGAGGTAAGATATGCAAAGTAATTATATATGCTAGTAGTTGTGAAAATATGGTTTCTAAGAACATGATTGAGAGCTAGGTTTTAATTGTGAAAAAAATCCTAATCATTAAAAAATTTCATGGTTTTAGATTTAGGAAATGAAGTTACAATATATAAAAGGTGATTAGTCAAGTTTTCTATTGAAAAACTTACAAGGATGAAATATGGTGTGATTTTATACTTTTTGGAAAGGTGTTATGAAGGTAGTTTTATTACCTATTAAATAATAAGGGAAGATATGAAGATGCCAAGTTGTTATTATGCATTAGTACCAAATAAAGAAGAAACGAAAGTGATATAAATACTAGTATAATAAGCAAAAGTGTTGAAAGAATATGAAGATGTTATAAATAATGAGTTAACAAATGGTTTACCATCAAACATAGACATTAAAAATCATATTTATATGATTCTAGGATCAACTCTACATAAATTAAGCATCTTATAAGATGAGTCCAATGAAACATGCAAAATTGAATAAATAGGTAACTAAATTGGTAAGAAAGGGGTATTAAGAGAGAGCATGAGTCCATGTTCAACATAAACATTGGTAACTTCAAGTAAATATGGAGGGTGGAGTATGTCTATGGATACTAGAGTAATAAATAAAACTATCATCAAATATAGATTTCATATACCTCATTTAGATGATATGATGGATGTGCTTCTAAGAGTAAAATATTTTATCAAGATTGATCTAAGGAATGGATAATATCATATTAATATTTGTGAAGAAAATGAGTGGAAAACCATATTCAAGACTAGGGATGGCTTATATGAGTGGATGATGATACCATTTAGATTATCCAATGCACCCAACACATTTATGAGGGTGATGAATATTACGATACGATATTACATTGGTAAGTTTGTGGTTGTTTAGTTTGATGATATTTTCATATTTAGTAAGAGTAAATAAGACTAGTTAATGAATTTGAGAATGGTATTAGAGTTGTTAAGGAAGGAGAATCTCTATGCAAATTTAAAGAAGTGTAGGTTTATGTAGAATAATTTGGTATTTTTGGGGTTCAAAGTTTTGGTAGATGGTGTAAGAATAGATGAATAAAAGGTAAATGTAGTTGTGGAGTGGATTATTTCATAGAGAAGAATATAAATAATAGGTTTCCATGATTTAGAATTTTTTTTATAGAAAGTTAGTTAATAATTTTATTAGCCTTGTTGCACCAATAATAGATTGCATGAAAGGGAAAAAAAATTCATGGACAAGAGTAGCAACAAATAAATTTGAGTTGTTGAATAAAAATATTGCAAATTCTGTTATAGCATTACCAAATTTTATCAAAATGTTTGAGGTTGATTATGATGCTTCACATGTGGGAATTGATGTTGTATTGAGTCAAGAATGAAATCCAATATCATATTTTAGTGACAAATTGAATTATTTAAGAAATAAGTACTCTACATATCATGTTGAATTTTATGCCATTGCACAAGAATTATGACATTGGATGCATTACCTAGTGCCTAAGGAGTTTATCCTATTTACAAATGATGAGACTTTGAAGTATGTGAACATTAAAAATAAGTTAAAAAGTAGGAATGCAAAGTGGGTGTATTTATTACAAGGCTATGATTTTGTATTGAAACATAAACCAGAATAGTAGAATCATGTAGTTGATGCATTGAGAAGATGAGTGAGTTTGTTAGTTACTATGGTGAGTGAAGTAGTTGGATTTCAAGTTATTAATGAATTATATGATACTGATCTATATTTTAAAAAGATAGTTGAGAAATGAAACAATATATTAATAGGTGAAATAATTAATTTTTATGATGAGTATCTTATCATTATGGTTATCACTTCAAGGGGGAATAATTATGTATTCTAGTTGGGTCTATAAGAGTTAATATTATAAGAGAGTTGCACAATGGTGGTTTGGCTAGACATTTTGGTAAGACAAAAACAATAGCTTTCATGGAGGATAAGTATTTTTGGATAAATATTAAGAGAGATATGACAAGATATGTTTCAAGATGTATGAAATGTTAGGTGGCTAAAGGATATTGAGAGGATCCTTCCTGAACAAGTTAGCAGATAATTACAAATACACAAAATAAACTATGAAAATTAAAAATATATTAATTTGAATAAGCATAACTAAATTATAATGGATGAATTGTATAATCTTTAGCCTCTTCGAGGGGGCAACCTCCTTTGATCAAGCTCAATACAATAAATTTATGGATTCCTTCATTGGCCTCAAGACTTACTTATATACTAAGTCTAATCTAAGCAACTACTACTTTCCATAAATGTGGGATAAAATAAAATGTGTATTGGATGACTTAAAAAGCATATGCATCCAAAGAAACTATTATAATAACAAATTAAAGAGAAGGGGTAGCATGTGTTCTTAACATCCCTTCCCTCTTAGAAACATCTTTGTCCTGAAAGATTCAAATGTAGGGATTGGTGCTAAATCTAAAATAGTGGTTCCCATATGGCATCCTCTGGTTGCATTCCATGCCACTAAATTAAAACATCTATGATGGAGTGGGAGTGAAGTTTTCATGTGCACCTATCCATGATTTCCTATAGATCAAAAAGGATGGATCCATCATTATCAACCTTTGGTAAAATAGTCTACACTATGATGTTTATGCCAAGAACATTTTTCAAATAAGAGACATGAAATACTGGGTGAACTCAGTAAGAAGGTGGGAGCTCTAAATTATAAATAATCAATCCAATCTTCTAGAGAACCTTATAGGGCACATAGAACTTGGGAGACACCTTATGATGCCCTATGAGTTTTAGGAAGGATTGCTTGTATGGCTAAAGCAAAGAAAAACCATATCACCTACTTGGAAAGTGCACTTAGAATGGTGTTGATCAGCGTATTGTTTCATTTGATTTTGTGCCATATAAATATTATCTCGTAGGTTACTAAAGATCTGATCCTAAGTTTGGATAATCATGTCGGCCACTTGAATTGATTAACTATTGGGGGTATATGGAAGGAACACTAGTGGTGTTTGACCATAGACTACTTTATATGGAGTCATTTAAGCTAAAGTGTTGTAGGAGGAATTGTATCACCATTCGGTGAGGGGAAGCCATTTTTCCCACTGATGTTACTATTCTAATGTGAAGCAACAAAGGAAAGTTTCTAAACATTTACTAATAATTTTAGTTTGGCCATCTATTTGTGGATGATACCTAGAACTCATCTTCATTTGGGTGCCAATGCATCAAAATAGTTCTACCCAAAAATATCTACTAAAGGTTACATCATGATCTAAGATAATAGATGAAGGAATGTCATAAAGATGAAAAATAGAGTCCAAGAAAATTTATGTGACTGTGTAGGTAGTATAGGGATGGATGAGAGAACAAAAATGACTATATTTGGAGATCTGATAAACTACAACCAAGATCATTATTTTCACTATAAATTTAAGGATACCCTCAATAAAATCTATATAAATATCTATCCAAATCCTGGTGGGGATGGGCAAGGGTTTGAGCAACCTAGGGATGAGTGTGGTTTCACCCATGTGGCATTGGTATGTATCACATTTAACCACCATCTATTGAATCACATTTTTCATTCCCTTCCAAGAGAATCTGCATCATGCCCACTCATAAGTTTTAAAAAATATTCAATTATCTATAGATGGAGAAGCACAGAGTTCATAGAATATAGCCTGCTAAAGATCTATGCGCTAGGGAAGCACCAAATGACCCTTGTATCACAGAGAAACACCATCCCAAGAATAATGTAGTATATCAAAGGGGTTAGTGGACAACTATCAAATGATTTGAGATAATGAGTAGCCATTGACATATGCTTGATGTATAATGTCTAAACAATTTGGAGTAGGCATGGAAATAGATAAAAGGGAAGCTTGGTCTACAAATGTGTGAGACAGAGCATCAACCACAATATTATCCTTACCCTTCTTATAAGTGATCTCATAGTCATAACCCATGAGTTTGTTGACCCATTTCTATTCTGATGGGGTGGAGACCTATTGTTCCAAGAAATATTTTAGACTCTGGTGATAAATTTTGATACAAAAATGATTCCCTAGTAGGTATGGTTGCCACTTTTGTACTACATGTAAAATGGTGATCATTTACTTGTCATAAGTAGAGAGTGCTAAATTCTTTCCAAAAAGAGATTTATTGTTGAATGTAATGGGGCATCCTTCTTGGAGGTGAATAACACCAAGTCTATTGCCACAATAATCACTCTCGATAGTGAAGGTCATGGTAAAATATGACATAGCTAGAATAGGTGTAATACACATAGCTTGTTTTAATTCTTCAAACACACACTTAGCAGATTATGTCCATGTAAAAGAATCATTTTTCAACATATCTATCAGCAGAGCTAAAATCTTCTTGTAATGTTTGGAAAACTTGTGATAGTATTGAGTCATCCCTGAAAAACCATAGAGGCTTTTGAGTGTCTGAGGGTGAGGCCAATTTGTCATGGCAACTATTTTTTTAGGATCCACTTGAACCTCTTGGGCTGAAATAATATACACGACATACTCCACTTCATCTTAGACAAAAGTGCATGTGGACTATTTTGCACAAAGATGATGGTTAGAGAGAAGTTGTAATGTAAGCTTCACATGTTGGATATGCTCAGACCATGTTTTACTATAGATGAGGATGTCATCGAAGAAGACCATAATGAATTTTTCTAGGTAAGGCCAAAATATTTTATTCATCAATGCCTATAATGTTTAATGAATGTTAGTGAGGCCAAAGGGCATGACCATAAACTCATAGTGGCCATCATGTGTGTGAAAATATATCTTGGGGATATCATCCTCATGAAGTTAGATCTGATGATATCCAAAGTAGACATCCAACTTGGAAAAAAAATGATCGCCATGAAGCTCATCAATAACAGGGATCAAGAACTTATCTTTTATTGTGATGTGATTAAGCACATAGAATTCAATGCAAATATGTCATGACTCATCTTTTTTCTAAATAGTGAAAACTAGGGAAGAATATGGGCTGGTACTGGGGTGAATAATGTCTTGTTTTAGTAAGTATAGAATGAGAATCTCAATATTTGTCTTTGATGAAATGGGTAGTAGTAGGGCCTGATGTTGGGAGGAATGCTTCGAAGAAGGAGTTGAATATGGTAGTACTCTAGCCATGAAGGTGGAAATCCCACTGGTTTGGCAAAGACATGTGTATATCTATGCAAAATGGTTTGTACATCAGAAGGGGGAGTGGAGACCATTGATGGCTATATTTGAATGGAATGGAGCTAGGCAATGATGCCATGTGAATTTTTTTTAAAAATATTTTTAATGCAATGTGAATTGATGATGCTAAGAGACTTCGGTTGTAAGCCTTTCAATGTGTGTTTTTACCCATTGTCTAAAAACTACATCCAAAGTTTAGCAAAATCCCATAAGATGGCTCCAAGTGTGTGTAAGCATTGAGCTCCCAAAACCACATCACATCTACCTAAGGGAAAGACAAACATGTTAGAGCATAAGTTATAATCTCCAATAGAGATACACACATTATGACACTTCCCTTTACAAGGTAATGTGCCCCCATTGGCAATCATGACTTCAAATTTGGAGCAAAGATAGTCAAAACAATTAGCCTATTTAGTGATCCAAGGGTTAATGAAGTTATGAGTGCTACCAGAATCAATGAGTATTGTGAGAGGGAACTTATTGAATTAACCCCTAACATACATGGTTTTTGGGGTGGTGATTTTTTCTAAGGCATGAAGAGAGATCTCTAGTTTCTCTTCCTAAGAAGTAGGTTCAACAATTAGTTGAGCTTCTTCTAGATCATCTATTGTATCCTAAACATCTTCCCAATCTTTAGTTTCAGTTTGAGAGTACACATCCAATAGGTAGAGCTTTTTCTTAACACATCGATGTCCCTGAGTGAATTTGTCATAATAATAATAACATAGCCATTTTTCTCTACATGCTTGCATCTCTGCTTCAGTTAGATGTTTGATAAGAATGGTTCTGGGGGATGGCATTATTTGAGATCATTATGGAGTTGTATTTCTAAATAGAGAAAAATTGGATTTGAATCACTGCTAAGTTGTGATCTTGTCCTTTGCTAATTTAGCCAACCCTAGGGCTTCCATCATTGTGTTGGGGCAAAAAAATTTGACCTCAGATTGAATTGAATTCTTTAGTCCATTGACAAAGTAACTCCTAAAGAATTCATCAGACAATCCCTCTGTGTGATTGGCTAGTTTTTCAAATTTTGTTTGATATTCTCTCATGGTTCTTATTTGGTGAAGTTTAGTGAGTACTCCCATGAAGTCATCAAAATCACTAAGGCCAAACTGTTGCAAAATGAGGGTACAAAAATTGATCCATCTTGGCTCATGATGAACCTTGGTATATTTAGTTTAAGATTATGCTGATCATACATCAAAATATATTACATATCAAAGTGAATAATAGTACTGGTTATAGATTAAATTTGATGATTTTATTATAAAATTTATTTTGACTACGGTTATTTAATCAGTATTACCTTTTATATACTATTAAAATTTTAGTAAAAAGTAATATTAAAATAGAATTTTATCCCATAATATAATCTCAATGATTTTATATGATTACAAAATATAAATATAACCATACCATCATCAAATTTAATCTTTTTTACTAATGATTACTCACTAGTTTGTACATAATAATGATGATGTAGTGACTGTAGATGTTTCTTAATCAAAGATGTAGTCCTTTATACTTTCGCTTATGTTATTGTAATTTATTTTTATTCTATCGACGTTTGGTGTTTGCTAAGAATTGATGTTTAGCGTGTTTTTAAAGCTAATTTTATTAATACACCAACCATATTTACAGTTTCTAAATAAATTATAGATTTTAAAACTAAATAAATTTATCTCTATGTAAGTAATGGTCATTGCTAATTAAAGTAACGATTAAATTTATTAAAGTTTAAATTTTTGGAAATTTATAAATTCTTTTTAAAATAAGTAATGGTCTTCTTACTATAATGAACAGATAAAAATGTTTAATTTTGCATGTAATTGTTTGAAAATTCATGGAAAAACCAAGAACTACATGTGATTCATTTTTAATATTTTAATATTTTTATTTGTAATATTTTTCAGGTTTTGTATGTTTATATTTATTTTAATTAAAAAAAATGTAAGGTTTTGTGTTTTTATTTTTATGAATGGAAGTTTTTATTATAATTTATTGCATCATTCACAAACATTTTAATTATTTTAATATTTTTCTTGTTTGCATGTATGAAATCAAATTAATTATTTAAATATTAAAATTTTAACATTTTAGATAATATATATTTAATTAAATATTAGTTATCTTATTTTATATCTTTCAAATTAAATTAAATCAAGTTATTTCAATATTTTAGGTAATACTTTTGATTTTTTTTTTTAAAAAAATATATAATTTATAATATGCATATTTTCTAAATATATATGGTTTAATACTAAAAAGAATATATATATATATATATATATATATATATATATATATATATGTATATGTATGTATATGTATATATGTATATGTACATATATATGTATATGTATTTATGTATATGTACATATATATACATATGTACACATATACATACATATATACACATATTAATTATTTTAATATTTTTCTTGTTTGTATGTATGAAATCAAATTAATTATTTAAATATTAAAATTTTAACATTTTAGATAATATATATTTAATTAAATATTAGTTATCTTATTTTATATCTTTCAAATTAAATTAAATCAAGTTATTTTAATATTTTAGGTAATACTTTTGATTTTTTTTTTTTAAAAAATATATAATTTATAATATGCATATTTTCTAAATATATATGGTTTAATACTAAAAAGAATATATATATATATATATATATGTATGTATATGTATATATGTATATGTACATATATATGTATATGTATATATGTATATGTACATATATATACATATGTACACATATACATACATATATACACATATACATACATATATATATATATATATATACATACATATATATATATATATACATACATACATATATATATATATATATACATACATATATACATACATATATATATACATACATATATATAAACATATACATACATATATATAAACATATACATATATATATATACATATACATATACATATATATATATATATACATATACATATACATGCATACATATATATATATATATATATATATATATATATATATATATATATATATATATATATATATATATATATATACATATACATATACATATATATATACATATACATATACATATACATATACATATATATATACATATACATATACATACATGTGTGTGTGTGTGTGTGTCTGTTTTTTTTGTTTAAGTTTTTAGTTTTATGGATTAAAAAAATAGAAATTTTTTTAATTATTTTTAAAAATTTAAATATAAATTAATATAGTAAAAAAAGATAAGGCAAAATATGTGTTCATCTAATAATATATAGATAAAAATAGGATGTATAAAGATAATATAAAACATTTTGGTATAGTTTTGTGTAGGTGCAAAGTTAATAACTAATAAGACAGGAAATAAAAGGAGTAAATAAAATAAGAGGAAAAGAAAGTTCATTGTTGAAGATGAAAAAAAAAAAATTGATTAAAATGGGAACTATATAAGAAGGAGAAATGGAGGTTGCAAGTATGATTGTTGATATGGAAACTGATCAAAATTTCCACATGATTGAGGAAGCCTCTAAATTTGGTATGTGTAATTTTAAAAAAACTTCACGAATTTTTTACATGATTAAGCCATATGACTTAATAATATATTTTATTGTAAAAATGGGACTAGAAATTTACATTTGATGTCATTCAATAAATAATTTTTTTTATAGTTATTAAAGAAGATTGAACAAGATATATAAGAAAGGTCTATCAATATCAATGTGACTTATGACCATAAATATGTCCTATATCATGAAACACATGCAAAAATTATTAAGAAAGTGTGGAAATGACTTCCTAAGAAAAATGTGAAACATAAATCAATATGGATATTGGAAAATTAGAAAAAATATGCAAAAAATATGAGGCAGCTTTAAAGGACAATTTGTAGATATTATAATTGTATATTTATGATCCAATTTAATGGTTTGAATGAAATTGTTTGTTCTCAATTTTTGGTTTCTATTATAAATCGTGATGGAATGCAAAATTATCTAGAGGTATTGGAAATGTATTTTAAATACAACAAGATACAAACCCTTGGAGAAGAATTAGTGGGAAATATGTTTGGGGGGTTGGATTCAATGGGTAAAAGCACTCTCTCAAATGATAATAAAATTTCATGTAGAGTGATGTTGAGCTCAACTTTAAGTGAATAAACATCAAAATTTTGACATGACAACACTATCTCCAATGTGTTAGGTATTTATAGAAAGATAACTGCTAGATATGCAAAGAGGATAAAGGTCCTAGATGATAATAGTGTAGAAGGCAATTGCTAACTATTGATCAATAATCCTCATTTTGATAAGATTGAGGAGGGTGTTTGAAGGTTACTTTTTGATTTTTGGAATTGCAATACATAAGATTCTTCAAATGTTAGGGATGTTGTTAAGCATAATATTTCTCCTAAATAGTATAAAGAGCATGCTAAACATTGGATTGATATAACACAATGTGAAAAATATGTAAAATTTTATGTAAAAATTTTGTATGTTAAGATTGGGAAGTAAATGATTGAGATTTTGAAACCTTAGTATTTGAATCAAAGTGTGGTTGCTAAAATGTGCCCCATAAACATATCAATGCCTTTATAGTATATATTATTTATGAAGAGTGAAATTGTGATGTGATTGGTCACATTCTCTGAATGAAATGCATTTGTGAAACACGTGCAAATTTTATTTAATTTCTAATAAGAAACAAATATACCAACACAATTCAGACTGTGAATTATAAGTGATAAGTTCTAATTTATGTATAACTATATATTTATGTAAATTTTAATTATTTGTATAGTATGCATTTAACATTTACATGGATGTGGTTTTACATGTATGCTAAAATAAAAATATTATTTCAAATAATTTGGACTTATACCCACTAAAGTGGAGTGGAGAAATGTTTTTCCAAAAATAATTTTTCTATATTCTAAATAAATTGGACTATTTCAAACCATTTAGGCATAGATAATTTTGAGTTTTGAATAAATTGGACTATTTTGATGAAATTTAGAATTATACCCACTAAAGTGGAGTGGAGAAAATTTTCACCAAAAATAATTTTTCTATATTGCAAATAAATGGGACTATTTCAAACCATTTGGGCACAACCATTTCAGATAAATTGGACTATTACAAATAATTTAGACTTATACCCACTAAAATGGAGTGAATAAAATTTTCTTCAAAAATAATTTTTTTATATTCAAAATCAATTGGACTATTTCCAACCATTTGGAAACATAACATTTCTAGTAAATTGTACTTTTTTGAATAATTTGGATTTATACCCATCTAAAGCAGAGTGGAAAAAAAATTTCTCCATATTACAAATAAATTGTACTATTTCAAACCATTTGGGCATAAATCATTTCAAATAAATTAGACTATTTTGAATAATTTGAACTTATACCCACTAAAGTGTAGTGGAAAAAAATTCTCCAAGAAAACATTTTTAATGTTCCAAAAAATAAGTTGTTTCAAACCATTTAAGCACATATCATTTCATATAAATTGGACTATTTCAAATAACTTAGACTTATACCCACTAAATTGGATTTAAGAAAATATTCTCTAAGAAGAATTTTTCTATATTCCTGAAAAATTGAACTATTTCAAACTATTTGGGCACAGATCAAAATTTGACTATTTTGAATATTTTAGCCTTATTCTATATTACAAATAAATTGGACTATTCCAAACTATTTAGATGAATATGGCATTATTAAAATAGTCTAAGGATATGGTTCATATTTTAATATTTTAATATTTAGACATGACTACAATAAGACATTTGTACCTATAGTAAGGCTAGAAACAATAAGGACAATCATAGCCATTACTGATCAACACATGTGGAAGGTGCATCAAATGGATGTCAAGTCAACCTTCTTGAATGGAGTGCTAGAAGAAGAGGTTTACGTGGGATAGATACCTAGGAATGACATTATTAGTTATGGGAACAAGGTAGATAGGCTAAAAAAGGCATTAATATATGGGCTCAAGTACAACCCAAGACCATTGTATAGCCAATAGACTCTTACTTGTTGAGTAACAACTTTAGTAAAAGTGATAGTGATCCCACACTCTACATCAAAATGAGCAAAGGTGATATTTTGATTGTATTTTTGTATGTTAATGATGTAATAGTCACTAGAAATGAAAATAAGTTAATAGAAGAGTTCAAAAAAGCCACGAAGAAAGAGTTTGAATAACTGATTTATGCTTTATGAAGTACTTTCTTGGGATGAAAGTCAAAAAAATGGATAGTTGCATATTCATATGTCAATCTAAGTATGCAAAGGATATTTTAGAGAGTTTTAGGATGTTGGAAAACAAGATGTTATCTACACCAACTAAAACAAGCTTGAAGTTTTATGAGGATGATTGTAGCAGTAATATAGACCCCACACAATATAAGATCTTAGTGGAAAGTTTAATGTATCTGACTGCAACTAGGCCAAATAACATGCATGCAGTCAGTCTCATATCTAGATCCATGGAGATTTCAAAGGAGAGATATTTGCAATTAGGCAAGATGATATTAAGGTATGTGAATAGAATAAAATATTATGGAGTTTTATATGCATCAATAGATGAGTTTTAGCTAGTGGGTTACATAGATAGTGATTGGGTTGGTAACCTTGATGATTGAAAGATCACTTTAGGGTATACATTTTATCTTGGGTCAAGATCCATATCATGGAATTCAAATAAGAAACCTATAATTTCATTTTTTATAGCTAAAGTAAAGTACATAGAATCTAATGCAGTGGCATGCCAAACTATATGGTTAAGAAGTATAGTTATAAATTTACATAAAGAGCATCAAGGAGCTTCTATGGTCTATTGTGATAATATATCCTCCATAACATTATTAAATAACCCCATATTTCATGGTAGGATCAAGCACATTAAAATAAGTATCACTTCATTCGAGAGTTACTTAAGAAATGTGTGATAGAGCCTAGTTTTTATAAGTCAGATCATCAACTAGTTGATATTTTTATTAAGTCATTATCAAAAGATATTTTTATTCACTTAATAAGAAGGTTAGGGGTAATTAATTTAGAATCATTAAGCCTATAAGTTTTTATCTTAGCTCCATACTTTAATAAGCTAGCTTCAGTCTCCAACGGGCTAGCTCAAAACTCTAATAACCAAGATTTGGACTCAAATAGCCCAACTCTGGCCACTAACAAGATAGCTCTAGAATCTAATAAGATAGATCTAAAGTTCAATAGACTGGATATAAACTTTAATAGGGTAGCTATATACTTCAATAGTCCATCTACAAACTTCAATAGTCCAGCTATGGACTTCGATAGTCCATATAACAACTTCAATAAGAAAGTTTTAGAATTGAATAGAAGAGATACATAAGCATATGGATAGGTGAAGAGAAGTTACAAGGATGTTTTAGTGGTTGAAAGATATTCATCAGATCATTCTAAGAAGGTCAGGGATAAGGGGGAGTGTTAAATATGATATCCCTACCCCTATTTTCAACTACTAAGTCATATATAAACCTCCACATCAAGACCATTTGAATGAATTAAATGCACATGTTTAAATTTCAATTGTGTGGACCATTTGGAGTTTTGTGATCAAATAATGTTGTAGTTGAGAACCCCAAGAGTAAATACAAAAAGGGAAGAAGTGGCAAAAAAATAAAGCAATAACTTGTAGATTTTTGATGTAGTAGTAGTCAAAGGAAGAGTAAAGCATAGACCTTGGAGAAGAAAGTGAAAGGTAGAAGAAAAAGATAACATCAAATGAGAACAACACAACAACATACTTTGGATAGAAGGAAAGCACAAATAAGAAGAATAAATTCAATAAATAGAGTAGTATATAGGAATGCTTGCTGAAATTAGTCAAAGGAAAATAAGGAAAAAATCTTAGTTTGTAATAGTTTTTGTTACAACTGTAGTTGTGTAATTTTATGCTTTGTAGTCAGTTATTAATAGTAATTTTAAAGTTAATTGACTATAATAAGTTTTATATTTTTATATACAACTATGCCTCCCATATTTTCTCTATTTTAAGCATGTTGTAAGTGCAAATTTATGCATATATTGGTAGCTATGAGACTAGTCTAGAACTCCATTATTTTTGTATTATAAACTACCTATTTTCCCTTCTAGGCCTATATTTTATTTTCTACTAATAAGTATTAATAAAATAAAATTCATAAATTTTAAATAAATTGGATTAAATTTGAGATATTTTAGATTTGATTTGTATGAAATTGATGATAATGTTGTTAAGATTTCAATTTACAATCAATAAATACACTTAAAAACTCATATGATGAAGTTACATCCTTCTAAATAATATTTCACAACTGATGGCATGGATTTTTTGGTTTTTCCTAATAATGTGATGATAGACATCATTTTTATTCTCCAATATTTTTAATCTTTTTGACTTCCATTTCCATTATATCTACTTGTCGTAACTTAACTCATTCACAATTTTTTATTTATAGCACATTTTCATGTATTGTAATCATTAAACACCATGTTGGCAATTGAAAAAAATCTTCAAATGTCCATTTTAAAATAAATTCATCTAATCTATTTATATTTATATTTAAGGGCTTAGAATATTTTTCCTCCAAACAAACATAAAATTTGATCTTATGTAATCCATGGATTTAAGGAGTAGCCTCGAATAATTGTCCTCTATCATTGACCAAAGGCTAACATGAGTAAAAGATGGTAGTTCCACCTTAAAATTTTCTTTGGAATGATCTCAAATATAATATGACATATTTCCTATTATATAATATTTTTGTCTTCCCATAACATTCATTTGCATAGCTTTTATTTTGTGCACAACAAATAATAAGTCATCCAACCCCAAAATAAATAGTTTTTTAGAAGTCAATTTTAGCTCCTCCTTTGAAATGTCTTCAATTTGTTAAAAATAAAAAAAGAAAACATTTATTAAAAATATTATATTATAATAAATATAACATTTAAATTTTTTAATAATTTTTTTTACATGTTAGATTGATCATTGATGCACTTTTGATTTGCATTTTATATTGTAACATATAACCATATTGCATTTGAATCATTTGATGCATTTTTAATTTGCATTTACTTAAATCTTATAAATATTCATATAAACATATACAAAAATATATACATGCTCAATTACATGTAACTATACTTATTATAAATGGATCTCCAATTTCTATTACTAGTTTTGTAACATACATGTGCATATACATGTTTATAATAAATCCTCATAACTTGACCATAATGGACACTTCTTATTCATTTGTTAAAATAAACGTAACTCATCATATTCTAAAGAAAAAAATTCAATCACTTCTGCAATCTATATATGCCATTTAACATATGCACACATGCACACATATATTCCATAAGACACACACACACACACACACACACACACACACACACACACACACACACACACACACACACACACATTTATATGACATTTTTAACCAAAGTGGCTTTGAAATAAAGATCATTTATACTTTGAAGACAATTTATTTCCTTCAAGACATAATATATCACATATTGAGCTATTTTAAACAAGGCAAATTCAATATTTAAACAACATTTAAATGGGTAAATACAATCACATTCAAGTTGACACAACAATAAAATCAAACCACACCTCCAAATCCCAAACTAATTCACTATATTTTATTATCTTCTACTCTCTCTTGTCGATAAAGAAAAAATTAATTTTAATATGTTTAAATAAATAAAAACAATTTATATATTTTGGTACATGAAATTGTTTAATTACAAATTCATTAAAAGGGTATTTTCACCTCTTTTTTTTTTGGCCTTTTGTAGTTTGTCTAGCTACACTCTTTCATTCAAACTTTTGTTCTTTATAACCTATAAGTATCATGTAATTTAGTAACTAAAAATTATCATCATCATTTGATTTTATATTTGTATTTTATAAAAGCATTTTTTTGTAGAGTTTTACCTTGACATGTTTTTTTCATGGAGGTTTCAAGATGCATAGCTATGTCTTAGGTTATTTTTTTTTAGACACAAAGTTATAGAGATATGTTATAAAATATTTTAATTGAGACAAATAGATGAAAAAAATATTTTTTAGTATTATAAATAGTTGATAAATAAAAAAATTAAATAATTGTAAAAATATGCATGATCTTATCTTAGCTTCTTCAAATTGTAATTTTCCATGTTTATTGATTTCATTTTTCATTATTATCATTTCTTCAATTTCATTCAATGATATATTTGTTACACACTGAAAGATTTATATACTGTTAGGTTTAAAAAATAAATCATACACACCAAAAGATTTTTAATATTTTTAATTTGAAAAATAATGCTTGATTAAAAAAATAATTGAAAATGTTATGCACCTAGTAGTGATAGATGTGGTTGTTATTGATTGGTTTACATGAATGTATCAAACATTTTTGAAAATAAACATTGAAATTTGTTTGTTCTTTAGTTAAAAAAAGAGGAAAAATAAATCAACAATTTACCATAGGGTTTCTAGGGTTTCTATGTGAAATTGAAGTAAGTCGGGTTCACCAAATGATTTAACAATTTTAGGAATATTGGAGTATTATTTCTAATTTAGTTAAAAGGTATGAGTAGTGAAATTAGAAAATAAATATAAAATAATTAAGCTAATAATTTATGTAAATTATATTTTAATTTTGACCTTTCTAAAAATAGTAATAAGATGGAGAAAATAAGACTTAGCTAGAAGCTAGTTGGTCCAACTGAGACAGGGTCTAATATTCATTGTGTATGATTGAGATACTATCATAAATTGAGATTTAACCTTAATTTTATAATTATACAAGATAAAAAAAATTGGATAGGAATGGCAACAATGTTTTAGTCCACCTTTATGACTATTATCCTGAGGGTTTGAGCTTTCTAGGTTTTATTTGCCAGATCTATGTGATCCTATCTGTGAAGTTTTGATAGTTGGAAGTCTATAGAGGTCTATGTAGAGAATATTTTCTATTCAAACCCTATAATTCATTGTGATTTGACCAATTTCTAGAAATATGGGGCGTTAGTGTGTGTAATATTAATTGAATGTGTATGTGCACCCCTTGTGTGAGCATGCTACCTACATACCAATACTCCAAAGAGGGATCAAGCCATATGTAGTTATCGCACTTGATGTGATTTGTATAATAGTGTGTATGAGAAGAAAAATTATAAACTAGATGTACTTGAGGTGTCTAGTAACTGGTTTAAGGATTTGAATAAGCTTGTGAGTATATTGGCTAGTTGTATGTAGAGAATATGAAATATTGCTTGAGTACTCTAGCTTGTATTCTTGCTTTCTTAGTGATATTTTCCAACCCTTTCCAAATGATATTTGAATGGGATTTTATAGGGATCTATTGGTTATGTATTAAATTTTCTCACATTAGGTTGACTAGGATAAGGATGGGGAACCAAAAGGAATTGACTATTGGGACTAAAATTGCACTTGGACAAGAGCATTGAAAGTGAATAGGAATGGAACTAACGTTATTATCTAAATGTGGCACTATTATGTTGAGTTGATGGTACCTATGGGGATGGATTAGTAAATTAAAAAGGGATCTAGCTCAGCTAGGGCCAATTTTAAAAGGCTACAGATGCTTGGGAATTAGTGAGAAGATGCCTATAAGGGTCATGAGAGTAAGAAAAAGTGACCTAAGGGTTGGGTGTCATTTTCCACACTCAAGTTACTAATTTTTGTATTTTATATGGCTACAAGTTGTGATATCAATGTTCTTACAATCTCATTCAATCCTCATACAAATCAACAAGGTATGGCTACAGGTGTGTTAACCTTAAATAACTCTACACATCTTCCAAATCAAAACTTTAGAAAGATTGTTCAAGGCACTCCAACTCCTTAGGTTCCAAGCACTTCCTTGACTATAATATTATAATATAAAGTAGGTATGAATTATTTAAACATTATATATTCATTTAAGAGTATTAAAAAATCCATTTCCCTTTGGGTTTTTCTTCATATGCATGGTAAAAAAAGAGCTCTTCCAAAAATAGTTATTTAATATTCCTACTAGTGTCCCTCCTAATCAAATTCATGGTCATGTTGATTTTAAAAATTCTCCTAACACTATTTTTGAACCATATAATATGGCTAATAAACCTCCACCATTCTATCTCACTCTCATAGTGGGTGGCAAACTGGTCCATAACTAAATAGTTGATAGTGGAGATTCTACTTTAGTCATACCCAAAGTGGTAGCTAATAAATTGGGCTTAAAGTATGAGCCTTATAGGAAAGGATTTCTCCAACTATATGGTACACCTACCAATATTATATGAATGATAAAAAAAACTTTAAGGTTTTCTTACATGATTATCCTGGTTTTCCTATCCTTTAAGATATAATTGTTGTTGACCTCCCAACTCACTTTGTAATCTATATATCAAGGGACTTTACAACCAAGATAGGTGGCTATCTCTTATCTTATTGGTCTTTATTAATTTTTAAAAAAATATATGGAACCAAAGTGATCATAAAGACTTAGCCTCTTGTAATGTTTCATACTGACCCCTACGTTGAGACAAGTTTGAATTTGAATTATGTTTTTCATGGAGAGAAGGATTCTATTGTAGATGATGGTACTTATTCCAATATTGAAGGAATTTATAATTTGTTTCTTGATGAATATGTTACTAATACTTATGATTCTAATCATTATGCATTTATGGAGGAAACTGATGTAGGATTATATTATATACATGAAGAAGGAATACCAACATTTCTACTTGCCAAAGAAAAAGGTGAAGATGATGATGATGAGATGTTGAAGATGTTTTTTGATGGTTCAAGAAGTATAGTTGGTGTAGGATCTAGTGTTATGATGTTCTACCCATCTAAACAATAGTATTATGCTTCATATATATCCCATTTGAGTTCTATATATCTATGCTAATGTTTAAAATATCCTAATCATATGTATAATGTTGGGCTAGTAATGGCTCATGTTTAGTCCAAATTTAGACCTGTTGGTCACACTAATTTGTCTGGACCAAACCTCAGACTTGTAATATTTTTTTTGAGTTTCTAAAATAATAAAAACCAATACATGGTTAAAAATAAATGAAAATAAATAGAGTTGTTGGAAGGTCTTTAAAGGAAATAAAATAAAATAGAAAATGTGGTGGGGGACCAACTAATATGTAATCTATTGGGCATATGGTGGATTTTTGAGCCCTTATTTTCCTAAAAATAGTTTTTAGATACTGACATAGTGGCATGGCTAGATTGAGGCCATTTGTCACTAGTTGGGAATATTTTCCAAAATGTAATAGAGTCATTAACCAATGTGGTATGTGACAAATCCAATATAGGCACTTCAATATTTATTTCTCTCCTCACTTTTTAGATATATTTATTTATATATACCCTATGATTACATACTAAACCCATTGAGTATGAAGGCTTAATTCATGGCCTTCAATGGGTGAGGAGAAAAGGAATCAAGAACTTACAAGTATATAGATATAGTGAATTGGTTGTTCATTGGGTTAGGAATGTGGTTTATACCAAAAACCCTTTGCTTAAGTCATATAATCATAGGGTATGGTATTTTATTTAATACTTAAATGCATTCAACATACAATGAATCTGAGAGGAGTAGAATAACCATGTTGATAGACTAGCTACCATATGAGCTTAATTTGATACTCCAACTACCATAAAAGAAGAGGGGAAGCAATAGCACATTAAGATCATTATAAAACCTTTTGTACCTGATAATGAAGTGTCTTGGCAAGTTTTTGATAGTGATAAACACATTGCATGCTTCTTTCAAAATGAGGTTGAGTTTTCCTTAAGGAATCAATGAAGACTCTAAGAATAGTTTTGTGATCAGATTGTGCAGCTAAAGACAAATAAGATACCTAAGGTTTTGGTGACCTTAGAAAGTTTCCTCAATTATAATGATCAAAATAATAAGGAAAAAATGAGTATGTTTATGAAAGAGAAGAACTATCAGAGAGTCTTTATCTTCAAAGATAAACTCCTCAAACTAGGTAAGGTATGTTCTACATTAGAGAAGTAGGCATTCATTGAGTTATGTAAAGAATTTCATGGTGTATTTTCTTGGTAATATAAATAACTTAAAGGATTTTATCCTATCCTATCACACCATACAAATACATTTCATTCTTCTTGAAAAATGAGGTTCATATTTATTTAAGGAATTAAAAGATATTTCAAGAATAGTTTGGTGATCAGATTGTGTAGCTAAAGACAAATAAGGTACCTAAGGGTTGGTGACCTTAGAAATTTTATTAAATTAGAATGATAAAAAGAATAATTAAAATTTTAGTATTTTTATGAAAGAGGATAACTATTAAAGAGTCTTGATCTTCAAAGATAGACTCCTCAAACTAGGCAAGGCATGTTCTATATTAGACAAGCAAACATTCATTGAGTTATTTAAAGAGTTTCATGATATATTTGGTTGGGAATATAAGGAAATAAAATTATTTTATCCTATCCTAACACACCATACAAACACATTTCATTATTTTTGTAAAATGAGGTTGAGTTTTCTTTAAGTAATCAAAAGAGACTCCAAGAATAGTTTGGTGATCAAATTGTGTAGCTAAAGACAAATAAGATACCTAAGGGTTTGATGACCTTATAAAGTGTATTTAATTGTAATTATCAAAATAATAATGAAAATTTTAGTATGTTTATGAAAGAAGATAACTATGTAAGAGTCTTGATCTTCAAAGATAGACTCCTCAAACTAGGCAAGGTATGTTCTATATTAGAGAAGCAAACATTCATTGAGTTATGTAAAGAGTTTCATGATATATTTTCTTGGGATTATAAGAACATAAAATTATTTTATCCTATCCTATAAAACCATACAAACACATTTCATGTGTTTTACAAAATGAGGTTGAGTTTTCTTTAAGGAATCAAAAGAGACTCTAAGAATAGTTTGGTGATCAGATTGTGTAGCTAAATATAAATAGTATACCTAAGGGTTTGATGACCTTAGAAAGTGTCTTCAATTATAATGATAAAAATAATAAGGAAAAATTTAGTATGTATATGAAAGAGGATAACTATGAAAGAGTCTTGATCTTCAAAGATAGAGTCCTCAAACTAGGCAAGGTATGTTCTACATTAAAGAAACAAACATTCATTGAGTTATGTAAAGAGGTTCATGCTATATTTTCTTGGGAATATAAGGAAATAAAATGATTTGATCCTATCCTATCACACCATATAAACACATTTCATGCTTCTTAAAAAATGAGGTTAAGTTTTCTTTAAAGAATCAAAAGAGACTCCAAGAATAGTTTGGTGATCAGATTGTGCAGCTAAAGACAAATAAGATACCTAATGGTTTGGTGACCTTATAAAGTGTCTTCAATTAGAATTATAAAAATAATAATTAAAAATTTATTATGTATATGAAATAGGATAACTATGAAAGATTCTTGATCTTCAAAGATAGACTCTTAAAACTAGGCAAGGTATGTTCTATATTAGAGAAGCAAACATTCATTGAGTTATGTAAAGAGTTTCATGATATATTTTCTTGGGAATGTAATAACATCAAATTATTTGATCCTATATTAGAATAAAATACCATTTAATTAGAATGTATAATTAAAATGGTTAGATAAAAATAAATACTCATCAATCCCAAGGTTGAGAAATTCATGAGGTTAGATCTCACTAAAATCCTTGAATCTAAGATAATCTTTCCTATCAAACATTCAACATGGATAACTAAACTTATGCCTATTATAAATAATAATTGGGGAATAATACTTTTTTTGGAATTTAGATATATTAATAAGTTGTCAATCAAAGATCATTATTCTCTACCTTCAATGGAGTAGATTTTGTAAGTTGTTTGAGGGTCTCAATGTTTCTCTCTCTTAGATGGATATTTAGGTTATAATCAGATTATTGTGAATGAGGATGATTAGTTTAAGAAAAAATTAACTTCTAAATGGGGGACTTTTGCTTATATAAATATGTCATTTAGTTTGTCAAATGCTAGTGTTACCTTTCAAAGATCAATATATTGGACATCAAAGGTTTGATGAATGAGATGTTGTTGGTTTATCTAGATGATATAACAATGTTTTTACAAAGATGCTAATGAGAATATGAAACACTTGAGATAAGTTTTAAAATATTTAGGTAGTATGGACTATCTCTTAATCCAAAAAAAATCATCTTTGCTATCGATGAAGGTAAGCTCTTAGGACACATTATTTCCAAAGATGGTTTGGCTATTGATCCTAAAAGGATAGAGGATATTTTAGGCTTATCATTTCCCTTACATAAAAAAATGTATACAAAGTTTTGTAGGTAAGATAAATTTTGTAAGGAGATTCATAACTTGTTTTTCATCTTTAGTGAAACCTATCACAACTATGCTAAATAAGAGTTAGGTCTTTTCTTAGACTAAGGAAGGTAAGAACAATTTTGAAGCCATTAAGAAAGCAATTTCACAAGATTCTACTCTTGTGAATCTTGGTTTTGCTAAAGACTTCATGTTGTATTCATTTTCTATGTCATTTATCCCAATGCAAAGGAATGAGGAGGGTGTATAGCAACCAATTACATTCTTTAGTCAAGTTTTAGAATATTATGAAATAACATATACCTTTGTTAAGAAATAATTCATTTATATTGTAATAGGACTAAAGAAGTTTATGAATATGGTTTCAAAAACTAAAATTTGTGTTGTGGTCTCTCATCCTCTAGTACCAAGGAGTTTCTTTTGAGCAAAGACCTTAGTGAGAAGAGGGTAGGGTGGATCACTAAGGTAATGAAATATGATGTTGATATCAAAGTAAAAAAGTTGATAAGAGATAAGGTCCTTTTTAAACATCTAGGTTCAGATCTTCATGAGTCAAAAGAAGAAGTTTTAATCAATCATGATTTCCCCCAACCAGTGGTGAGTATCCTAATGATATTATTAGATCTAAAAGGAGATATTTTAGATTTTAATATATTCCCATTTTCCTTCTAGATGGTGTGTTTTTTAGAATAAATACTAATTGTGTATTATTGAGGTGCATTGATAATGACCAATTTGGAGTATTTCTTGAGAAGTTCCATGATAGAATAGTAGGAGGTCATTTATCCCCAAAAACCATAGCTACCAAGTTCATGAGGGTAGGATATTATTGGCCTAGTATCTTCAAGGGCTACCATGCTTGGGTGATAAAGTGTGTACAATATAATATCTATCATATTTCCATAATCTATAAGTTAAATTGTAATTGCTTCTAGGTTAAAACTATGTGAGGTTTTTTCAATCAATATTTTAGGTCACACTCGATGAACCATAATGTGTTTTCTTTGTTGGAAAATAGAATATTATAACTCTTCCTTTGGAGCCTATCCAAGTAGATTAACCTTTCATGCAATGGGATCTTAATTTTATTGGTATGATAAATCCCCCATCAAGTGTTAATCCCAAATGGATACTCACAACAACATATTACTTTAAGAGGTGGGTTGAGGTAGTATCATTAAAGGAAGATAATAGAATGATATCTTGGAATTTTATGAGAGCATCATAATAAGGTTTGGCACTCATAATAGTATTTTAGATAATGCTCTTAATTTTATGGGTGCTAAGATGATTGATTAGGTAAATAGAAATGGAATATTATTGAGTACTTCAACGAACTATTACCTTAAGTTAATGGGTTGGTTTAATCTACCAATAAGAATATCATAATAATCATCAAGAGAACCTTGGAGCATAACTAAAGGGCTTGGCACACCAAATTAAAGACAACCTTATGGGCTGATAGGATAACTCCCAAAAGGTCAGTAGGGAATTCTCCTTTTATGATTGTCTATGGAAAAGAGTATAGGTTTTCTATATATTAAGAGCTACCTACCTTAGAGTTTGCACATCAATTAGAGTTACTTGAAAACACTAAAATCAAGATGAGATTGATAGGATTAATGGAGATGCAAGAGACTAGAGATAAGGCTCATTGAGCTATGGAACATCACCAAATATTAATGAAGAGGTTTTTAAAAAAGAAGGCAACTCCAAGATAATTTCAAGAAGGTGACATAGTATTGAAGTGGGATAAATAAATCAAGGATAAATACCAAATTTGACACCCTATGGAGTGGACCATGTATCATCATCAAGTGTAATAAAAACAATTCTTTCTAATTAGAAAGGATGAATGGAGAAGAGTTCCATATCCCTATGAATGGGATACATTTGAAACCTTGTTTATGAGGAGTAAAGGTTAGTTTTGTAAATATTTGATTAAGTGTGTGTTTTGTTTTAGTTGTGTGTTTTGGTCCTTAAGTGTTCTAGTTGAAACAATGTGTGTTTATACTTTGTGTCTTGCTCCTATTATTTTCTATTGTTTAGTGTGTTGTAAAAGGCAATTTATGTGTCAAACCTATGTAAAAGTGACTCCATATCCTAATGGACAAGATTAGTTAATTGGTCTTGGTATATAAAGAATACTACCCTTCGGAAATTATCAAAAATGTTGACCATTTTGACCACAATTTAAAATAGGTTAACCCCCTATAGTCAAGACTTGATATGGGGATATAAAATAATGTTTTTGGGTGTATTATAGTCTAGTTTATGTCATTTAGTGCAATTATAGCTGTGGTCATGATCTATTTTAGTCTTATGTCATTTGGAGTCATCTAGGGGGTTAGACCATCATGGCATATCACATAGGAATGAATAGATTAGTTTGCTTATACATTTTATGGGTGTGCTTATAAAACCTTTTAAGCCAAAAAGAATACATGGACATGAATATTTTGGTGCCAAGATCATCCTCTACACATTTTTTATCTTGATGAGTTTGTTATCTCAATATATAAGCATTTGAAGTTGGAATATCAAAGATAGACATGCACAGGAATATCAAGTTGAAGCCTCATGAAATGATCATTTATATTCAAATGGTCTTGATGTTTAATGCAAGTTCGACAAATGGTAAAATCTTAGGTATTCAAATTAGATCTAATGGTGAATGGGTGAAGGTGATGTTAATGGGTCCAACAGATCCAATGGTGATCACAAGGTTAAAAGAGTTAAAAGATCATGATCGAATGTAATGGTGACATATGTCATAATCATGGTAAACTGATAATAAATCAATGGCCCACATTTGATCATAGTTACTAAGATCCAATAATGAATATTGAGTCAAATAGTCAAAGGATCTTGAGAAATCATGAAATGTTGACAAATGTTATAATTTTGGATGCTTAGGTCACAGATCAATAGTCGATGTTGAAAGTTGAATCAAAGAGACTCTACAGGAGATTGACAAAGAAATTTTAACCAAATTCTAGATGGATAAGATGAGGCTATATGTCCAAATGATGATAGGAATATTTTGAAATGGAATGAAAAATGCGTCAAAGGAATGCCATATTGGCAACCATGTAGGATCAAAATATTATGTATCAAAGCAAGCTCTTCAGACTCATATTCTGCCATGAAAGCTCAGTCAAGATCCAAGATAAATAATGACTGCTAGATGTGAAGAGTTGAGGTATAGAAGACCAATGAATCAATAGATATGGTAAATACAGGTGTCTAGAGGTTAACTAAAATTTAGGAGAACATATTATGACTATCATAGCATGTTTTAACTTCCCTCAAATAGTACATATGTGTCAACTCTCTCTAATTTAGTTTCAAATTATTGAGAGATGATCCTTGATGAAAGGCAGCTTCTTGTGCATAGAAAAAGGAGTTCTATGCCACATTTTAAGAGTTTCATGTTTTGAGATCCATTTGTCCCATTAGACCTTACATGGTACACTTCTAAATTCATATTTCTACATGTGTACTCCTATCAATTGGACATGTGTTTTAGTAACTTTTGAGTTTCATTCTTTTCTCCTCTCTCTAAAATGCTATAAGTAGTTATGTTTATGGCCTTTATAATCTAATACCACACCATGTATGGTGAATACCTACTAGTTTTGACATTTTACTTTACCTTAGAATAATAAATACAATCTAGTTCTATTTCATATCTCATCTTGTTAAAATTTGTGAAGAGATTTATAGGGAATAGTTAAGTGATATTTATCTATCCTTGATTTGTCTTAATCCTTCCATGTTTCATGCAAGTGGTTTTAACCTAGCAGGTTATATGAAGTGTTATTAATTGTATGAGTCTATTTTAAGTTTACAATGAACCTTAGTATCTACAACTAATCTATGGTTTCACTTACCTTGGATAGTCTTCATGCATCTCACCTTCATATTGAAACACTAATACTATTACATTCTAGGAATATTAGGCTAGTGTTGTCGGCATTGTCTCTTTGTGAAATAAGTATGATAATCATATGATAATATTGTGGAAGACCTTTTGGTGTATCACCTCCTTTAGATTAGTTTTATTTCATGTAATTTCTAACTCCTTTCCCCATAAACAAGCACTAGTTTAGGTGATAAGCATTCTAAGACACATTCAAGGAGCTAGCCCTTAAATCTAAGGTTAATTTCCACTCTAGGTACACCCACATACCTATAAGTGTTCCCATGTTGCCTAAATATAGAAGAGGCTTGAACACCCTCCTCTAGGGTGCAAGATTTGGTGACAATAGTTCCCTTGAACTAGTATTACAAGGCCCTTCAAGGTATCTTCTAGGAAAAACCTTGAAAGAAAATTTAAATCATGTGTATGTTCAAGGTATCTACTATGATATACATTGAAGGTATTACAAGGCCCTTCATGGTGTATCCTAAGAGATACCTTGAAATAAAATTCCAATAATCTTCATGTTCTAGGTATCTAGTAAGATAACCTATTGATATGGGTTTTGTGCACACTCTAAAATTTAATGATTTAGCCTTTAAACTTTTAGGATATTAACAGAGATAATATCCAATATATGACAAAATTTTTAGTTATGGGTCAAAAAATTGGGTGGTGGAATAACACGTTGAGTGTGTAGGTTGTTAACTATATGGTTCATGTAGTGAACTGAATCTTAAAATAAAATCAAACCTAAGTGGTTGGATGGATATGTGGATATTAATCTAAAAGTGGGTAGATAAAAAAAAAAACTCTAAAAAATGGAAGGGTAGATTAGAAAAGAATGTTTTATAACCTCAAGGTTCACCCCTAGGTTGGTTTCTACTATGGACAAGTGTTTCTAGAAATGGTATTTTCTGCTTGTATTTGTGGTACACTTATAGGAAAATAAAGTTAAAGAGTATGGGAATAAAGCATAACACACTAATTATATATAAATAAGGTGTCTATGGAAGTCATATCTTATACCTATATGACTATACTAGAAATAAAACACTCTTACACCTCAAAATGTTAATATAATCTTTGCCAATTACCTTGATCAATGAAAACTACTAACTTCTAATACATTTTACACATATAGAATTAAAATATATCAATTATGAAAATTAGAATTATTTATATATTAATCACAATTAAAATTATTGAATTAACACATACAACAAAATAATACCTTAATATCACATGGATGGGAGGAAAGAGCATTGACACAATTGCAAGACCATTAAACTAAATTCTTCTTATATTGATAAAAATTATTCCTACACTTTGGAATGAGGGTTATACATGTATAAATAGAATTTGGGATGCATCACCTCATCCTCCAAGTTCATGCAATGTCATATCACATTGTAATTATAACCTCAATTCTAATTTTAGTCTCAAATCTACATGTATGCATACATATAGTTCACTATCATTATGTCTAGACATAATTGAACCTATATAAAGTAATGCAATTTGTCCATGTTCAAAGACAATCCACTCAAATTTTACATTATAATTCTAAATAAAATTAAACTATGAGTAAAAATAATTAGTTCTTTTTACATGTATGTGTACAAAATTAACCTTCAACTCATGGCTTGCTGGATGTGGGCATGATGCTAGTGATTGTTGGAGGCATTGAGGTAGATGTTGGGATTGAATTAGAATGTGAAGATCTATCTTTTTCTTAAATTCTAAAACATGAAAATTCCTTTTATTTAGGTCACACTAATACTTGATAATATCCATGTTCAACAATGGAGGTCTATGCACCTTTTTTACTTATTTTAAGAGCCTTGCATGCTCAGTTTATTTATTTTTAAAGTTTACTCTAAAAATTTCTACCTCTACCACCTTCTTCCTTGAAAACTCAACTTAGTCTCAATATAATCCAATGAAAGTCACTGAATACTTTACATGAAGTTGGGGGAAGTCCACTGAAGAAGTTGATCAAAATTTATTATGTTTATAAGCCTACCTATTGAGTCTATTTATTATGAGAGCTTTAGTTTCTCCAATATCTAAAAAATGAAAGAATCATGTTCAACATACTTAAGAATCACTATCTCAATTGCCATGATTCAATCCAATCTTTGTGAGTCCCGAGGACTACTAGGTTGAGAGCATTTGAAGCCTCTAGTGGTGCCAATAGGTCAAGGTGGATATATGCCTTATTAGTTGTATTAAAAATAAGTATTTTCAAATTATTTTCATCTTGATTAAAAGAATTAAATAATTTGGGAGTGTCAACTATATGAGGGGTCAACTCTTCCTTTATTGCAATAATGACATCAAGAATATTGTACAATCTAGATGTAGTGTTTCGGAATTCATTTCTAGTTTTAGGACAAATGTGAATCATCTGTTGTTATTCCTTCATTTACTTCAATATTTAAAAAATTTGTTCCTTTACTTTCTCTAATTCATGATTGAGCTCTTTCCTAGCCATTTATTTTCTCTCATCTAGTTTGAGCAAGTTATCCTTATGTGTCTTGAGATATGACTTGTAATCCTCCATATATGGGGACTAATCCAATTTCCTATTATTTCTTTTAGATAAGGTAAAGAACTTATGTTTATCTTCTAGGTTAATCCTCTCCCAACATTATCTTCTAATTTTCTCTTTCGTACCCTCAAGACAATCCTTAAATATTTATCAAAAATGGAACTCACTATAGGTGGCTTTGTGATTGTGAGTTTTGTCTTCTGGGAAACCTTTGACCCTAAATTAGCTATCCACTAAGGGGGGACCAATTGGTATTGGTTGATTGGTTTAGTTTCCTCGAATGTAGTTTAAACCAATGTTTCTTAAAATGGTTACTTCAAATATTCTGTAGGTACTTGGTCGAGAAGGGAAGGCCAAATGATTTTAGACTAGTCCACTCCACCATGTTGAGGAAATGGGTGGATGGTGTATATTGGTTTCTTCTTTCCATATTTATTTAAAGATATCACAATGACACATTGAAAAGAGTTGTATGAAGGAATTGTCATGTCTATTTGACTGGATGATACATGAATTTGGTAACTTTCCAATACCCCCTAAAATTTTAAGAGGCCTTCTTTTTGGCTTTAGGAGGTGTTAGGGCAGTTCTAGATGTATCTACATAAGTAGTGGAGGTAATTAAATATGTGAATATAACTAGTGGAGTGGAAATATTTATGAAAATAGAGATAATAGGGGTAGAGGAGACATCCTCTACCTTAGGAGTACCAAGGGTGGTTGGGAAATGGGATCAAGAAAAATATAATCAACTACATAAAGGGAAGCAAAAGAGGAAATTGGAGCATCAAAGACAAGAGGTGTTTTCTCCTTACCTAATTGACTTCTATCTCTTGGTGCCTTTCCTTTACTATCTTAGAGGATAAAGACTTTGTCTCTTTGTAAATTTTCCTCCTCATTTATCCCTCTTTCTTCATTGATAAACTTTCCTTATGTAGCCTACTATTAAAATAAGGGAGCTCCTATTGGTTCTTCCTCAAGAACTAGGTCCTTTAGAAAAGGATGATACCCTAGTTTCCTCTTATAATAAATTGTAGTATTATCATCTATGGAGGAGGACTCTTTAATTGGTTTAGATGAAACCTCAACACTTTTAAGTTCTTAGATAGGTGGAGGAACTAGATGGTCTAAGCCCTCTGAATCTAAGGATTCAAGGAAAATTTGATCTCCTTGAGATTTATCCAATTACAATTTCAATTATTCTTGGATATTTATTGATGGCCTTCAATGTGTGTGGAGCTTCTCGAGAAGGCTCTCCTTTTTCTACTAATGGATGTTAAGGCATACTAATTTAGAAATCCGAGGTAGCCCATCCACCTAGGGGTGGGAACCTAAGTTATGCATATGAAATAGAGATAAATGGTTCTCCTTTTATGATATTTAAATGTTGTTCACTAAATCCTTTTTTTTTTCCCTTTCAAATACCTAGGAATAATCCTTAGAATTTAAGAATAGGAAGTCATGATAATAGGGATCATCTTGGTATGGAATATCAAGACCATTGATATGATTTTTAATCTCACCATGGCGATCCCAATCCCAATGAGGTGAAGTGGGTAATGAATAGTATTTTATCATTTTTCCCACTTCTCCAAAGTCCCTCTCAATTTTTAGCACATTCAACATGAAAAAATTAAAAGATAAATTAAACATTGAAGCATGAAAACATTAAACATGCTTATTCCCAAATGATATTCCATTGATCCTACAACACAAGTAACAAGTTTTAGCAACATTTGAAAGGGGTGAGTCCATGATAATCCCAAAAACATGTCCATTAATACAAGTGAGATCGGTTCTTGCAGACAATAGGAAATATTGAAGTTAGGGCATGGGAATAATAAGAACTTAAGCTAATGTCCCAGATTAATGTTCTCATTCATATTGATAAATAAGGCTTCAATCCAATTTCTTAGTCTAAGTTTAAAAACATATTAAAATGACCATAGCACAAAAGAGTCTAATGAAATAAATGTCTTGGGGAAATTATCTTGAGTAAATTGTTTTGGAATTTTTACATTAGACAAAATGTCTGATGATAAAAGTCTAAAGGGTCATTTTAGAAAATCCTAAAGGGTATGTGCCTTTTGTCCTTTGTTTCAAAAAAATTGCATTAGAAAGATTGTTGTGGGGAATTTTTTTAGACCTTTTGTGTCAAAAAAAATATTTGATGACAAAAGTTATTAGGGTCATTATATAAAATATTGAATGATATGTATGGAAGATAAAGTGTCGTTAACAAAAATCCCGAAGGGTACTTTCAAAAGTTCCAAAGAGCACTTTTAGAAAGCCTAAAGGGTAATCTTAGAGGGTAAAGGGCCATTTTGAAAATTATAAAAGGAAATTCTATAGGGCAAGTGTCCTTGACAAGACTTCTAAAGGGTAAGTTGCACAAATCCTGAAGGGTATGCTTTGACAAAATTGATGTAGGAAAAATATTGCAAAAATATAAGTCCAAAAAAGAAATGCTGAAAACATAAGTCCTAAAAGTTAGAAACAGAACAAAAAGACCTTGTATTTAGCTTAGACTGTAGGCATAATAAAATAATGAAGGGGTACTAGGACATAAAAGGGATATATCATGATTTTTTGACTAAGGTTTGGTCATGTTGAAAAACATGACTAGGCCTTAGGATAAAAATAAACCAAGCCCATAACATTATTTAAAATGTTACCACATAAAATGTTCTTGCTAGATTCAAATGAAGTACTTTCATTAAACATAGACTAAGGTTTAAGCAATCTGACTTGGTTTCCAATAGACCAAAGGCTAGTATAGAATCAAGTTAACAATAAAATAATGAAACCCAAACATTGTTTATTATGAGTAGACCTTATTGGACCTACAGTTGGAAAACATAGACATCAAAAGTTAGTAATTATAGATAAGGGAAAACTATAATTATGCATAAATATGCTAACCATACCAGATGTGGATAATCTTCAAATAAAATAATGTGTAAACATGCTAGTGACACTCTGATCTAGTAAATCATCTATTTTAAGGTACAAATTTCCATAGTTTGACACAAGGGTCCCTATTTTATAAATGGGTGTATGTTGACCTCAAAAAATGGTGATTTATGGGGGAAACATAGTAATATGTTAGAATTCAAAGGATTTGGTTTAGAAAAATAACTATATTACCTATTACACTTGATCAATACCATTATTAAGATTAGTTCATGCTTAAAACAAGTTTTGTACCTACATAATTAGGATCAAACATTAAAATCTAGTCATACTGTGTGTTTGCTTTATTTCCATTTACTGTTTGCCATGGGATTTATGGAACAACTTCTAGATTTCATGCTTTTAATCACTAACATTGACTTACATCATGTTTAGATATCCATTAAGAACCATGATTTAGCTTAGGGAAGGCTTGGGCATTACTCTGCTACCAGCCATACATCTATAACCCTAAAAAATATGCCTTTGGCTTCACTCAAGGTCTTACACCACTGCCATCCAAGAATTCATAGCTCTGGTGGAGATTAACAAAATCACCTTTTCTTGGAAATCTTTTAATTATACAATAATATCTTATTTTTGTATTTTTAGATCATTTTGGATTTCTAGAAAAGGTTTGAAACTAGGTTAGCCTAGTTTAGGGATTTGGTCAAATGTTTGATCTTTAGACAATCACCTCTGGTTTCAACCTTTGTCCCAAGAAAGGGTGTTTGTTAAGTGCAAACATGAATTTGTCTTAATAATTCAATATTTCATAACATATGTGCAACCCTTCTTAAAACCAGGATTAAATCAAAATAAGGTTTAAAACCTTATGAAACAACCAACCTATCCATTAGTCCTTACTACTTTTTCTAATCTATAACATCAATATCATATTTCAAACCCATGGCCAACATACATTTAAGATTTATACCTACATTCTTGGACTATGGAGTTCCTAAGTAATTATGTTAACTTTGAGCTGAGGGCCACCCAAAAGGATTTATTATAAGCAAGAAATAGAGTGGAGAAAGTATAAACACAAATAGAAAGAAAAAAACACAAAGAAAATAAAAATCAAATAAATAAATAAAAACCTATGGACAAATAAAGGACATGAATGAAAAAAACAAAAAGTAACTAATTTATCCTACCAACATTAACTCTAACTAGTCTTACAGTCATTGCATGAAGACTCCAGGTGGGATACTAGAGAAGTAGTGCTTGAGGTATTAACCATTGGTGGGTAGTGTGAACTCTACTCCCTATAAGCCTTTTAGCTTAAATATGTTGTCTCCAAGTATCTTGGCTATCTAGTAGTGAGCTATCCACAAAGGTGTGAACTTCCCATGCTTAGAATTAGGCTCAAATGCCTTATCCCAAAGAAGAACTAAGTCTCCTTACCTAAACACCTTTATTTTTAAATGTTTATCAAACCACCTCCTGACTGTGGTTTGGTGTCTACTAAAATTGGCAAAAGCCTCCTCTTGCATCCTCCATCTGTATGATGTCCAACAATCTTGAACTTGCAAATTCTTGGTCATCTTCCATGTATTATTTCATGAAGTTGTATGTTGGTATCTTGAAGGTGATGGGGAAGATGGGTTCTTAACCATATATCTACAAGAATGGTGATGCTTTGAGAACTTGCTTAACTCTCATAATATCTACCTAATAGGAATATTTGAGAAGCTTGTGCCATATTCTAGGTTTTTTTGGTGTATACTTCTTTATTGCCTTTATCAAATTTCTATTTATTGATTCAAATAATTCATTACCTTGCAGGTAATGGTTTGAGGAGAACTTGAGAATGATGTTGTTATCATATTCCTATTCTATCATTTCAATGGATATAAGAGCAAAACCATTATCACAGACTAGAGAGACTAGCATTCCAAATTTGGTGCATATGTTTTCTTCTAAAAATTTGATCACTTCTTCAATTCTACACTACTTGGTTGCTACTAATTTTATCCATCTTGTGTAGTAGTTAGTGGTAGTTAGAACATATTTAGGACCATCTGATGAGTTGGGGTTGATGACCCCTACAAAGTATAGCCCCCAGTGGGTAAAAGGTTTATCCAACATTATGGGTTTTAACATCATGTCTACCTTGGGCTCCTTAGTGTTACAAACTTGACATGAATGGTATTCTCTTACATTCTTGTGAGGATCCTTGAAGATTATGGGCCAATAGTAGCTAGCCCTCAATATTTTGTGGGTTGTGGTTCTTCTTGACACATTTCCACTTCCCATCATCTCATGAAAAGTTCTCATGATCTTAGATACCCCTTCCATAGGTACACACCTTAGGTAAATGTATTCATAGTTTTTCTGTATAGCACTCCGTCTTTGATCAAGTAATGGGATTCTTTGAGCCTTAGATCTCTCTTTTTCTCTCTACTTAACCCTACAAGACAAATGCAATTTATTGGTAAGTGAATAATGGGATCATACCAATCATTGGACTAAATTTTTTCTTATCTACCTACATGATACTTAACTTGGGTTATTACTGACAATCAATTGAATTAAACCTTGGCACCTTGCCAATTTAGCCATTTTCATTTTGATTTCATATTATTGAAGCACAAACATCCACTTACATATCCTTTATCTTAGTTCATTTTGAATTATCACGAGCTTAGTGGTAGGATCAGGTAAAATTGCATGCAACTTATTCCTAAGAATATAGTGCCTAAACTTTTTTACCACCTTGACTAATGCACA
Organism: Torreya grandis; assembly: GCA_037957365.1. Lineage (NCBI taxonomy): Eukaryota > Viridiplantae > Streptophyta > Pinopsida > Cupressales > Taxaceae > Torreya > Torreya grandis. The sequence goes on along the minus strand of JARHVA010008386.1, from coordinate 77,600 downwards.
TGTTTGCTTATCAATAAAAGAGTAGTTTAACTCAAAAAATTTAAGGTTAGTACTCATAAAAGATATGAGACAATCATATCCATCCATCTTCTGAATTAGAATTTCAACTATTGTATGATCCGAGCCAAAGGAGTAAAGATAAAAATCTCTAGTGAAGTTTGGACTTATCATTATTGGGGCTTGTCCTATTACCTCTTTAATATCTTTGAAGGCTTTGTTCACTTCTTCATTCCATGATACTTTGGCATCCTTCTTCAACATATCATTTAATGTCCTCACAATCTCTACAAAGCCAAAAATGAACTTCCTTACAAAATTTATTCTACCAAAGAATGACTTTAATTCTTTCCTACTATTAAGGGGTTCTATACTAGATATTGCATTTACTCTATTAGGGTTTAAAGAGATTCCCTCCTTAGTGATAATAATTCCTAATAGTTTTCCCTCACTAACATAAAAATACTTTTCTTTGGGTTGAGAGAAACACCATACCTTCTATATCTTTGAAATACCTATTGCGGGTGCATAATATGATCCTCCCTATTCTTAGAAAAGATAGTCAGACCATCCATATATATAATAATGAACTTACCTACATGACCTTGAAAAACATGATCCATGGCTATTTGAAAAGTGGTTTCAAAATTTATAAATCCAAAAGTCATTCTCTTATAGGCAAACATGCCTTACTTGGTAGTAAAATTAGTATTCATCTTGTCTTCTTGATTCACCATTACTTGGTTATACCCTAAAAATCCATCAAGAAATGACATCATGTTAGAACCAAAAATAATTTGTATTACTTGGTCAACAGAAGGTATGGGTAATTATCTTTCTTAAATGCTCTATTTAGATTTATAAAATAAATGCATAGTCTAATTTCATCATTTTTCTAATAGACTAGGATTAAGTTGGAAACCCAGGTGGAATGCCTAATGGAAAAAAAATCTTGGCATCTAAGAGCTTCTTGACATTTTTTTATATTAGTGATTCTAAAACTGGGTTAACAAGACTCTACTTTTGTCTAAAAGGTTTGTTGTTTTATCTTAAAATTATGGTGTGAGTTATGACCTTTGGATCAAAGATATTTAGGTCATCATAGGACCATGCTATGATATATTTATATTTGGTCAACATTTCTTTGGCTCTTTTTGTCTCAATGCTTATACAAGATGTACTAGTATTAACCAGCTAAGGTTGACCTTGAAATATAAGATCAATTACATTATAATCCTTCCCCTTTACTTTGGGAATCTTGGTAGCCTCAACCAATCTTTCAAAGTCAAAGAGTTTCTCTAAGGCTATAATGCCTTTGGGGATCTTATTTTCATTCAACTGAATGACCTTATCATCAAGTTTACTTTCAATGTTTTCATCACTAAAGAGACTGGATTCATCAATAATGTGACCTCCAAACACTCCTATATTAGTCATGAAGTCTATGATTTGTTGATCATCACTAAATACCTATAAGTAGTTGATATTATCTAGCACTGAGGGACATGAGATTAACTCAATTGTAAGGATTTGTAACTTGGAACTTTGATTGGGCATAAGGTTAGTTGTGGCTAAAGCAAGTTTATCAGTAGCTTTGTTTTCTTCCCTAGGGATTGACATAATGTTGAAATCATCAAAATGTTTAATTAAGTCCCATACTCTAAATTTATATTTATTGAGATTGGATAACTTTTATTGATATTTAATTTTGACCTGATTGACCACTAGTTCATAATCACCAAAAACTAATAGTTCTTTGGCCTCAAGCTTGATTGCAAATTGTAATCCAAGTATAAGTGATTCATACTCAGCAAAATTATTGGTGCATGAGAACTAAAGTTTGTAAGAGGAATTTTATCCCTTCCCAATGGGATTGACTAACACTACTACTCCAGAGCTTGAATTGCATCTAACACCATAAAAATAAAGTTTCCATAATCTAGGCAAAGCATGAAAAGTTTTAGAGTTTCATACCTTTGTGGTGTCAAGAGTGTAAACACCAAGAACTGAGTTAACCATATTGACCCTCTCATTGATTACATTGTACTCAATGATAATATATTTCATTTTACGTTCCCTTTCTATCTTTGATTTGGTTTGGGACTCCATTCCAAGGCAACCACATATGTGAACAATATATTGACATATAACCATTCAAAATCTTAGTCTAGTCTCTGCTCAGTAGCATCCCATAAGCATAATTTTTTTTCACCAATTGGATATCAATGAACTATTAGATCCTTGAATCTGAGGTAATCTACATGTGAACATTCAATAATTCACCAATCACTTTGACTCTATCAAATTTAATGAGTGTCAAACCTAATTATTCAAAAATACCCTTAGGCATTATATTTTTAGATGTGCTAGAATCTAATAAACACTTATGTAGATTCTTACTAAAGATATTGACTGCAAGTAAGAAATAAGGAACATCTAACTTGCTTTTGTGTATTGAAACATTGACATGTGAAATGTTTTGAGACTTACTAGGCTTTTTAGACAAGGATTCCAACAATAAATATCTTTGTTTAGTAATATGCATTAACTCATGCAAGGTAATGTTAGATTTGATCTTATTCATGTCTTATACTATGTTATACCCAATTCTATTAGAAGATTTAGATGTATCAACATTGGGTTTAGAATTAATTCCTTTAGGTGGTTTTGGATTGTTGTTTGAGGTAGTATTGGGAGGGGTCTCAAAGTTATTTGGAGGAGTTGAAGTGGAAAATGGTTTCTTATACTCCCGGTTTATGAGAGGATAAGTCTTCTTTATAAATTGCTAAAAATAATGAATCTCTTCAGGAATATCCTCAACTTCATTGTCCTCTTAGAAAGGGAGCTCAAATGTCTCCACCATTAGAGTTGGATTAGATGATCTAGATGACCTTAAGGAACCAGATGTACCCACATCACAATCATTATTAGGTGCAACTTCAAAAGTATCTAATTATTCTTAGAAGGCTTCAAAAGCCTTAAAAAATTCAACATAGTCTATTTCCCCATTGTTAGAAGTGCAATGGACTCTACAATAGTTAGGTAAAGCAACATTAATAAGATTTATATCAAGAACATTCTTGCTAGTAGATGGATCATTATTCTTGTTGTTATGGTAAATATCATTCTAAAATCCATTATTGGGCCTATTAAACCTTTGAAAAGAGTAATTTTGACAAGAGCTCTCTCCAATATTGCATACTCACTTATGTGACTGAAGGAAGTCAGTGATAATATTTTTAACCATCTTGAAAATAGAGTCACTCTCATTTTTTGGGGCCTAAGAATTATGAACTTGAGTATTAGCATTAGCCATAAGCATTAAAGCTTTCTAATCCTATGAATGAGATCCACTAGCAACATTATATAGGAATCCTAGGTTTTTAGTAGGATGAGCATGTCTCAAAGGTAGTTGGCTCAAGATTAGAAGATGGTTTAGGGTAGGAGTATTCTAGTTGGCATTGTGAATAAAATTTAGAATGGGTAAATGTGGATTGGCATTAGGAATGGAGTACACCAATTATATTTGGGGTTGTATTTGGTCATTGATGAACACATGCTTAGCATAAGCTAAAGCCAACTTTTTCATGAGCCCAATAACTCTCTTTATAAGCATATAAGTCATAGGGTCCAAGGCATCCTTATAGATTTCCAAGGCTAAAAACTCATTAGGTTTGTAAGGATCTATGGTCCTACTAAATATTTTTTGGAACCTAGCATTAAAATCTCTTATGGACTCATTCACATCCCTTTTCACTATGGTGAATTTATGCTACAAGACACGACTCATGAATCTACCAAACTATTCAATGAAGACATTATTAAAACCAACCCAACTAGTAATGTAATTTTTAGAGAGGTTTGAAAGCCATTCATATGAAACATATTTAAAGGTAAAATGAAAAAATATACATGTTACATATTCATGAGTCACATTTAGCAATCTTAATGCAACTTTAAAACTCTTAATGTGTTCCTTAGTAGTTATAATGCCACTAGGACTAAATGTTGGAAAATATATATTTTGGATTACGAGGGAAGGTCATGTACCACACATGGCACATTGATCGAAGAACCACCTAGCCTAGTCATACCTTGATAGGTATCAAACATAAGAGCACTTTGGACCGGTGAAGTTGGCAAAGACTTTGAAAGTCTGTGCTTACCTTTATCCTGCCTAGTTATCCTATGAACTTTTAATGAAAGTAGAGGTTCTCTAGTCTCTAAACATGGCCTTGTTCATATTTTGGGTAATTATATCTTGTGGTATTGAATCTTATTTAAAATATGATGTGTCAGTCTTATCTTTGCAGAAGACAATGACTAGACTTGCACATTAAGAAAATTTTGGAAATATTTATATAAAGGATGACAAAAGGCAACAATAATTAACTAATATAGCTCAAAAATGTATCCAAATACATGAATATGATGGATCTTTACATGTTCAAACCAAAATAAACTAAAATTAGCAAAGGATCTATGAATATTTGATCAAAATAGATATTACTAACCTCAAACCTATTGAATTAATAAAGCTTAATCCATATTTACCATAATTAAGAATATACCTCCAAATAATGTTGGTCTTTGTCTAAAGGAAGCACACTGATGGGTCAAAGGTCATAAAGATCAATGATCTTTATATAACTAATCAAAGAATTACATAATTATAGAAAGAATACACCAACCCTTGAACATAGTTCACATAAATGAGAAAATATACTTTATATCAAAAATATCTAAGGCCCTCCTAGCACCAGTGAAGCTTTGCTTGTTGATGTTTGAATATGTATTATAGGTACCTAGAGTGTTCAAGAAAATTTATCATTTTAGAATTATAAGAATCTAATGCACGAGTTATATGTTTTCATAATCCTATTATCTATTAATGAAATAGAGGCAAAGTAAGTGGACTATTTCATAATATTTATAATATTTTGTGGTTGGGAGCCACTGTGGCCAAAGTTAGATATATGCAAAATATGAGATATCTATGCTATGAATAGTGGATTATGATCAAGAACTAATCAAAAGACTAATCTATGATGGGTATTGAAAATGAAATTTAAAATATGTGATATGGTTAAAAAAAGGATCAAAAGAGAAGGTAAGGCAAAAAAGAGATGTTATTAATCTTTATCCCAAACATCATGACAAAGTTCAAATATCATCCAAGCATGTACTTAACCAATGTATAATATTAAATATCATGAGCTCAAATATTACTACACATTAAGAAAATATATAAAGAATGAAAATTAATGCAAATAAGAACCAAGTTCACTTTAAATATCTACCCATGAAAGCAAATAATAATAACCTTAATGTAGGAAGAGTAAAGGAAATGATATGAACTTAAGACATTTCAGTAAACCTAGCTTTGGCACAAATTAATAACTTTGCAATTAAAGATGCATGCCAAAAATTGAAAAGAACCTTTCAAGTAAGGAAATAAGAACAAGCAAGTGAGAAATAAACCATAATAATAATTGATACAAACGAATGTGGACACTATTTATTAGTTTCCTAGAAGTTTACACAAGTTTTGGCTCAAAAACTCTCTTTTACAATTGACAATGCTCCTTTTACAAGGTGAAAAGAAGCATGTTGGTCAGTCATATCCAATCAAAAAAGTACAAGTGTATAGGATAGGTGTCCTTTCAACAAATGTTTTATAAATACATTAGACTTTCCCAATGGACTTATCTATAGGTAGTGTGTTTCACAAACCAAACATGCCTTTACAAATAGAATATTCTCCTTTCAAAATTTACAATGTTTTAGTTGTAGGAAGAATATTCTTGAGTCACTTGATATTTAGGAACCCTTTTCATTGTTTGAGTCTTCATTATTTCTAATGTTGTCTTTTGATGCTTTTAGCTTTTGAAGTAGGAGAGATAAACATGACCCTACTAGGTGCATCCTAGGTTTCCAACACCCAAGATTTTGTCATGTGGCATAATATCTATGACTCAATTATGTATAAGGATGAATAGTAAAAAAAAAAGTCCTAAATAACATGAGAATCTATGATTTTGGCATGCATGAAAGTCTCTTTAACTTGGTTGTGTGTAAGACTATATAAACATCTATGAAGTGATCAACGACTCAAGCACCCATGATCATACCACTTAACACAATATCAGGGACTCTCTCATGAAGACCAAAGTCAACATGGGTGACCTGGTTTCTAAGTGATAGACATGTGGCTTGTGTATAATATAAGATAAAATTTGATGGTCATAGGGACATCACCTAAAGATTACACAAATAGTTTATGATCTAATCAACTTTTGACATGTCGCATCCCAATCATCCTAGGTGACCTAATCACATATTGCCTAAGTGCCTGATTAATATATGAATTAATTTTCCTTATGAAATAAACCACACAAGCTTATTATCTATAAATTCATAGTCTATGAACCAATTTCTATTGGCCATATAAATTTGATTGAGGATAGAAAGACCATGAGATTTCTAATGGTGTGATCTGACTATTTTACACACTTAGATAGATGTGATGTATTTATAATAAGTCAAACTAATTATTGATAAATCCTATTATTTTTGATAATTTTTAAAATTTGAACTAGTAATTGTTTCTTATATTTTTAAATATTTTGGATCTATTACAAATACATTAAATAAATTTGATTTATTTGTAATATGTCCAACTAAATCTTGATACAATCTAATTTATTTCTAATAGTTTTGAAAAATTTGATTAGTAATTATTTCTAATTATTTTAAAAAAATTGGACTTATTACAAATAGATTAGATAGATGTGATTTATTTATAATAAGTCTAAATAATTATTTAAAATTCTAATTAATTCTTATTCAATTCAAATTTATTTATGATAGTTTCCATAAATTGGACTATTGATTATTTATGATCATTTTAAATAATTTGGACTTATTAAAAATACATTAAATAGATGTGATTTATTTATAGTAAGTTTAACTAAATCTTCATACAGTCAATTTTTTTTATAGTTTTCAAAAAAATAGACTATTGATAAGTCTATATTATCTAAAATAGTCCTTATAAATCAAATATGACACAAAAAAATTGAAATTGTTTAAAAGGTTGGACTTCACAGAGGATGTAGTCTTTTTACCACATTTATGGAAAGTTTTGTAAGTTTATTGGTCCTAATATAAAACATTGTCAATATGAAAAGTGGGAAGCAAATCATTCAAATAAATTAAACAACATAATCCCCCTAGGATATATTATTTTAATGGTAGTATTTGTTGAAAAATATTAGTTTTATCATTAAAAAGATATTCAGACATGATATTATCACACCGAGTAGGTGACTATCATGGTGAATGTGTGTTATAGGCATGTATAGTTATATTTATATGGAATTTCTTTTTCTTATATTGAACCATTGATCATGAATTAATATCACTTATAAATTAGTGATGACAAAGACCATGACAAAAACTTTGTTCAACATTTATTTAAGTCTTTTTTTGAATATTTTAATAAGCATCATGTAAATTTTGAAAAGCATTATGTTTGGTTAAATGGTTGTGTGTCAAATTTCAAATCTTCAAGGATTTTGTTTGCACTTTAAAAGTATGATCGATTTATTAAAAAGCCTCATGTGTGGTTTTCTTTTAGAGTGGTCATGGGAGGGGAGAACATAATGGTGTTGATGCTTGCATGAAGAGTGATATAAAGAAACATAGTATGAACTATGATAGAGATCGATTGAGTTATGCCCAAACTATCATTGAATGGTGTAGGATGCATTTTGTAATTAGTTCATCTATAGTTGGGAAGAATCCACCTCCACATACAGTGTTTTCAGACATTATATGTATGTTGTGAATTTAATGTATTTCATTAATTTTTATTAAGTGAATTTTATTATACTTAATTTTTAAATTGGTTACATAATTTAACATGAATTTATTGTAAATCAACACATGGTTGTCAAAGTATACCTAATAATAGGTCTACACATTCTATGGTGAGCATCAATAATTGTAATATTACACTAAAAATAAGAGAATATTCTTTTTACAATTACATGGTAGGAGGCTATGATAACTATGATAATTAGGAAATGGAATATGATACAGTGAGTTTTTAATATTTATTATGAGTAAGATAAAGATGACAACCTCAAATATTTTACTTTGACATCATCATATATGACCACATATATGGGCTATCTAAAATTGGTAACTATCTAATCCTCTCTCTCTCTCTCTCTCTCTATATATATATATATATATATATATATATATATATATATATATATATATATATATATAGGGTAAATCCAATTTTTTATTATTTTAATTATAATAAAATTTCATTAATATAATATATTTTTTACCATAGCGATGTATTTGTAGTCATTTTTGTTGTTGAAAACTATAAAAATGTTAGTTACTACTTTTTGTGATGCATATAACAAAGGAACAAGATAATAAAAGATATGATAAGTGAGGGAACATGGTTTCCTATTAGGTTAGTTGTGCTATAGGGGAAATATTAGAGAAATGTGAAATTTCTTCCAAGTGGGATTCATTTTATTGTATATGAATAAATAAAAAAGTCTTGCATTATAGACACCATGTTATTGCAAATAGCTTATATCTTCCTGGATTGAAACAAGTACACAACTAAAATAAGTATAAAATAGACAAGGAAGATCATAAAAGGATCTTATGTGTTACTAAAGAGTGAGTTGAACCAATAAGTCTTTTATCAGTTTTCATAGTTAATTAATTTTCCCTTTCTGTGATGTTATATTTAAATTAAAATTTCTTTGTTTAAGATATTTTTGAATGAAATTAAGTAATTTCAAATGAAATATGTTTTTTTTTTAAAACACATGATACATTTCTAGTATTGATGTTTTGGAGTAGTATACATAATATTTTGTAGTGTAAATAACTATTGAGTAAGAATGTTGACACAATATTTGCTTATAAGATCATTGAAATTTAAAACTTAATTATTGAGTGATTGAAAATTTTATTAAAGTGAACTAGATACATATTGAAAGGCATCACTCTTAAAATGATATTTTATGACAACAAAATTAGATATGTGGAAAGAAATAACATCTTCAAAAACAAACCAAAGTGTAAATTTATTTGGTAGTAATTTTCAATGGAAGTAGAAAACATAATAATAATTTTTTTTTTTTTGAATTTATTTATCATAATATGTTGTACATGGACATTGGAGATAAAATTAAAGTAGATGATTTAAATTTTAAGGGAATTATGGAGTTTAAAACCCTATATTTTTAAAGGGATAGGGTAATAAATCAAGGAATAAATATAGAATAAATATAACCACTAATTTGTATAATAATTGACTTAATATGATTATTCTATAAATATATGAGTCAAAAAGGAAGTACTTAGCTAGAAACTGATTGAGATTGATAGTTGAAAATCTAAAAATTGGTACAAAGACTAGGCATGGTGTCATCAATAGTAATCTAAAGTCAAAACTCCTCTTGGATAGTAGTTTTGTCCTCTGGATAATAGTACATTATACTAGTGTCCTCTCGGGCTTGGTAATGTCCCTTGCAAGTAGAGAACATGAGATTATATGTGGATATTTTCTTAAGTTCAATATGCATATTCCTCTATCCTTGAGTGTTGGATCACTATATTTTATCTTTTTTTGATTGATTTGTAGTTAAAAACCTTAGATCCCCATGTTGTTAGGGTATTTGAGTGACACAAGTAGAAACTATGTAATGTTAGTTGGATAGGCTAGACTTGATCTCAATACCTAGCTATTTTGAGAGTTTCCTACATCCCATTAACCTAGTAGGGGATCAATCATGATGTGGTTATCCTAATCTAAGTTTTGGTGCATGTGTAAGTGAATGTTATTATGAGTATCGACTTGAGTGCTTTGAGTGTGACTTGAGACTAGAAATATAAATAATCTGAGACTAGGATTATTGTAGATGGTTGTATGTAGAAGCATGGTATAATATGGATTAAATAACTTATTTTTCACAACTTCTTTCTAAAAATTATTTGTGTATATTTACATCTAATTTCCATTTAGTGGGTAAAGGGATAAAATTGGTGTATATATATTAATTTGGTGCTTATCAGGATGTGGAATAGGTCTAAGCCAACCCTAAGTTACCTTGATAAATGTAAATATTTTTATTGGAGGAGAAAATAGGTAAGGGACAATAATGCAATCCCTTGGTCACAAACATAGTGCATTAGTGTCCAAAGGGATACACTAGTGTCCAGGTGGAATAATTTAGTGAATTATGGTCTTAGATGCCTAAGAGATGGTTTGCAACTAATTTTATTACATCTAGTGTTGGGTTAGACTCTAACTAAAGTTTGATAAGAATTGAAAAAGGCCCTAAGATAGGCTTAGGGCTAAGTTAGGGATAGGTTGGTCCCTCATAACACACATTACACTCAATTTACATTTTATAGTACGACATTTATCCTAACTTTATTATAGAAATGCAGTCAATAAAAATGACTAGGATAAATAAAAAAGAAGTGTATCTAGAATTACTTATGAGGTGAATCCTATGAGTCTAGGTTTGATTTTTTGAAGCATTATCCATCACATATCATATAAGTGAAACATGGATGAATCAGTCCTTACTTAAAGAATATTAAAATCAAAGACAATAATGAGTAAAGAGATAAGAGGCATATGAAATGAATGAATATACCTCCTTGGATATGTGATTTAATACAAAAACCTAGTGACATTTTATGTGTCTATTTGATGATAAAATAATGAATATCTTAGACTGAGTTGATGTCCTATTCAATCCCCATTTGTGGGTATCTCAAGAACTCAATTCATTTTTGAATCCATCAATTACCACCCCTATTCAATGAATCATTATCTACAAATAAATTAGATTGGATTGATGGCTTGTGCAACCCGCCTATGTATGTGGCTCAAGAACTCAAGTATGTTATTACCCCATCATTACCTACCCATGTGTAGTATATGCATTTGTACTAAAACTATGCAATGTAATTAAAGTTATGTGATGTAACCTAAACTTTATAGGATGACTCGAGGGCCACTTAGAGGAATTGAAATGAAAAGTGGCTTAGGGGCATCTCAGGGACTTGGTTATGGACCTTAGGGGCTACTTGGTAATGCCAATTGCTAAAGATAGAATAAGGCATCAATATTGTGTGAACCTGGTTCAAACTATGTCTAGAGTATACAACATGGATTTTTCCATTCATCAGATTAAGTGGTGCATAAATGATCAAATGAAAGTAATGTGTCACACACATGTCCCCAATTATAATATCTTTGCATATGGATTCTAGACTAAATTATATTAATCTATATGTAAGCATATCTAAAACTAAAATAAGAGTGATCATGTCATGAAGATGCCCCTAGTATGAGAAAACTAGTATGATTATATGCAAAATTTAGAAAAAAATGAGCATAACTGATTATTTATGAAAGATATTATGCAAACCTAAACTTTAAATATTTTACCCTTTTGGCTATTCCAAAATTTACTTTTTTAATAGATACTAGATAGTATTGGATCTCTTGGATAATAGAACATTGTGTTAGTGTCTTCTAAGCCATGTTAGTATCCTTCAATGTTTTTTCTTTGCCAGATTGAAATTGATCAGTGTCTTTCTATTTCCCACTATGTTTTCCTAATTTTGAGCTCTGTAATATGTGTATACATGATGAAAACTATGTTATGAGTACACTTGGATGGCCCGATCTCTATGACAAGACCCTATCAATGCCCCATAATTTGAGGGAAGTTGTTATACCTATGTAGTAACTATCCTTAAAATAAAATCTCTACATCTTATGTGTTAGACAAAAAATATATGATATATATGTAATAAACTAATATAATGTGTATAAATGACATCAAAATGTAAAATAATCTGAGCATAATTTGGTAATGTACAATGTATATTATATCTAACATTCATAAGGTTGCCAAGATAGATATAATAATGTGGGCATGTGTATGAACATTAAGTATAAGTAATACCTAGGGGGATGGACATTGTGTCCATCAAGGTACACAAGGAGGAAAGGGAGATGCATGAATTCCCTCGTGGCATCAAAAATTGAGTGTACAAACAACAAATAAGAGACAAGTGTCATGGCCATGACACATACATAAAATCATACGTACAAAGACATAAGGTACACAAAGTAGGCTAATTGGCCATAATACAACTTACATGGGCACATGTAATTAAATCTTAAAAAGTAATACATAAAAGGACATGTTAAAATGTCCACATATGTAAATAGAAAGTAATGTTGGATTAGATCCACATGGAAGGACATGTTTAAATGTCTGCATATATGATCAAGGAGTCACACACAAGGACATGGGAACATGTCTAAAGCATACATACAACTAAAATAAGTGGAGTAGAGCCATAAAATAATGGCATTTTTGAGTGCCCTCAAGTAGATGTAGAAGGAAAGAGGTAGCATCAAATCTAAAACTAGGAAAGCTAGAAATGAACATATATATGAATATGTGGTATGAATATGTATAAGAGAAACTATCTACATAAACTGAGTCTAGAGTAGTAGTAATAAATTTTTTT